>OU612047.1:78624744-78761266 GCA_914767935.1 Coremacera marginata
AAAAAAAACCTTTAGTTAGTAAAATTGAAGATGTGTTGTAAACTTTAGATGTTTACAATAACATAACCTTAATTCACTTCTGCAGATTTTTCTTATTGAGAAATGAGAAATGATCTAAAAAACAAATAAAATAAAATATGGAAAATAGGAGGTGTTCGGTATGTTGGAATTTCGAAATGCTAATTGACTATGTGGTTGAAATGTCTAAAACGATCCTAGCCGGTAAACTTTGTCGACAAAGTTCTTTGAAAATTGAATTATTTCGCTTGCTATTCTTAAAGCCTGGTTTTCACTATGTCAGTTTTATGACGCCATAAAATTTAACTAATTGAAAAATCACCTAAATAAAATTATTCTATATTTTCTGTATAGCTCAATTCGTTCATTAAGTTGTTTTTAATTTTCAACATTGTCAAAGAAAGAAAAAATGCCAACATGTTGTCATTTTTCATTTGATTGACAGCAACTGATCATTGAAAATGACATAGTGAAAACCAACCATAAGATCTAAATACAAATAATACTGGTGAGCACACAATCAATTTATGAAATGATATGAATTCCCGTTGCAACAAATAATTCGTGTATCAATAATATTATTTGTTTTGAGATCCGTGCGATTTGAAAATCATGTGGAAAAAGACCTTGTAAAAAAAGAGTTGAGTGTAGCTAATTGACCAGCGTATCGTTTTCGACACACCAGTTTTTAACAGTATAATTTGAAGGGATAAAATTCTTTTTTCGACATGGTGATGATTTCTCTTTTGTATTTCATCTTTTGACACTGCGATCCAATACAATATAAAAAATATAATTAATTTTTTAAAAATGTAGTCGGCCATTTTAAAAATGGTATGCAATTAAGACTTTCTTTTTATGATTTGTACATAAATAATTAGTCATATTTGACATAATCGTAAAGCCAAAAGTCCCATCATACTTGGGTGGCCGTAACAACCCGTGTTCGGTTTTCGGCCGACCTCATTAGCTCTCGCCAGGCGCCTTCTCCAATCGGATACACCAAGTGCGGTTAGGGCTTCCTCGGCCTGTTCCATCCATCGGGGCCATGGTCTCCCTCGTCGCCGTTGACCAGCGACCCTCGTCTCGAGCACTTTTTTCATTCGGATGCGATAGTCATCGCCGGCTCGAACAGGACCGAAGATTTTGCGAAGAACTTTTCTCTCGAACACCTCCAGAGCAGCTGCGTCAGTTTGCGAAACTACCCATGCCTCAGCGCCATAAAGCAGCACAGGGAGAACAAGCGTCTTGTAGAGTGTTAGTTTTGTCGATCGAGTGAGGGCTCTGGAACTTAGTTGCTTACTGAGCCCGTAGTAGCACCTATTAGCAATTATTGTTCTTCGCTTTATCTGCAGGCTGACTTCGTAGTTGTTATTAATGGCGGTGCCAACGTATACAAACTCCTTGACTACTTCAAAGTTATAGCTGCCGGATTAAACATGGGAGTCTAGACGCCGCGCTCCTTTGTTTGTAGACAGCACATACTTTGTTAAATAGTATTTAACTCATCGAATCACCTATCTACGCGGTAAAATATAATTTATGACTTTTTTTTGCAAATCCCTCAAAACTTATTTGTGTACTTTAATATCTTTTTCCTGAGATTCGGTTATCCGAAGGGAATATTTAAAAAAAAATCATCACACATACACATCAACAAATTGTGAAATTTTTTCAGAAATATTTACCATGTTTATTTTAAAAATGTTTTAAAAATAATTAAAAAAAAAGGCATTCGTTTTAAACAAATTGATTTTTTAAAACACCCTATTTTTTAAAAATCTAAAAAAATCTTAATGATAGCGCTGAGTATGCGCTCTAAAACTGTTCGATTTATGAATATTTTTTTATGAAGCAAAACGCGTGAAATCACCATTACACACGATTACACTGGTTTACAGCCAATATGTATAATGAATGCCACTATTCATTTCTCACGTTAAATCGGTCGCTAGTTCGGAAGGTATAATTTACCGACAAGGAAAACTCGGAACTTGGAATGCACTTCTAAATCCAATGGTGAAAAATTAGACATCGCTCTCAAGTGGTTAGGAAGATACAGATGTCTTAAGTTGGAAAAATGGACATGGAAATTGTACGTATTTTTTTAAATTTTATAAAAAAAAAATTAAGCTATATAGGTATCGAAAAAAGGTGTATTATGGGTTTAAAAAAACCTAGCATTATGGGTATCAAACGAAAGGTTAAGCTGTTATCTATTCACCCAGATATTAAACGTAAAATATAGCATTAACAAAAACTCGACATTTTTTTGACATTTTGTGAAGTTGTTTAATTTTGCACTATGTTATATCACGAGTACTGGTTTATGCTGATTACTGAAACGTTAGTATGAAGATCAAATGCGAAAATAACCGTAAAAACCTTTAAATCAATCAGGCTATTATGTGCAAGAATGCAATATTAACATTTTTGAAGGTAACGGTAAATACTCTTATTGCATTTATTAACATTTTTTCAAAATGTCGGGCTTTAATTTATTAGCAATTTTTCAAGTTATTGAAAGTAAATTAAGTGGTCCAGTTTCTTTGGAAGTGATAAAAAAGTTACAAGATTGGTGTCTTCTGCCAAAAGAAAACGTTTTGAAGTGCCCTAATGGCCACTTTTATCAATTAAAGCGTCACGAGCAGAGCACCAATGGATGGCACTGGAGATGCCATGAAATTAATTAAAATTTAAATAAAAATGGGTGCAGTAACAACAAAGTGTCGTTGAGGAAAGACACATTCGTCCACAATTCTAAGCTCTCTCCCTCTTGATTGGTTGTTTGTTTTCGTATTTTTGGCTCAAAAATACGACCCAAACATTTATAAGCGAAGAGATGCTGATATCCAAAAAAGGCGGTGTCGACTGGGCTTCTTTTCATGGGGAAGTGGTGATCTACGCAACGATCACCCAACAGTCAGTGGGTGTTCGGATGTGTTGAGCGCCAGAGTGGCATATGCTTTTTGGTCCCCGTAGAGGAAAGGCACCAATTGGTCCTGCTAGAAATAATTAAGGAATGGATCCTGCCGGGGACCACAATTATTTCCGATTGTTGGAAGGTAAGCCCCTCAGTAATTTTATTATTCCAAATAATATCTTAATTTTTTTTTAAAGGCATATGATTGCTTACAGCATGAGATGTTTCGCCACCTTACTGTAAACCACTCTGCCAACTTCGTTGACTCAAGGAGTGGCGCTTACACCAACAACGTAGAAAGCATGTGGAGACACGCTAAAGCTTATATGTCGCAATATTGTCGGAAGAGAAAGCATTTCGAAGGATATTTGGCAAAATCCATGTTCAAAAAAAAAATGCAAGGCTAATGGCAGCGATGTTTTAACTGCATTTTTTAAATTAGCTGGGGAGCTGTACGGTCCACTATATGCTTAAGAATCAAATACTCAAGAATCGAGTTCTGAATATTAATAATAAAAGTCCATTTTAAAAATATAAGCGTTTTTTTATACTTAATGTACAAAAAAGAAAAATTGTTATAAAAAATCGCGCGATTTCTTTGTACTAAATGACGAGTTTCAGTTTTGTACAACACCTAGCATTATGGATATCAAAAGAAAGGCCATGGCTCTTACCTATTGCCTGAGCAATCAATCATTAAAAACCGTACATTACTTTTGAAGATAAAGCATTTTACATATTCACACTTGGTGGTTCACCCTTTTACTAAATAACCTAAACGTAAAATATAGCATACCTATAAAAATACTGTATAGAATTTTATGATTAATATATCGTTAAATAGCATGTCGTATTAATTTTCTTTTGATACCCACATTGGTTACATTTATGCAAAATATTTTAAATTTGTTTTTCCTATAGCTTCTAAACCACTTGCGAGCGGGCTTTAATTTTTTCACCACTCAATTTTTTAGCTCAAAATAAACACTTTGAAAAAAAATGCCAATTTCCATTTCCCTTGGTAAATTGTTCCAAAAATTGGTTCTACTTAACTGCATATATTTCCAGAATTAGCAACAGAAATCAAACAAATGATATATCAAATTAAAGCTGATAAAATTTCCTTCATCCAATGCTTACATTAGGATGCATGATTGAGCTGTAAGATTTGGCGGAATAAATTAAATTTTCGAGGATTTTTTTTTGTTTTTAAGAAAAATTTGCAAAACAAAAGGAGGAAAAAAAGTTTGAATTTTGTTAAGAAACCAAAATATTTTGTTAATATTGATATTATTTGCTTAAAGCCTGTAATAAAAAAAAAATACGCTATTGCTGAAGAAAATCTATTGAGAAATTGAAAAGTTGTGTTTAACTGAACGAAAGCACCTAAATTGTGTGATTGTCTTTTTTGTTTTATTGTCATATAAAATAATAAGAACTTAAAATTCTTAAAATATAAATTTTTATTTTTGTTGTTTTTTTATCATTAACTTTGCTTTTCACATCGTTTAGATTGTAATTAATTTTTTTAGTTATAATTTTTTTTAATGATTTACATTGTTTTTTACATTGCTTACATTGTATTCAAAATTATTATGATTATTGGTTTGTCGCTTATTCAATTCGGGATCAGTTTCTCTAATGAGAAACCAACAATAGTCGCCCATCATTCCTTCGTCCCAAAATCCTTGGTACCGATTCTCAATCGCCTTCATCTGCTTGTGAAATCTTTCCCCATGTTCGTCACTCTCGTCGCCGCGATTCTTCGGAAAACAATTCAAATGAGAGCACAGGAAGTGAATTCTTTTAGGACGGCTGTTTCTAGCTTCCTCAGGAACAATAAAAGTGAATCTTACTCGAAAAACGTCAGCGATTTGGTCAGGACCTATAAAAAATGGGCATAAATATGTCTTTGAAAATTCGCTTTATGCACTCTCATTTGAATTAAAACTATATGCAAAATTACAAGTTATTACGTTTATCGTACAAGTTTATCGCTTGTTCCACCTGCAAATATCCTACCATTTTAAAATTTTTTACCATTTTTTAAAATTTATATTGAGTGAAAAAATAAAAGTTCTCAATATGATTTAAATTTTCGGTGTGTTGCGGATTTTGTTCAAATCGAATTATTAAAGTACTTGGAAGAGATCATTGTGTCAAAAACTAACTTGGTGAAGTTGCAATCGGGCCAAAGTATAACTATTAAAAATCAAAAACAAGTATTAAACGTATTTAAGGTATTAAAAAAGTTTTAAAAACCGTGCAAATATGATAATAATTTAATACCTTAAATCTATAGAATATTTCGCTCTCAAGCTAAATTTCATTGCAATTATTAATTTTACTTTTGTTTAATTTGATTTATACATTTCTTTCTTTAATATAATATATCAGTTCATTGTATTTGAAAATTAATTATATAATTTATATTATGAATTTTTATAACTCTAATAATTTTTCAATAGTTATAAATACATAAATACTAAGATATTAAAAATATAAATGCATTAAAAATTTTCGCATTTTTTGAAACCTTTTTGACAGGACTTTATCTTATAATCGCCGCGATCTTCAATCTAATCAAAAAATATTTAACAGAATATTGCGGATCTTGTGTTTGGGGAATTTATTTTGGGAATCCCTACTTGGGAATTTTGTTTTTTTGATAATTCCGTATCAAATTTTTTATTAGTTCACAATTTAAATTTAAAAAGAACCAGTAATGTTCTGATGTTCTGATAATGTGCCGAATTATCTCATCTTTTAGCTCTTGAATTGTTACTGGCTTATCGACTTACACCTTCTCTTTTAAATAACCCCAAAGAAAGAAGTCCAACGTTGTCAAATCACATGATCTTGGCGGCCAATTGACATCGCCACCACGTGAGATAACACGGCCATTGAATTTGTCGCGCAAAAGAGCCATTGTTTAATTAGCTGTTGTGGCAAGTGGCACCGTCTTGTTGAAACCACATATCGTCCACATCCATATCTTACAATTCGGGCCATAAAAAGTTCGTTATCATCTCACGATAGCGAACATCATTCACAGTAACTGCCTGACGGCTCTTCAACCACACTATCGCGAACAGCAGCAATATTTTCTACAGTACGAGCTGTACTAGCATGCACTGGTGTTTTCACATCTCTTACAGACCCGGTTTGCTCAAATTTTTGCACGATTTTTCCGACTGTACGCACATTTGCACGATTAAATTGACCGACAAAATCACGAAGTGCACGATATGCATTTTGATTTGAACGCCCATTTTCATAATAAGCCTGAATAACTTTAACGCGGTGCTCGATTGTGTATCTTTCCATGGATCAAATTGAGTTAGTCTGAAATTGAGAAATGTCAAATGAAATCCAGAAAAAACCTTGACGTTTAGGTGTGGTTCACATTTAACATCAGCCCTTAAAATTTAACCACCCTTTATATAAAAATCTAATGGTGTCCGTATGTTACTCCATCACTTCTGAATCGTTCCATTGATGTTTAAATTTTGAGAATATGTTTGGCCAGTCATAGCACGGTTTTAAAACTTATTTGTACAACATCGGATGAGCGGTTATCGAGATATTGCAAAAATAGTGGATCCCCTTAAAAAATCGATAAGAATAAGTTTTTCGTTCTTTTTTTAAATAGAAATGAGCTGTGCCCACTTTCAGGGGATAAACGCTGAGCGCAGCGCGCCATAAGATCCCCAGTAGAACGAGCCCTACTCAAACAATACTGGCGGTCACTGAGCATTTCGCCGCGCTCCAGATAATTCATTAGGTTGAAGTTAATTACCTACATGGAGTTTTTGCTTCGTGCCATGGAAAAGGGGAAGTGGACGGCATCGGGGGCACTGTTAAACGAATTGTGGTAGCACACAAGTGAAAGCAAGAGCATATACCGTCTCCTCTGCCCAAGATTTCTATAACTGTGCATAAAATAAAGTTAAAGGCATTTCTATAATTACGATACCGAAAGGCAAATTTCAGTTTAGCAAAGAAAAATTGACAGAAAGTTGGAAAAACCTTCAATGGATTAAAAGTACAGTATAGTCTTGCTTATCCGGATACTCGCTATACCGGACTTCTCAGTAATAATGACATATCTACACTCGGACATTTTTTGTATTCTACCGCTTAAGTTCGGACAGAAAAAAATTCCAGCATGTTTCGCTTACAATTTGAGTATTTTTTTCAATGCGAATCAGTGTATTATTGTAGTGCATATGGTAACTGCGCTATGTATATTATATTGTGGCATAATAACATGTGTATGTACATTTCTGTAGAAATATTTTTGTGAAACAATGTTAATTCATTATTATTTATTACTTATCTTCTTATAATTTTTTTAAAAAACTGTTTTAATAAAAGCGATTGAACGAATGAAGCTGAAATAAACAGTGTACATATAATTGCTTTCATAATTATTCCGCTTTGTGTATTCCGGACACTTCCAGTTATACGAACATACGCTGAAACTATATGTGCCCGGATTAGCGAGACTGTACTGTATTGCATCTTTGCGCTATTTTGCAGCAGCCAACTCACCAGAATTAGTCATTGGATTGTGTATCTACTTCGCAAAAGAAAATAATTAAAATAATTAAATTTTTTTCAGTAAGCTTTTATTGTTTTTAAATAAATTGATTGAATATCTTTTTTTACTCTTTTAATTTGAATCTTTTATAATTCTTTTGTATGTTGCTGAAATACTATGAAATAAATTTTTAAAATTTAAGTTCTATTAAATAATTCGAAATTATTCATGAAAAAAACGGAAAAGTCCCAATGCCTTATAATTTGTGTCCCGATGCTATACGTGATAAAAAGAAGATACTTTTTTATTGAACTGACCTCTGAAGATAATAAAGCCGTATTATGAACTAATGCTTTACACAAAATTCATAGAAATACGTTTACTTGTAAATGTATCCAACACGCAGAGATTTGTGTTACAAAATGTTATCTCACAAAAAAAAAAAATGATTCTAGAAAACTCGGTTTAATGCATGTTTAATCTTAATATAAATGTATTTGGTAAGGGCATAAGTAAAACTAAAAAAATGAAAATAATATCCCACAAATATTTCTTGACTAAAATTCATTATCATTTGCAAAACATGTACTCCAAATGTCCCAATGCCTTGTTTGGAATGAGCCATGTATACAAGAAAATGGTAATGTTAATGGGAACAATTGTATTTTTCTATGACATCATCAACCCATAAAATGCTTCAGATCGTTCAATGTAAAAGGATATTGTAATGGGACCAGTACTTTCACTTTCTGGAAATATTTAGTTCAAAACTAATTCAAATTTCATTCACTTATTTGCAGGGTATTAAAAAGGCATTGATAATTTTCTTAAAAAAATTTTTTTTTGGGTGTAACTATGTACACATATCAAAATGATAAAATTCACATAGTTATTCTCTAAATTAACCGAAGAAGCATGGCGATCGTAAACAATTGACTCGCGGGAAGCTTCATATCGTCACTTTTGAAGTGAGCCTCCTTTAAAATAAGACTGCAGTGCTCAGAAGTGAGCAAGTGATTTATTCACATGTCCGATTGAATTGTTTGGCGCGCCCTAGAGGAATGCGTGGCTGCCATCAAAGTTATCCACCGATATGATCGCCGTAGATTGGCGCTCTCATGTTATGTGCACTTGATTGATGGCCTATGCGCAGCAATTGACAATCACTGTGTTGCCAACAATGGCTTGAAGGACGATAATGTCGTTGACGAGATCTACTGACAATACCCAAAACGACAAACGAAGGCGCCATGTTAACCACCGTGCGATCTTGAATGAGGCAATCAAAACAATTGAGGCGGATGAATGCTGAAACGACGGTGTCTGAGCATGGCGCACACCGTAGTACGTAGTGATCGATCGCTATCATTTAGTAACAGGTAACATTTAGGTAAGGATTGTGAACCAAACCAACGAGTTGAATTGATGGGTCAGGATTTAAAATTATGCGATGAATTTTGCATTCATTTGCTTGATCCACATTGATGCGGTGCAGTTGTTGTAATTGTTAGCTGTGTTGAAACTATATTTGGGCAAGTGGTTCGTTTGTGATGATTTCCCTGATTAGCAATTGTATGAATGTGAATAAATTGGGAGTTCAGACGTGAGTTTTTAGTTTAATGAATATACATGTTTTTATTCTGTTTGAAGGCATCAATGTCAGTTGAGATTCTTTTTTTTTCTTTAAATTGATTTCATTGGTTATGACAAATTAAAAGAACGGAGTTTATTTAAAAAAAGAATTCCTAGCTTTTCCTACGGAATTTAAGACCACAGATAATAACATTTTTAAAACTTAAGCAATTAAATTAATTCTCAATGTCATAATTTTCCGAGCCATCTCGGAAGCACTAAGTTACAACATGAATGACTTACTTTTGACTAAAAGAAAGAATTCAGCAGTTTAATGTCCCCTACTCGAACTAATTCTGTTTGTCAACAAAGGGCAAAGGCGCTATCTTGATGGCATAGTTCACAGTCACACCATCGGAGCCTTTTCTACAAAAGAAAATGTTTGATTGCCGTTTTCTTGACATCAAAGGAGCTGCGAATAATTTTTATTATGCTTCGTCTGACTATATGTGTGGTACCACCATGATTCACTAATTAAATTTTACGGCAGACTTAAATTATACGATCACCGCTTTTATGCTATACAACACGATATAATGGCATTAAGGAGTGATTTTAAAGTGATTCTAGACGTCTTTGCTGATTGAATTGTTTGCCACCGCAGTGCAATATTTAGGCGCGAATGATACATTGCCCCATTTTATTGTGACAGTTACGATCATCGGTACTGTTGAAAGCAACATAAAGGGTACAGAATGATCTGAGTGTTGTGTCTTTTCGCGTTGACATTTTATCTACAGATTATCTCAAGAAGAAGAAAAAATGCCGTTTAGACAACGAATTCCATTCCTTAACACTTATCAAGTATTCTCTTTACGTACTGACTATAGAAAATCTTCATGAGTAGACACAAACAGATTTATATTTTTCATTCCATGAAATAATGTCCCACACATACTTCTTCACCATCCGAGGAATTGAAAAAAACATTAATGGCATAAAATTAAATAAAATTAAAACAATTTCAGATATTGGGTCTAATGCATAAAAATGAGATAATTCTCGGAAATAGATCTAGCTAGTTCAAACTCAAGCAGCGAGTAACAAGGATTTTCTCATTCTCAGACTCAGAATTGTATGCATAAAAGTTAGATCAAGCTCATGACAAAATACTCAACGTAAGTGAGATCGATTTCAAAGCTCTCCTTGAATTTGTTAGGCAATTTGCAATCTCTTTACTTACGCCGTGGTTATGCTAGGCAAACATGTTTGGTGAGCATTTTTGTTGTTAGTGTTTAAGAGCACTAGAGAAAAGCTTATTTCTCATTTTATGCGTAAAACACTAACAAAAAAACTGACCAAACTAAACAGGATGAGGTCGTTTCCAACTTCATCATGCTTATTTTTTAATTACTAAAGAACAACTAATTGTGGGGTCATATTACAATTTGTTTCAATAGAGGTTCAAGAAGTTGGTTTGAAAGAAAAATATCGCGAATTCATCAAAAACAGTTGAAGCATAATTAAATGTTCGTTTGAGAAAAACAAAGCTTTAATTTGCTTCTACTGCAACAAATTAAAAACCAGATAATGAAGTCACACATATATATGCTTTTTATGTATTGGACTGATAAATAACAAATCGACCGCAACTATAACTAAACTTTGTTTTGTATACTCATAAATGTAAATTTTTGTGTCAAATAAAAAGACAAAATTATACAAAAAAACTTTTATTTTCACTTTGTTAAAGTATCAGCTAATTTAATGAGAAATGATCGTGCGAAAACGGAATATAAGAATTCTTTTTCATTTAAATAGATATAACAAAAACTTCTTCAAGATGAATAAGGATATTATTAATTTAAAAATTGTTATTAAATAAAAAAACGAATACATGATGCCACGGGTTTGAACCCGGTTATCTCGCTTACAAAGCAAGCACCCTAACCAGTATGCCACGGTCGCCACAATTTAGGTGTAAAATTTGGTTTATAATAACAGAATAAGTTATTATTAAATTTAAAACTTAAATTTAAAACTTCAATTTAAAAGAAAAATAAAAATATAAAAAATAATTTTAAATTTTTAAAACAAAACATAAACGAAAAACAATTGCCGCCAGCCAGACTAGAGCCCGGGACTTTCTATTACAAGGCAAACACGTCAACCAGTCTGACTCAATTGAAATCAAATCAAATTATATTTAAAAAAATTTAAATACGCACAAAAAAAAAAGTGTTAAGGAAAATATTTGATTTATTACATATATATTTAAATATAATGTATGCACGGGCGTGGATAATTTAAATATTCGTTATTTTCCTTTCCTTAGTGTAGCAAATATCTGGCCTTATCCTTTAAAAAACGGTATAGAATCTTATAAATAGAATCAATTTGAGATAACAAATATTTTCCAGGATTATCTAGTTTTATGGGACTATTTTAAGTTTCTCAGGCTTTGAGATGCATCTGGAAGGGCGAGACCTTACTAACGAGTAAACGATTTTATGCTTATGACAGCGAGTAATTGCTCAAAAAAACCGACAGTTAATTTTCTCTATTAGATTTATATTTTCTATTTGATATAATTTTTTAAAATCATTTTTAATGTATAATTTTTTATCGTTTTATTCACAATTTTAAATTTTGAAAATGGTACGTAAAATTGTAAATGATAAAAACCATCTTTTTGTGTAAAAAAATATCAAAAAGCCTTTAAAATAAATAGAAAGCATTTGGAATTCAAACTTTTTTTACAGGAAGTTAAAAAATGTTCTATCGTTAAAAAAGAAGCGGTAGGACGGACACTCAGAAGTCGCCGAGGCACACCAAGAGTAGTGATTTTTTATATTCTTAATTAATTGTATTATAACAAACTTAAAAAAGTTTTTAAATAAATATCATTGATTTTCGCAAAAAAAAAAAAATTAAATTCAAAGCGAGATTAGAACTACTCACAGAAGGTTTTGGAGCCATATTGCATTGCATTTCTGAAGGTAAAAAATAGTAAATTTACAAATTTGAAAAGATTTCACAGGAGTTTTGGGCTTTTTTAATGAAACTATTTTATGATTTGCAAATTTATAAAACAACACGAATTTTAAAACTCAATAACTCATACTTTACTTATAGAAAAGAGGGGAAAAAAGAACTGACAGTTCAAAAAAAAAAGGCCATTTCAATAAATATTCCAAAAACCTTGTCTGTCTCAAGTATTCTCAAAATCAGTCAGCTTTTAAGGGTATAATATGGTAAGGATTGAGCGACAATATATAATTTTGGTTTTTTTTTTTAATTATTTCAATAAGCTTTCGGCAAAATGATTTTGAAGAAGCAAACTACTTATTAAGTAGCTCTGATCTCTTCTGTTCTTGCATAAAGTGTTATAAATTGTCAATAATAAGGTTCACCACAAACTCATTCAGCCTTACTAAAAAACTGATATTAAATTTTAGCGTCAGCTTTAAAATTTAGTAGCAGCTGTAGCCTCTGCTAAGATTATGCAAAAAAAATTTTTTAGAGCTGGCACTAATCAGAGCTGCCAGATGTTATCAACACAAAGAATAACTGACAAAATAAAATTCTGAATCAAGCATAACTTTTTTTAATTTTTTTTTTTTTGTCGTGTCTTGATGAAACTAATTTGTAAAACAGAAAGTTTTCTCAAAAGTTGAAGAAAATATTCATATTCATCAAAAATATTAAGTTATAATATGAATAACAATTTGTTCGGCTTATCGTTATGGATAATATCCTTCCAATCATTGCCAGGCCATAATATAAACAAGCAGTGACATAATATTAATATTCAATTAATTACTTTCCGAGCAGCTCAAAGTACAGTCTGCTGTCATGTTTCTATTTCCGGAACGAGAACTCAAATAACCCACATCTATTTGCTTTATGAAAATTGCCAAATTTAAAGAAATGTAATCAACACTACAATACAGTTAGCAAGTTTATAGGTTAAAATTATAATTTTAAATCATATTTCCACATAAAATAGTGATAAAAATATTTCCCAAAAGTTTTTCGAAATCATACTTTGCATGGTTGGCAACAATTGTATTGTGAAACTAAGCGAAAGTATTATGAAGATCGTTCGTGTGCAGAGCTAAGTCGGTGGGTGCCATTTGGTTCAATGTAAACGCTGCATGAAGCATGTGTCTGGTCTACTTGTCGCAACTGTCCCCTAGATTATAAAACAAATTCCTGAAGAAAAAATGTAAAAAAATTTTTTGAATCTCTCAAAATAGAAATAAAATTAATTGGCTTTCTGATAATTCACATTTGATTTATTCGTACCTTTTGTTCTATTTACATCACTTCACTATTTAGACTATTTTTATTAGATTAATTAATAAAAATAAATTAGTCTATTTTATTAGACTATTTTCCAATAAGCTGAGAATGACCCAATTTAAAGACTTTGGAAAATTGTCAATTTCAAGCTGTGCTCTAAAGTATTATCGTCATATTTTTTCCACATCTACGGATTTTATATTTAAATATCCGCATCCTCAAGTAAGGCTTATTATAGATCGCTAATCGAAAGTAAGAAGTAAGTCTGCAAGGCTTTTATTTGAAAATCTTCTTTAAAAAAATATTATTACTAGAAATGTATGTGGAGCTTGTCGACAAGATCAACAAAATAAATTGCAGCAATAAAATGTTTGCTTTTGTCCCTCGATGATATTTCGTTTTTAAAAAGAAAAACAATAACAAAATACATCATAGCGGTTTACTGAGACTCATGTGTAAGTAAAGAACACTCAAAATAATTTAAAACAACTGGTGAACCCCAATGAGCAAAATACACTTAACAAATATATAAGTACAGATAAATTTTAAATAAACTTTCTTACATCATTTTAGCAGCATTTTTATGTAAAGACTTTCATTAAAACTTTTATAAAATAAGTCTCAAAAAGCTTTTAAAACTTTTTCAAATAAAGTCTAAAGCTTTTGTCTTTGGATGACATTTTATTTGTTATTGTTTTCAAAGCAGCTTAACAACTTATAAATAAAAAAATGCAAAAGTTAACAGTCAGGCTTAAACAAAAAAAACTTGTTCGGACGAGAAAAATACAGTAATGCTCGTAATTGTATTACTGCAGTAATTTTACTGGAGTCTACGACTATAGAACATGGTTTTAATTATTTCTCACTAATAACGAATGCGTTTAAAGTAACAGTTTTCATACATTTTTAATTTATAAGTTTATAGATGCAATGTTTTATTTCAATTGAAAAAGAAAATTCTTGTTTTGTACCAGTGCCAGATATTAAACAATACCGTACCATTCATTTCGGATTACCTTTAAAGCATTAAAGTAGAAAAATTCTCATATTTTTATATACTCTCATCTTGAAGTCCTCAAATTTATAAAGTTGCATTCGTTGTGTTACATTATGCCTAAAACGTATCTCTCATATAATCATATTTCTGTTTAGTATAAAAAGGTTTCAAATTGCACTCTAGAGATTTTAACGTTTTACGTTAGATACTCATCACTGTATTTTTAGAATTATTCCATGCTTTCGACTTGACCAACTCAAAGGATTTTTTGACCGTAATTGTGCCATCGTTATTAGAATGTAAAACGAACCCTAAACATAAAACTTAGCACGAAATGATTTTTAGAACCAACTTAAATGCAGTAAGTTTTTGTTGCATAAAATAAACACTAGAGATTCTGCGACGAACAGGTAACAATGCTGTTATCCTTAATTAGGAAATATTACTGGATAATATTTGTCGCATCATTCGTAGAAAGAAAGTTTCTAATTATTTGCCTAGGGAAACATTTACATGTAGCTACTAATTTTTCTCAACCAGCATGGATTGCTTTGGGAGTTTTAATAAAACATAATAATAATAAATAACAAAGATGCGACAAAAAAAAAATAGAACAAATTAAGGAATATGATACAAACCAATCCCAGTAGCCAGTATTTTGAATGGAGGGAGAGAGAGGAGGGGATTATTGTTTATTTATTTTGTATGAAAAGCCCCAACACATTAATGTTGTATAGGCCATTGTATAAAACTTTATAAAACTTAAAATTAAACTCTTAAATTTAAATCAAATGGTATATGTATAGGTCTAGTTTGTATAGGTCTAGTTCGATTACAAACTTTTTGCACTTTCAAAATTTGATTCGTTTAAAAGATTTAAGATCTTATGCTATATTTTGCTTTTTTGGTTTGTACAGTTAATGTATAGTTAGTGTTTCACTACAATCACAGAGTGGAGGTTGTTATTTTAAGATAACACATCGGTAGGTGAATCGGCAATGACTTATTTTAGTCTATTTAATTTTAGAAAATCCTTTTTGGCTGACATTATTTTTTGTTTGAAAAAATTTGGATTGGTTATTGGCATTCCACGAATAATTCCTGATATCATATAAATATTTCTTCGCGAATTGTTTATAGCCAGAACATTGGTATTTTTACATTGGTATACGAAATGCTAAACAAATTTAAACGAAGTGGTAACAAATTAGTTTTTACTATCTAATTTAAGCAAACAAGTTTTTCCAAAAAAATAACTAATCTTAAACCAGGAAAAGGTTGTGCGAACAAAAAACTATAGACCTATATCTCTACAAATTGCCTTTGCAATCTTTTGGAGAGAATGTTAAATAAACGACTAACTTTGTACTTACAAAAACACAAAGTTTCAATTTGGTTTAAAAAAAAAATACAGGAATTGTAAATAATTTTGTCACTTTTCACTCTGATATCATCATGAAGAGCTTTGGAGAGCAAAGACCGTATCGCAATGTTCTTTGAGATTAGAAAGGCTTACGATTGTGTCTGGAGAAAGGTTATTTTCGGGAAGCATAATTTAATGGGTATGAGTGGAAGCTTGGTTGCCTTCGTCTCAAACGTTCTATAAGAGATAAAAATTTGCTGCATGATTGGTAATACCACATTATAGAATTTTGTTTCTGAGAATGGGGTACCCAAGGAATCAGCTATAAGTGTATCACTTTTTTTATAATCTATCGGCGCAATATTACGTAAAAGACATAAGGGATTTACTGTGCTTTGACGATTTAGTCATTTACTGCTCTGGAAAAAAGGTTCTACAATCTATATTAATAAAAATAATTTTCTGTTTGCTTGTTTGTTTGTTTGACTTTAATACAAATTTAAACGGCTGAACAGATTTAGCTCAAACTAAAAACGTCTATTGCTTGCATCCTAGATTAGGTTATTGCATACTTAGTTTTACACACGTCCCCTTTACCACCCACAAATCAATAAAAATGCAATATTCCGACTGTTTTGATTCATATACGTTGACTTACAGTTGACTAAATTTTTTCCATACTTTTTTGCATAAAAAAATATAGGCAACTGTTAGCTAACGTTTATGAATTGTACCAAAATGGGTTTTGACGCCCTCTTTTACCGTCCATTAATCAATGAAAATGCTATATTTCAGACGGTTTTGGTCGTATAAGACTGAAATTTAGTAATTAAGTTTGCATGCTTACCGTCGGCAACAGTACTAAAAATGGGCGTGGTTGCACTATATTTACGCCCATTTTTAAGAAATGATTAAGACTCCAAAACTTCTGGCCCGATTGAGCTGAAATTTTGACAGTACATTGTTTTCGAGCACGAGATGGTTTACAGGACAAACTATTTGCCACACCCCCTTTCACCGCCCAAAAATAAAAAAAAGTATGGTTGCTGGAACCACTGGGTTCTGCTGGCAATAAATAATTTACAAAAAACTTTTAATAAGCTAGAAAAATGGAACGACAAAAGTGGCTTTCAATTTCATGATAAAAAAAGTAGCAATAACGTTCTCCAAACGTAATAAAAAAACATACACTTGCGCTCAAATAATTAAGTCATGCATAAAATAGAGAACAAGTTACAAATTTTAATTCAACCCTATCACATTTTTCAGGAGTTCGTTTATTAAAAAAAAAATAAAACCTATTTTTTATTCATTTTTAAATTTAATTTGTGCTTATGTAAGTGCACCTTAGAACAAGTAAGTAATTCAATGGATATCCTTTCTGTCATATGACTTCAGCACATCTTTAACTCATTGAACTCATTAGGATAGAGCACTGAACAGGTGTAACACGATTCTATTCGTTATTGCTTATTTGCCACAACGATGCCTTATTTACAGTTTTTTTTTTCCGCAATTGCTCTTTTTATAATACCCCACATATTTTCAATGAGGGTTGAACTGGGCTTTTGGGGTGGCTATTCTAAGCCATCTAGTCCTTAACAACCCAGGAGCAGTGTTTGGGTCTTGATTTTACCCAATCAATTTTACAATGATTTACTAGAAAATGTTGCAACGGATCGCAAAAAAGAAAACAATTTTATCAAGTGACTTGCAGAATTGTTGGTTCAGATAACGGGACTATATTTGAAGTGAAACTTTTATTGCCGCGTATACAACAATACGGCGAGCCAAATGGGGGGTAAAACCAATGTAACGAAATGGTTCTTATGAAAACAACAACACAGCAATTCGCCGCGCTAATTGTATAGAAACGAAAAAATTGCTATTTAAAAGTTTCAATTTTTCTACTTCCACTGAGGGTTAAACTCACTACCATCGGTTCCGTATTTGGCTGTTGTAAACACTAGTCCTCGAAAGCATATCTGATAGAGTAGCTCATACTCATGTTATATCAACAATCAGCTCTTCTTTTCTTTCTTTTATGCTTGAATTGAGTCTTAGCTTGTATAGCTATTATAGCTATTATAGATTATAGAATTATTATAGAATGCACAAAAAGCATCACCAGCTCTTCGTCAACTCTTGCTTCGACTCATGGTACAATAAAAGAGGTAGATGCATGGCTTAGAGCCGATTGTCAGAACTGTCAAACAAAAAAAAACGCAAAACAACACTGAAATGAGACTCAGTTTGCCAAGTGACGGAAAGTTATTGCATTGGTTTTGACGATTCTGACACTGTGAAAGAAAGCATGATCAGCACTATTACTGCGTACTCACGCTTAATTTTTGGTGCTGTTTACTAATTCTTTTTCAGCAATTTAAGCAATACCTACTAAAATGTACTTCTTGCTAACGTAAGAAAAGCAAACAATCGGAGATTGATTATGAATATGACAAAAATTATTCCTTGCAATTAAATTAAATTTTTTTATTTGTTTGTTGTTTGTTTCAAAGCTTGCAAGCTAATAATATTTCAATTTAATATATATTTTTTTAAGGGAAAATTTTTGTTTATTAGGCTGCGACGAAAGAAGCAACAACAGTGCAGGGTCAGCCGCAAAAACTAACTAGTATGTATTTCAATTAATTGAAATCGATATGTTGAAATATTGCCAGCATATCTACCAATAGATGGCTGAAATTTTCCGGAAAATTTATCTTCCATATAATTCAAATATAGTTTATAACTCACAGTTATATCGAAATTAAAAAAAGAAATTCACATGCTGCGGTATTTGAACGCACAACTTACTGGTAACAAGTTCTCCCATTACTAACTGAGCTACCAGACCACCTACGCTATTTTGGCTGAAAGTTAAACATGAGAAGGTTATGTTACTAAAATATTTTGCCAAAAAATTAACTAGTTCCGATTTGCATGCAAAACAAAACAAATAAAATTCAGCTCTTCATATGTACAGCACCATCTAGGTATGAAACTGATTTTGTGCACTCTAAATCGTGATCCAAATCCGATTTGGATGTTGAAAAAACTCGGCTATTGATGGAAAACGCTTCAAATCAATTTTTAAGATGTTTTTTACTCACAGACAGATCGCGCTATTTTCTGCATGCAGATGAACAGCTAATGTTCTTTTTTTAAGCTTAAATATAAGATAAGCAGCGCCATCACTTAAGTCGGCTTGGGTAAAGAGAATTGTATGGGAATTATAAACTTGTGCTTATTCACCTAAACAATATATTGTTTAATACATTGCCTTGAAAGCACATACTTGATACCTTGCCAAAAATCTTTGATTCACCTAAGCCCAAAATCCAAAAATACAAAATCAAAAATCAACTACAACTACTAAAAACACAGCTGCGTCATTAGACACACGAGGGAAGGATAGATTTGATAATTTAATGTTTTTTTTTTTTAATAAATCCACTTTTAAGTTCAAAAATAACATAAATTAAATTAAAAAACACACGTTAATATTCACACCAGTAAATTTTATTAATTTCAGCAACAAAAAGAGAAGAAAAAAAGAAAAAACAAATTCTTTGCCCGCCGTGCGGAATCGAACCTGGAACTTTTGGTGCCAGTCCATCGCTCTACCTACTGATCCAAGCAGCCTTGCTACTACTTGCTGTCATAACTGCAGCTATGTTAACAGATGCTGTATTAACAGATGCAGTATGCCGAAGTATTCTGTTGATAGCCATACGACAAAAATCTTTTAATAGATTATTGTGTTATGCTGCAGCATAGCTTCAGTTGTTATCAATATTGAATAAATCACTCCGCGTAACGAAGGAGTTTGGCTCAATGCGTAGTGTGTGACTTCATACACAAAAATCCAAAACCCGAAAAAAAGTTATATTTTTGAAATTCAATTTTTTTTTTTAAAAGTAGTGTATAAAATATTACCAACTACTTTGTTAATTTATCACTCAAATAAAAATTGGTAAGTCAACATGTAAAACTTAGGCGTTTTGATGAAGTACTTGGGAGGCTGAAAACTGCCAAAGCCATCTTATAAATTATACTAGGTTTTTTTTCAATTTAACATAAGCTTTTTTCTCGGTGTACGGAAAGGGAAAAATGCATTTTTACCGACACAGGTTTTTCGACAATATTTTTTTTTTTTAAATTCAAATATAATTAAAAAAAAAATAAACAGCAAGATCTGTCGTCTGTACTATGAGGATTGAGTCTAGGCACTATTTAAGTTATAAAATTGAAATAATAAATCCTCTTGATAACCAACTGTGTCATGAAAGTAAAAAAGCTGCAATCTAAATCTGAACGTGAATATTCTACTTTTCAGTAACTGTCCATAAACAAAAGGGACAATTGATATTTAACATGATATCGCCATGTTGAGTTGTAGTTGTAGTTGGCTTTATGAAAAAAATACAATTTTTGGAGGGAGTTAATAAAATAAATTATCAATCTTCCCCGAAATTCTATTTTTGGGAAAAAGTTTCACTTCTGCCTTGCGTGGCGGCCACACACATATTTTTTTAATGCAAGAATACAGATACAAAGCAAAGAAGATGATTACCATATGTTACTATATATTAAATACCTCTGTGATGTGTATAACAACTAAGTTCCAAAATTAAACAACAAAGATATTATTCCATTTGTTGGAAAACATAAATTTGTAGGAGTAATTTTTTGCAATAAGGTGTTTTTCAAATTCTTAGTATTAAGGCAAAAGCTAATGTAAAATATAATAATAATATCATAAAAATGCTAGGATGTTCTCAATACCTACCCAGACCAGGGTAGAAAACCAGAAACCTTAATCCAGAAAACCTTAATACTTACAGCCAGTAGAAACGTATTGGAAGAATTACGTGATCCGTTTCATAGCAACACAATTATATAGAAGATCAGAATAAAAATAATAAACGTAAAGGACAAAAAAATAAGCTTTATGTTGATATCAAGCCATTTTAATATTAAGGGAAACGAAAATGTTGACAGAGCATCTAAAAATTCTTTGCAAGAAAGTACTTCCACACATGGAAAGTACCAATAAAAAATTAAAAACAAGGATATGTGAATCTTTCCAAGCAAAAAAGTTAAATTCACTTCTTAAAAATATTTTTGATTGTGCTTTTATTTAAATAACCAAAAGACTCGGGTTCTTTGAGCTTTTTTATCTAAATGATTTTGAGAAGCATGTGTGGTAATTGGCACCGTCCGTTGAAAACACATATCGTCCACATTCATATCTTCCAAGTAGGGCCACAAAAAGTTCGTTATCATCTCACGATAGCGAACACCATTCACAGTAACTGCCTGACCGGCCTCATTTTGGAAAAAATACGGCCGGATGATGCCGCCAGCCCAAACCGCACCAAACAGTCACTCTTTGTGGGTGCATTGGTTTTCCGACAATCACTCTTGGGTTATCATTCGCCCAAATGCGGCAATTCTGCTTATTGACGAATCCACTGAGGTGAAAATGTGCCTCATCACTGAAGATGATTTTTTTCGAAAATTGATCATCCACTGTTGCCATTTCTTGCCACCATTCTGACCATTGACGACGCTTGAAATGGTCAAGAGGCTTTAGTTCTTGAGTCAATTGCACCTTGTAAGCGTGTAAATGCAAGTCTTTATGCATAATGTTCATCAACGACGAGCGTGAGAGGTGCAATTGTTGGGCACGACGACGAGTTGAGGTGGACGGCTCTTCAGCCACACTATCGCGAACAGCAGCAATATTTTCTACAGTACGAGCTGTACTAGCATGCACTGGTGTTTTCACATCTCCTACAGACCCGGTTTGCTCAAATTTTTGCACGATTTTTCCGATTGTACGCACATTTGGACGATTAAATTGATCGAAAAAATCACGAAGTGCACGATATGCATTTTGATTTGAAAGCCCATTTTCATAATAAGCCTGAATAACTTTAACGCGTTGCTCGATTGTGTATCTTTCCATGGCTCAAACTGAGTTAGTCTGAAATTGAGAAATGTAAATGAAATGCAGAAAACACCTTGACGTTTAGGTGTGGTTCATATTCAACATCGGCCCTTAAAATTTAACCACCCTTTATAAGGCAACCAGAGCTGTGTTGTAATGATTCCTTTTGGATTAAATTCCGCCTCAATTCCAATTCCTTGTAATTGGTAGTTGGTCATCTCAATTTTTTAGGAATGGAATTGGAAAAAATCGGCAATTCCATTACAGGAATTGTAATTGGTAATCGAACGTTGAAATTTTTCCTATTTTGGTGTGGGGCTATTTTGCATAATAAAAAATTACCCCACATTTTTGGGATAATTTTTCTCAGAGAGGATGTTCCTCAGCACAGCAGGAAGTACTCGATGGACGCAATGTTTAAGATTGTTCCCCAACGATGTTTTAAGCAGCTGCTGATCATTTGCATTGAATATATGGAAGAGGTAAATTTTTTTAATTTGCTTATTGTGCATTTACAATAATTCTCCTGGTTTTTTTTTTGTGATAAAATGGTTTACCCTTAAACGGAACGTTAAAAACAATATTCATACAAAGGCAAATAATTGTATTACAAAAAGCACAGTTTTAAAAAAAATATTTTCCATGGAGGCCTTTTTTCTTCGTTCAATTAAGGAAAATCTTCTAAAAAAGAGATTGAAAAAAACATTTAAAAAACCAATTTGCAGGTTTGCAATGAAAGCAATCTCAAATTGCAGACGATTTCCATTGCAGATAACGGGAACAGCTATAATTGTCCTTGTTGTCTATGTAAGTTAGATGATGGATTAAATATATATGTTTAATAAGTTGCCTTGAAAAAAAGTTCCATTTGTGCCCATCTAGAAATTAACCTTGATGTGTTTTATGACAATTCCCAAAATATTTAGGCTATAACGAAAGCGCTTAGTGAGCTAAACCTTTTTGCAAAAACCTCCAAACATCATGTTTACGTAAATATGTTGGCTAGTTGTAAATATGTAATAATTGTAAAAAAAAATTGTTACAAATTGTTGGCCTGTAGCCCGTTTCTATAACTTTTCGTTATTATAACGAATGATTTTTATTTTTTCCATAACGAATGGGTCATAACGAAATTTTGCTTCGAAGTGTTTCTACAACTCAGAAAACTTACCTTTCGTTACGATCGTGGCGAGTTATTATAAAGTGTATGAAACAGTGGAAACAAAACACTGTTCGTTATGTGTAACAGCTGAGTTGTTTTGTTTACTTCAATTCTTTTTGTACATTTTACTTGAACATATTGTATTGTATTGATTTGCTTAATTGTTCATTTAAAAAAGTAAGTACAAATAAATAAAGTAAGTGTGTAAATGTGAATTGATTACTTATTTAATTTTTTTGAAGCTTGTGACTATGCTTGCAGCTGCCGCACTAGCAATATTAGTTGACCAGCGAAATATGCTGCGTGTACATAGACGCTACCTAAGGGATTCAACCGACCCTTTTCACCTCCCGGAAGCGCGATTTGAAGAGCTTTTTAGATTTAAAAAAGATGCAGCCATAGCGTTGTTGCATGAAATACGCCCTTACATGAAAGACGGAGTAAGAATAACTTTTATTCCAAAAACATTGAGGATGGCAGCAGCATTGCATTATTATGCGACAGTATCCTACTTAAGGGATATCGTTAGGGACTCGTTTGTTCGATGAGCAAGACAATGGTGCATCGCTCCATCCATGAAGTTTCCTTCATCATACAAAATAAGCTTATGTGCAAATATATACGATTTCCCAAAACATTGGCAGAGTCGAATAGAATTAAACAGAGGTAATATATGATAATATAATTTCACTTTCTATACTATATTGTATGCATAATTGTAGATTTTTTTTCTTGCACTGGGTTTCCCGGATCCATTGTGGCCATCGATTGTACGCACGTGAAAATAAAAACCCTCAATGGATGTTGAGTGCTGTTACATTAATAGAAAAGGGTATTTTTCTAAAAATGTACAGTTGATAAGCGATTACGACCCTAATATATTGTCTGCCAATGCACGGTTCGGGGGAAGTACCCATGACGCCTACATATGGGAAAATTCCAAATGCAAGGAGTATTTGGAATCACAATATAATGCTAATGCAAACTCCAATTGGCTCATAGGAGACTCTGGTTATCTACTTCAGCCATGGCTCATGACACCATTTCGAAATCCGGAATCTGTTGGGCAAGAAAATTATAACAAGGTCCATATCCAAGCTCGCAACTGCGTGGAAAGGCTTAATGGAGTTTTTAAACAAGTCTTTACGTGCTTGTCGCATGAGCACGGGATTTTAGTTTCCCCATTATATTCTGGCGTTATAATCAATGCCTGCTTGACGTTGCACAATTTCAGACTAATTCATAAGCAAACCATTCCAGACGTAAATGGGTCTGATATTTCAATCATGCATGAGCTATCGACGAAGATATTCCAAATGTCTTAAATCAAGGACGAAGAGTTCGCGAATCTATTGTAAGGAACTATTTCAATTAAACAAGAAAAATAAAACAACAAATTTATAGCAAAACAAAACAATTCATTTAAATAAATATTCATTTAAAATAAAAATAGGTATAAAAAAAAAAAAATTAAACACAATTCAACATATGTACAAATAATTAAATGAAAATTAATATATGTACATATAAATAGAAGTTAAATTTGCTTCTTTTCAGCCAAAGTTTTAAGCGACGAATCAGTTGATTGCAGAGATGAACTCATCGTTTTTAGTACATTCATGAGCTCTGCCATTTCACTACACATCTTCTCCTCCTGCTTATTCATCAGCTCCTTCACTTCCTCAAAAGCACTTGAGAAAGAGGAAGTGGCGGTCCGTGCTGCTTTTGTTGTGTTTGCCACTTCTGTCACTTCTTTACTAGGCGTCGCTAAAAGTTCCTTCAGTGTTTCCTGCACTTCCATATCATAAGTTTTCTCCTAAATTTCAAAAATTGTAATTAAAAATAACTTAACTTTTTAAATAACATAAATTACCTCCTGGAATCCCGACTCTATGGGTCCACCATCGCCACCAACAAGAGCAGCTGGAAAGAACTCCAGCACCTCCTTGTCCATCCCTTCTAGCGGCGGCGGACCTTGGGTGGCAGGACGATTCCCAGTGGCTTGGTTGAATCTATTAACCACGGCTTGCTGCTTCTTGACAGTAGATTTCCAGTCTGCCCAACACTATATAAAATTACACTATGTAAAAATAAATATATAACGGTTATGATGAATTCTAACATATACAGTGTATATGTATATTATACACACTATATATAACATATATAATGTAAATATACTGTTTAACATTTGCTGAATACAACTTCATATAAATAAATAAAAAAATGAACGAACCTTTTTCCACTGGTCACTCGTCTTATATGCTGGTCCGCATGTATTAAGCTCTGACGCCACTGTTTCCCAAACAGCCTGTGCCGATTTGCCGCTATTTGGTCCACCAAACTGCCCCATAGTCACATTTCCGTGGCCACGTAAAATTTCCAAAAGCTTTTGCTTTTGGCCTTTGGAAATTTTACCAGTGCGTACTTTCTTCTGTAAATAATATGTTTTAATAATTATAATTTACACACAATAGTATAATTTTTCAACCTTACCTCACTCATGTTTGTTTTTGCGCCAAATATCACTACACTTTCTGTTGAACATATAATAACGAAAACTTTAACGAAAATTATAACGAAAATTAATAACACTTATAGAAACACAGCCGTTCGTTACACCACTAAATTCGTTATATCGTTCGGTTTAATGCGTAACGAAAGTTATAGAAACCAGCTACTGCTGCTGAAAAAGTTCTTCCAATCTGCATTAAAAATTTTTAAAAATTTGCTTTTGGATTAGAGATAACACTGTTTTTCAAGCTTGTCAAGGTCGCACTGCAGTTCATTTCGTTACATCAAAAAAAAAAAAACAAAATTACATCAAGAAAACATTACAACACAATATATTCTAAAAAGGATTTAATATAAATTATATTTTTTCAATCGAGAAATTTGGTTGTTTTCCTACCTTTTTGTTTGAATTTAAGTGAACATAATATAAAAAAAATGTAGAAAAATGCATGAAAAACCGCATTTTCTCTAGTCCAATAGCAAGTTTTCAAAAAATTTTTGATGCAGATCAGAACATTTTTTGGCCTATAATTTCTGACAACTTTTATTTACAATTATTACACTAGCCAAAATATTTACGAAAAACATGATTTTTGGAGATTTTTGCAAAATAATTTAGCTCACTGGATGCTTTCTGATGGCATAAAATACATCAAGGTTCATTTTAAGAGGGGTACAAATGAAACTTTTTTTTCTCCATACAAGTCAAGGCCAAAATGTTTAATATTTCGGGCCATTTTTCCTCAAAATAAAATTTTGTCCAAACAAATTTGGGACCTTTTTCATTTTTCGTTTTGGGACTATTTTGCCTGGGGCCATTTTGCGCAGAGCCAAAAATGACGTATATTTCGCTGGCGTCATGTCTTATAGGGTCCATACACAGGCGGACATTGTCACGAACTTGGTAAGTTTGTGGAAATGTTTGCCCGTTTTTGGCGGTGTTGGCGGATTAATTTGAAGGTTCGTCAGTTTGCGAAGACAATATCAAAAATTTTTGATTTCAAGCAGACAAACCATTATGTTGTACAGCAAGTCATGCAGTTAGTAGCGGTGTTCACGTACAAACTTATCGTTTTGGTTTTTGGGCAGTTAAAATAGAATTTTTGTGCACATTTTTAGAGAAATTTGGTCAATTTTCGAGGAATTGGTCGGTAGAGTGTGGCAAAAACAAAACACGGTACGCGTACATGTTGTAGGAGATGTACGCCTGTGTATGGGCTCTATTAGTCAAACCGGAAAGAACTTATGTATACACATGGTATTTTATCAACTCTTTTTTGTTCCTTCGGTATTTTTACCATTTACATTGAAAAATATTTGAAAAACATTAAAGATTAAATTTTTTGAGTTTTTCCTCTCACGGAACAAAAATATGTATATTACCATTTTGTTTAAAAAAAAAAATTCCGACAGGACAATTAAGGGCTGATAAAAATATCCTATTAGTACCTACGCTATTAGCCATGGCCAGCAATGAATTTTCAATGCCAAAATAACGCTTCTCGCTGTGAAACGTCAAAAAATAGGCATTGCTTTCAAAAAAATGATCACACAATTTTTCCCCAAAATCGTAAGCTGATTCTGATTACGGGATTCAAAAATGGAGGTGCAAGACTACTGATCTTGGTTTATTTAATTTTATTTTCAACAACTTTCAAACTTTCGGGGCGAAAACGGCTAAACGACTTTTAATGCAGAGAATCCAAAAGTACTTAAAAAAATACAAATTGAGATTTTCTTTTTAAGAAGTTTACAATATATAAATAAAAAACACGTATAAACATTTTGCATGTTAAAATGAATCTTTAAAAATGACCACAAGCAATAGAAACATTTTATGAATCCGTCAAAGAATTATTGCTCCAATTTTTATGGTTCTACTTCACACACACGCAACGATTTCTATTTCTATTATTGCTGTCTCAGTTGTTATGTTATGTAAATAAATCCTTTTTTTTTTGCATGGAAACTCAATTATGTACTGCTGTTCAATTTCTTTTGACATGATCATAAAATTCCAACATGATGATAAGCTATTTTACCGGGCCAAAATCGACTTAGACCAAAAAACAAACAACAAAAAATAACCCAAACTGCTACAAAAAAAAACAAAAACAACGACTACGGCAAGCACGATAAAACATTCATCAACATCATGTTAGTTGGTAATAATTCTAGAGTTTTTTGTTTCTTTTTTTTTAAGTTTAATTAAATTTCTAGTTAACACGCTGACGACCAATCGACGTAGATATAAGCGCGTTTACGGCTTTGGCAAACATTTTGTATCTCATGGATTCATTTGAATTTTCATAGATGTAAAGGTGAAGGCGGCACTGCAGTTGCCGCTGCTGCTCCAACTGTGAACACGGCACACGGCAGGGCGGGCGGGTTAGTGAAGTGTTTTCAATGTGCTGCCATGGTCCAGTGATAAGCAGCACACAGGCTCAGCTTGCGACTGGACGGCGCGCAGTTAGTATCTCGCATATACAAACTCATGTTGTCGTTATTGCATTTTAAAAATCCTTACTCACTCGTAGCTTATGAAATGTAACAAGTTTCGAATTAATTAAAAACTTCAACATTGTATGTTCTCGGTTCTATTTCTATTTCAGCGTTTTTGTTGTTGTGCATCCCTTTTTTGTGTGTTTTCTATTGTTTGCAGCTGTCTGTTTGGCAGTTTGCCTGCATCTATCCATCTAACTGATCTGTATTTTTTAAGTTATACAGTACATTTATTCCGACAAGCGAGAAAATTGAATTTTTGATGTTTTTCATCTAAACACTTTTCAATAACAACTATATAAATATTATTTTCTAGGCTGATTTTTTGTGGTATTGAGTTTGTTGTTTAGGTTTGGACACATTCAATTATATGGATGTTACTGAAAATTAATACCTGTTTATTGGAATTTACGAAACTTAGCTTCTGAGAGTTACAGAATATTCCTTTATGAGCAGTTTATTCAACTTGAGCGTTTTTTTTTTTAATGGTAGTCTTACTTGGAATGCTCCTTTTCGTATGTTCACTAAATATTTAGAATTGACTGACACACAAGATATTTAATGGTGTTCAACTTTCCAAATTGGAAGATTCATCTTCAAAATGCAAACCTTTTTCAAAGTGATTTTTGCGTACCATCCTTATATGTATATTTTTCCTTTTTATTTTTGATAAGGGGAAACTTAGTAAAAATATTTTTAATGATATAAGTTTCGTAAAAGAAAACTGGTGGGATTGCCTTTACTCTTAATTGACACATTAGTGCGAATTCGCAATGCCAAAAAATATTAACTGTTGAAATTTTGGATTTGCAACTTTAACGAATGTTGCCTCTGTACTACGAACTCTCCTAAATCATTTAGGAATAATATTAAATTAATTTTTTCGTACTTTCTAAATTTTTCCTTAGAGTAAACTATTTTAACGACAAAATCCATGATTTAGATTTTTATTTATGGCCACTGTTAACCCTTTAATAACACACTCCACTTGAGTTACCTTAAATGACACACTAGTGCGAATTCGCACCAACGTTTTTGATTGCTTTTGATTCCAGAAATAGATATTTGAAAGTAACGAGTATTTACGCCTTTATGTTGCAATACGGGTGCGTCATATTTTATGTCGGTATGCGAATATTGAATAACTTATAGAAAAAAACAACAGATTTCCATATATGAGGTATTTTCATTTAATTTGGTTTTAACAATCGGTTAGGACTAGTTTTTGAACACAACATGAATAGAGGCGGCCTCTAGCTGCCAAAACAAAATGTGCACTTTTTGCTGCGATTTGCACCACTTTTTCGAGCATCTCAGGAGGTATACCGATTTTTTCGGAGAGCTCGTCAATGGTTTGAGTCTTGCTGGCGTAAGCTTTAATTTCACAAAAAAAAAAAAAAAAAATCCGGAGTGGTCATATATGAAGATTTGGGTGGCCAGCCAATGTCGCCATTTTTTGGTATTACACGTTCAAGGAATTTTCGTTGAAAAAACTGCATTGTTCGATTTGTAGTGTGACCGTTTTGTTGAAACCAGTTACTGTCCAGACCTTTTCCACACATTTGTGGACACACTCAGAAAACAAAAATTTTTGGTTAGTGCTTTGGTATAATAGTTGTTATAAATGTTGTAGTTCGCTATTATATACTGAATTCGGTATTTAGAAATGAAAATGTTGGACCGCGTTTAGTACTTGGTATAAAAATTTGAAAAATCTACCCTTAAAATACCAAAAATAATTGGCCAAATATCTCTTGTCAAAAATCTCTTTGTCGTTCGATACCCCGAGAAGGGATTGCTTATACGCAACAATGTCTTAGTTCAGTCTTACCAACTTTGCAGGATGACGTTGACGTTGAGCAACACATGCAGCTCCGTTAAGGTAGGAAATTACCTCTCCGAAACCTTCAATACTGAAAGAGGTTTCAGACAGACCTTGCAATCTCTTCAACATCATTATGGAGAGGAGGCTACTTTCACCGCTATTGAAAAGGAATCAGCCAAAGTGGGTTTGACGACAAATGAGGGTAAAACAAAGTATATGCTGTCTACGAAAAAGGAAGCGCGGCGTCTAGACTCCCACGTTTTATCCAGCAGCTATAACTTTGAAGTAGTCAAGGAGTTTGTATACCTTGGCACCGCCATTAATAACAACAACGAAGTAAGCCTGGAGATAAGGCCAAGAACAATAATTGCTAATAGGTGCTACTACGGGCTCAGTAAGCAACTAAGTTCCAGAGCCCTCTCTCGATCGAAAAAACTAACACTCTACAAGACGCTCGTTCTACCTATGCTTCGTTGTGGTGCTGAAGCATGGGTAGTTTCGCAAACTGACGCAGCTGCTCTGGGGGTGTTCGATAGAAAAGTTCTTCGCAAAATCTTCGGTCCTGTTCGAGTCGGCGATGACTATCGCATCCGAATGAACCGGCTGCACGAAAATGCACCCCAGGAAATTATGCCCCAAAACCTAAAATGAAATGAATGCCCTGTTTAGATAAAACGAAGCCTTCGTGGCAAGATTCGTTCGTTTTCCGACGTGATCGTCCAAAATTGGGTATTTGTATTTTTTTCTTGCGTCATCATCCAACATTACGTTTCTCAAGCTTACGTTTCTCAAATACTCTCAACGTGAGTACTTGTCAAAAACCATATTACCAGATTGTAAAAGTTGAGCATTAAGCATAAAATTGAAAAAAAATCTTTTAAATTGTATGCTTATTACTGGCATTTTTAATAGGTGACAGTACTTTTTGCAACAGCTGTTTTGGTTGTTGACTTTTGGGGAAAATTAAACTGTTTTTAAATTGATTGCGAATGTTTGAGACAATTTATGCAGAAAATGTTGTCGGCAATTGCCTTCTACAATTTTAATGAGGACACAAGTGATAGTGATAGTTGTTGATTTCTTTGTACTGAGAAGATTAGAGTTGATAATTTTTTCTTAAATATACTTATAAAATAAAATTTACGGTTTCTCAGCATCCATTTCCAGAACGATAATAATTTTGCTCTCGTCAAATTTTTACGATTCGTTCGGATTTTTTTGTTTACAAATACCCAACTTCGCCCTGTGGTTACGTTTTCGTTCGTTACTGAGTCAGCTGTGTTCGTTTGTGTCTGACATTCTTCATACATGGATTCAAAGCAGCTGATTTTCGCCTGTTTAACGATGTGTTCGTGAAATAGACGTATCGTTTGTTTTACCTAAACAGGCTATAAGCCTGAAAATTTCGCTGTGCCCCAAATTTTGTGAAAATATACCCCAGAATTATATGTATATAATAATAAATTTATATATTATATGTATAATAAAATATGTCAGCGGTAACACAGCACGCAATTTCCCTTAATGACTCTAGAATCATAAGGAATGACTCTAAAATCATTAGAATTGAGCTGCATTCTTATAAGCGATGAGTGAAATCGGCGACTCTCGTCGCTCACCGCTGTTATGAGGATGCTTCGCGTGGAAGTGGTGGTTGTTGTACGCAACCGCACGCACTCGCATTCAGTTTTTGATGGATGATTTATAGTCATTCGTTTGAATCGTAGACTCGTTGCAGGTCTCTGGTTGGTACCATGTTAACACAAATACTATTGCGCTCGTACACCATCCTAGAAAGAAATGCTTCCACTGTTATTTTTTTCTTCTTCTAACAAGAGAGTAGCTTCATCTATCTTCGCGTTGTTCTTGACGTAATATAGTCTCCTTTTCTTACAAGTAGGACCTCCACGTTCATGTTCGAAATGTCTAGTTTAAAAAAAACTCCTCGTCTCGAATTACTTTCACAAATTTGAAAAAATTTCCATTTTTCATAAAAGAGCGTCCTAAAACACCGTTATACGCTTCAACAGCAGAAATTGTACGCGTGTTTTCCTTCAAAACGGTTTCTAAAATTTTAATAATTTATGTATCTTACCTTAGTTATCCACTGCTTATGAAAATATTGAAAACGATGCAAATAAATTGTTACCAACCATCAGCAACAATTTTGATAGTATATTGCAAAAAGCTTTGTTAATTGTAGTTGGAGGAAGTAACGGCAGAGCCATAAGCTTATGGTAAGCTACATTTGCCGGCTTTGAAGCTCGAATGAAGTGCAGAAGAGATTTTTTTAGAGCACATATTTAGAGAGCTTGGCAAAAGTGAAACCTAACAGAGATAACACATTATTTTGTAACATTTAACCGCATTAAGATAATGTTAACTTTACCAGCACTCAACAGTCTTAGCTTGAGGGAAATACTTTTCACAGCTTTCCTAATGCCTCCATAATCCGAAATAAATTTTGAAGGCTCCAGGTCAAAAATATTATTTTCGATGTATTTAAGAAGCTCTTCATAGCTTTTAGTTGTTTTCTTATACATTAAAACAAAAAAACAAAATTGGAAAACCCTATGGTTAATTACCAGTGAGTGCTGAAAACTCAACATTGAAACACCATGAGGATATCAATTGAATATACCTCATCAAAATACTCGATGTAAATAACAATAAGCTGTTTGAAGCATTCTGTGGCACAACACTAAACGTTCCATCCATTACATAAGTTCTTTTGGCTGACGTTATGTTTTTTCTGATCATATCCAAAGTTTTCAGTGAGAAAAACAAGCAAAAAGCAAAGTCGTCTTCAATGATGCATGCTGTTTCATGCATTTCATGCTGTTTCATGATGCAACCATTTTCTTCGTCTTTTGAGATTTCAAAATTGTTCCACACTGTCTCTAATTGGAAGGCTTCAATTACCCGAACAGGAATCTTAGGCGCCGTTACAAAAGATTTGCTCACAAAATAATGAAGGCTCCTTCTTATCTTTGGATAAGATAAGGCCCCTTCTTATTAAAAATCGCGCGATTTTTATAACAATTTTATAACAAATTATTTTTTATAACAAGTTATCAAAATGAAAAATTCGCGCGATTTTTAATTACAATTTTTCGCCCGCGGCGCTTATTTCTTCTAAGTCTAATCAACTTTGCAGGAATACCGAACTCAGACATTGTTGCGTATAGGCAATTCCTTCTCGGGCAATCGAACGCAGCTTTAAAACCGACAAAGAGATGGTGTGTGTCAATTTGATTTTCGTGGGTTTTCTCCAGGATTTGTCGTAGAGTGAAAATCTGGTCTATGGTGGACTTACCAGGTTGAAAGCCACACTGATAAGGTCCAATCAGTGTTTTTGTAATTGGCTTTAATCTTTCATACAGTACGCTTGAGAGAACCTTATATGCTTTTCTTTTATAAAACTACGGAATTACTATTCGAATACCTTAACCCTCTAATGCCACATTTTTTGTTTGAGAGCCAAAAATCACTACAGACTAATTTGTTGAAGAGAAAAACGAATTTGAGTTTCGTTTTTATACTTTGTTCGTTTGTTACAGGCGAAAATGTCGACTCCGCCTAGAAGCGGACTTGGGCAATTTCCTACTCACCAGTTTTTTTTTCAAGTCGATATCACTTCAATTAATGTGTTTTTTAATTGACTGAAAATCGAGTTTTTTTGAAAATTAATTAATTCGTTAAAATATGATAAAATTGAATTTCAAATTGAAATAATTGTCAAACGGAGCATGCCAGCGCCAAGCGGTAAAATTTTAAATGTGACTTGGATATTCGTCTACACTACAAAGAATACAATTTGAAAATGTTTGCACAGATTACGGTTTAATATCGATTGGCGTAAGACCCGTCTAGAGGCAGGCCTGGGCAATAGAGGGTTAACAACAATAAAAAATTGTTATTAAAAATCGCGGGATTACAACCACTTGGGGTATTATTGACAATTCTTCGATTTGAGCATGGTGTGAGAAATAAGGTGGCACCTTTTTCTCATTGTATTTGGCAGCGTATCTCTCTCACCTAAAATGTCCCTAGATCTGTCAAAAACAGGTGATGGTTAATTTTAAGCAAAGCCCATTAGCGAAACGAAGTTTGTGAAATATGTGTTTTTTGTTGTCTTTTAACATTATACGAGTATTTAATATAAAAGTGCATAAACTATTGGAAAAAACACTATAATGGCGCCAACCATTAAATGACCAACTAGGGTGAAAGGGCGTTTGGTTCCCAAGATAGAGCCGTGGATGAAATACTAATACTTTATTATTAAATTACCACACATTCAATTTGTTACTTCGAAATATAATGTTGTATAGAATTTATTTATTATAGAGTTTTCTGAAGTGGGAACACTAAAAATGAACTTATCGATCTTTAACTTTTTATTGTGGAACTTTGAAGAATTAGTTATTAAAATGAGTGTCTTAAAGATTTTTTTTTAAATTGTAATTTTTTAAAAAGTTATAAGCAAAATAATTTGCATGCAAGGTTTTTTTAAATTGCGCTATTTCATTAAATATTGAGTGAAAGTAAATTAAATTTTGGTAGAAGGACTAAAAATAAATCACAATAAAAGTAATATAATTTCTAATAAACAATTAAACTTCTCCACTAGATATAAAGAAATTTTTGTATCAGTTTTGTTCTCTAACATGTGCATAACATTTTTTCCAAAAAAAAAATTCAGTCCATTTCAGAAAGAAAAAAGTTACGACTGTCTTAGTGTCGTCAAATAGGCGCGAGCCGCACTGCAGCGCAATGCATATAAGCACGATCAAGCATGTTTCATGGATGGCCATAATGCATTGAATTATCAGTGCATTAAAAATATCATTACCACTATCAACCTAGTGGTAATGCATATTAAGTATGCATTTTTTGATATTAATTTGATATGAATATTAATAAATGTGCTTTAAAATATTAACTATTTGAAATATATGTAATAAATGCAAATGTGGAACAAAGACTAAATTTTGCTAATTCAAACAGGTAGGGATCATTTTCTTATGTGCTATACGGCGACCGGCCCCAAATTGCACTGGCCCTTCTGGAATTCTGCAGATCCTCCAGTATGGCCAGTCTGCCACTGGAGGTGAAGAAGTTGAATGGTAAGATGTTGCTTGCCTTGGCTGAGGTTTTTACCAGGAATTGTTAGTGCAAAAATCAGTCTCATTAACCAGTACACAATAGCCGCTATAGTAACGTGTTTTTTTTATATGTAAGTCTATTTTAAAATCCCCCAACCCCAATATGTATTACCCCAACCCCAAAAAAAATATCTGATTGCGCCCCTGCTTATGACCACAGACATGTAAATATATCTAGATTGGCTACCCTATTAAAATTGTAACTTAATAAAAAAAGTACACAATTTTGGAAATCTGACAACGAATTCGGATTCAGCGACCCATTTTTACCTAGTGTTTGCTCCAGCACCGAATTCGTGAAAATAAATAAATTTTAGGCGGCAACACCATTAAACAACTTAAATTTTAAAATTCTGACAGTCTAAATTGCGACCGTCTAAGTTTGCTACCGCATGTACAACTCCAATTTTTAAAATCTTAAATTCAATTTATGCACCGAATGTTTTGTTGTTGTGCACATAACATTCGACTCTTATATTTATGCAAAATTCTGTTACCGCATGTACAATTCCAATTTCCAATTTTTAAAATCTTAAATTCAATTTATGCAACGAATGTTATGTTGTTGTGCACATAACATTCGACTCATATATTTATGCACCATTAATCTTTTACAAATCCTTCGTTCTGTTATGTTTGGTTTAGATTCGTTTGTCCGACGAATGCTACCGGCTATATTATGTTTGAGTCGTTCCAAATCAATCGTTTCCAAACGAGTGTGTTGAAAGTCGGTTTATGACTATTTATGGCTATGGTGTTAATTTCACTCGCTGTAATAGTTATGTAAACTACTGAACTCGACAATGAATGCACTATTGTTGTAGTAGAAACGAGTTAATCCGTGCAGAGGTTTAGTATATAGGTACAAAATTGCGAAAAATTAAAAAAAAATGCATGTTATCATTCTTGCACTAGCAACTTATATCGTTCCACCATGAATTGATTATATTTCAGATATATTTAATTCCTCTTCATCAGACGAATCGGATGAACTGCAGCTTACATAAGCACTACGTAAATCTAACAAACTTATGAGACCATCAGTTACTTCGAAGTCATGACAAAATTTTTGTAATCTTTTTGATGAACATCGAATATTAAGCAACGAGTTAAGTATTTAATTCTTAAGCAATTTGCAATTGCATAGTTATTAACGTGCCAATATTATTAAATACCTGGTTCTTTTGCTGACGCTTGTATTTCACAAACCGTTCTTTACAAACCGTGCTTTCGTTTAACTTGACTCCTCCGTCACGTTTAAATTAGTTTTTTGAAATACCTACCAGTGCTGGCTGTGCGAATGATCGCCCAAAACTCTAACACACAAAAACAAAACTGAACTATCGCCCAGTAAAATGTTTGGGCGATAGTTTATTAGACTCATTTTGGGTAATAGTTAAAAAATGAACAATCGCCCAAAATTTGTCAAATGAATTATCGCCCAAAAATGAAAATGAACGATTGTCCAAAATTGTAGTTTGTTAAAAAATGTTTAAAACATTAACGAAAATATTTCGTACAAGGAAGTTTAAAAATTTACGAAATCATTCAAATATTTCGCAAAAGGGAAATAATCATTTAATAATCTTTTCCTTATCATTCTTTAAAAAATCCTCTAATTTTTTACTTGCGGGAAAATAATAAAGATTACACATTTTCAAATAATTATTTCCCTATTACATGCAATAACAATAGAGTTCAGCTACTACAGCTATATCGCACTTCCTCAGCATTAACCCATCTAAAGCCACTACCCAGTAATCATTGAAAATATCAATGTTATGGATACCCGTGACCACAAACAAGTTAATGTGGGAAAAATTTACCCACCAATAAATGGGTTGGGCTCAGGGACAACACAAGACGTAACAACTAACCATGCGTATACATAGATCTATTTACACAACTAATTTTAATCTACTTTTGAGTTGACCTTTTGACAAATTAACATCAAAAACGCTACAATTGTTAACAAAGGAACTCATGCGACTTAAAGGAGCAGTAGCCATATAATTTGTTCTACTAAATGGCAAATAAATTCAGTTGTTAGCGTTTCTACTGCTTCTACGATTAGTGTTAAAATTTATGTGAGAAAGAAGTTCTGGAGAATCGAATACACCTGTTATGAGCTGGTGTAAATATACGATATCTGCCGATTTCCTTCGATCACCTAAAGACTGCATTTTTAATAGTTTTAAACGATCCGCATAAGGAGGAAGGTCTAATGTCAGTTCCACTTAAGCCCCTTAGAGCAAACTGAACAAAACGTTTTTGGATTCTTTCTATTCGATCAACATGCACATTGTAACTTGGGGACCACACTTGACTTGCATACTCTAAGTGAGGACGCACGATTGCATAATACAACGTTGTAGTTGTAATCATGCTATTAAATTCTTTGGCCCAGCGTTTTACAAAACCAAGCATTGAAGATGCTTTTTTACAAATATTATCAATATGAATGTTAAACGATAGCTTAGAATCCATGCATATACCTAGGTCTTTGACGGTGTCTACACGACTCAAGGCAGTATCTTTAATCTTATAATCAAAAATAAAATTATTCCTTTTTCGCGAAAAGGTTATAGTTTGGCATTTATCTGGATTTAAAAACATATTATTTTTAGAACACCAAACTTCAAAGGATTTTAGATCAGACTGGAGTAGATCTGAATTATCTCTAGAATTAATCGTTCTGTATATTTTCATATCATCGGCATAAATAAGCAGATGAGAGTGTTCAATGACGTGAGTTACATCATTGATAGCTAAAATAAACAGAAGAGGACCAAGGTGACTACCCTGAGGAACACCTGATCCAGCAATAAATTCAGAAGACAATGCGCCTCGGAAACGTATTTGATAAGATCGCTCCACCAAATACGATTTAATCCAGTTCACAAAATATTGTGGAAATCCCATTAACTCAAGTTTAAATAAGATTAGATTGTGTGGTAGCTTATCAAATGCCTTACTAAAGTCAGTGTAAACACAATCGACCTGGTTACCAGAATCAATAGAATTTAAGCAGAATGTTGTAAAATTGAGAAGATTAGACACAGTGGATCTGCCATTCACAAAACCATGCTGACGAGTTGTTATGACTTCCCCACAGTGAATTTTCACCCGATCATACACCATCCGCTCAAAAAGTTTTGGAATCGATGAGAGCTTAGCGATAGGCCTATAGTTACTGACATCGTTCCTGCAACCCTTTTTAAAAATAGGACTTATAAATGATTTTTTCCAAAAAAGTGGAAAATAACTTTCGTTAATAGATTTATTGAATAATAAAGAAAGTGGTTGACTCAAAACGGAACCGCATTGTGTTAACACTGCGGCAGGAACACCGTCAGGTCCAGCACCAAACTCCTCATCGATCGATCTAATATACATTAAAATATCCTCTGGAGTGAAGGATATATGTTCCAAAGATACTCTGGGTTCGGAATTCATATATTCAAAGTACTCTCCATCAGGATTAAAGGAATCTGAACAGAATGATTCTTTAAAAAGATTGGCGAAAAGGCCACAAAAATTACGAAATGTTTGTGTTTTCGTAAAATTTTCCACATGATTCCTTTCGTACAAAGAAAATAATTATTTTTTTGAAAAGCACGAGATTTTTCCTACGATACATTTGCTACAAGGTCGCGGTGATCACGCCGGCCACGATTTTTTGGCGCTCGTCAATGATGTACGATTACCCAATTTCTTCGCTTTGGCCTGTTGGAAATTTGGGCAATTGTTGATTATGAACGATCACAAAAAATATGGCTCTACGAAATAACCCCCAAACGAAATAACGCATAAAAAAAGAAATGAAATAAGCCCCGCAAAATTCCCGTACATTTTTGGGTGTTATTTCATATGAAACTATTGGGTGTATAGTTTGGGGAAAATTTCATAAATTGTGGCCGAAACTTCATTCTTTTCCTTGGGGCTTATTTCATTGTGAAAAACACACAATGAAATATTCCCCAAATAAAATTTTGTTTGGGGTTTATTTCATTTTATTTTTTTTTTTGGTTATTTCATTCATTTAGAGAGTATTTCATTATTCGAATTTGGGAGTTATTTCTTTTTCATTTTATTTGGGGATTATTTAATTTTCTGTATTTTAAGTTTTTAGAGAGTTGTTTACAATATTACTTACTTTTTGTAACTGTTTTCTTTTTTTTAAAGTCGGTTTTGTAAAACTAAAAAAAAATGTTTAAAAGAAATGTTTACAAAAAAATTAGGCTTCTGTTATTGGGTCGTGTCCGACTCATTTTTAGTTCAAATTTGAATTAGTTAAAGCTTTTTATTCACATTTTTTGAAATTTTTGATTGTTCTTGTATTTATATTTTCTGTGCAGCTCCGCCTTTTACAAAATATCAATTATGTAAGAGGTGCATATGAAACCAATATTAATTATAATATTTATATTATTTTAATTAGAATTAATTATAAATTCTGGAACAGCATTCAACTTAATTATATCCCTTCTATTTAAAAGTCGCCTACGGGCTTCTAACCGATATCTTCCCACACGTTGATTTATTTCCTGTTCCTTCATACTTTACTAATGATTTTTACTTGTCGAACTGCCAAAATTACAATGTGCACAACTGGAAATCGACAGCGACCTTTGGGTGTTACTTCACTTTGCTTGGGGATTATTTCATTTTGAGCTAATGCTTATTTTATATTTTATTACCACAAAATTTTGGGGTTTATATAATTTTTTCATTTGGGTGTTTTTTCATTTTATTTGGGCATAATTTTATTTAGCCATTTTGGGGCTTATTTCATTTTAGTTGGGACTTATTTTAGTTGGGACTTATTTCGTTTGGGGTTTATTTCGTGGAACCAAAAATATGTCTTTTTGCCCAAAATATTAAATGATCACCCAGAATTATTTTTTGGACTCGTTCATTTTCGTTTTTGGGTGTTAGGGTTTTGGGCGATCATTCGCACATTTACAAGAGCTATGTTAAACTAATAAGTTTTTAAACATGAAAATGCTATTGACTTTCTTTCCCATTTTCTTTCATAAGCAAAGGAAAAAATGCAGAATTAATAAAACAAATTTCACAAAACATTCGCCGGCTTACTGAGCTAATGCAAACAAAAATGTGACGTTTTAAAAAACGCTGTGTTCTCAGATGGAACATTTTATGGGTTACTGTAACAATATACAATATACAATAAACTGTAACAAATCAAAATCTTTACAAATTGATTGAAATGTAAAAATAATTGAATCAAATCGCAGCAAGAGCCGAATACAGCGGTAAAGATCGAAGATTTTTAAATTTGTTGTGTTTTGTTTTGCTCTCACATTTCTGCTTGCTTCGGTTTTTGGTGCTGCCAGCAACCAGCAAAAGATCACTAAAGATTTTGTCGGTTCACAAAGGGTGCCTACAAAAATTTTTTGTTGTTATTTAGATCGACTGTAACTTTTTTGTTTATTAAGAAATGTAAATGCTTCTAAGGCAAAACTTTATGACTTTTTTAGTAACTTTATTTTAATGTAAAAAAAAATTCATTTAGGGGGTAGAAATTTGGGTAACTGAAATCACTTAACGAAGTTCATGTTGCAGGTTAATGACATCTATAAAACAATTGTACTGCTCATCAATTTCTTAGTAGTGCTCAACGACATTCCATTTGATGATCGGACAAAAACGACCAAAGGTTATGATGAAAAAACGATTTTGGCGCTTCACATAGGGCGCCTAAAAGAAAATTGTGTATGGCGATGAAAATCTTTTGAGGTAAGCTTTCAAATAAGGGGAGGACTTTGCAAACTTTTTTTATCGACCCGGTCTAATGTACAGTGTCAATATTTCGGCGCGTTGTTTCAGTAAAAAGCGATTCATGGTTAATATTGTACTGAATTAAAATTTCAAAAAACTGTTTACTCAAGTCAATCAGCTGATAAATGTCATAGTTATTCAATGTTAACATACCGACGTAAAATATGGTACACCCTATACTAATTCAGTTTTTTTAAGTATGTATGTGTAATTTATTTTCATTTTACGTTCTGATATATTCAGGGTGATTATGTGTGAATCTGGGCGCTTGTGCTGAAGAATAGAATTTTACTTATTTAACTCGAAAGTTAAGTATGTTTTTTAAAAGGAAAAGAAATATATATTGAAATAAAAACAATTAGTTTTTTAAAGTATAATTTTCCTTTATTGAATATAAAACACCTTACCACGTCGCGAGTTAGTAGGAAAAGAGAACTTTTTTATAACAGGAAGCTGTCAGTACATAAATTTACCGAACAAGCTTATGTACTAAAATTATCTTGATTTTATTAAGCGCACTCTCGTGGCTTAGATATGAGTTAAGTTAATAGTGTTTTGACATAACCACAGGGGGTCCCAAACTTAGAGGACAATAATGCGGAGGGTGGTTCCTCGAGATGAGACTATCAAAAAACCGTATGGGTGAGGGTGGTCGTAAATGCGAAACAATGCACTTTTAGCTAAAATCGCCTTTTTTAATTTTTTAAATGTGTATTTTGATCTAACAAAGCTAATGGTGAAAAAATTTCGGCCCGATCTCAAGTGGTTTATAAGTAACAGTGCTTGAAAGTTGAGAAAATGGACGTGGAAAACTTGTTTTTTTTTCATTTTCCTACAAATTGGTAGAAGTTATAGGTTTCGAAATTTGGGAAAATTGACACAAAAAACTTCATTTATTTTCTGAATTTTCCTACAAAACGTAGCAGTATTGGTATCAAAAGAAATGTTATGCTGTTACCTATTCAACGAGCTATCAATTACCATTAATTACTTTTAAAGATATAGCACTTTTATATGTTTTGTAGGAAAATTTAGAAAATAAATAAAGTTTTTTATGTCAATTTTCCCAGTTTTCGAAACCTTTAACTTCTAAGCCAATTGAGAGCGGCCATTAAATTTTCCATATTTGGTATAAGAAGGGCTTGATACACATAGTCCCCAAAAAAAAAGTTAAAAAAATGAATTTTAGCTCAAAGTAAATTATGCCCAAAGTTTTGCCATAAAGTCACAACTAAAAAAGTTATGAGCGCCTAAAATCAAAAAAAAAAAAAAAAAATATATATTTTTTTAAAATTCAAATTTATAGGTAATTTTCTCGAAAAACAATAAAATTTTTCCGCTTCCGCTTTCTTCCGCTTTACATTGTTTTATTCTAAGAGCAGTCATCGTAAAAAACCCAGTTTCGGATGTAACCACTTTTTTTCTCACTGGGGTTTTAAATGCAAGCACTGCGACTTTGTTTATTTTAATTATAATAACTAGTAAAGCAGTTAGATATAACAAATTCTTTTTAAAAAAAAATGAATTTATTTTTTCATAATAAAGTGTAATCACTTGATTTACAAAAATTACTCAAAGTTTTCACCTCTTACGTTGTGCTTTTTTTTGTGGTTTTGCAGCAGGAATTGCCTCCACTTCTGGAAAAAATATGCTTAGAAAATCGCATTAGAATGTTTTGATGTAGAATTACGTCTTACAGCGCGTTCATTATATTAACGTATGCGGAATGAAATATGGACAAATTTAAAAACTAAAAAAGTATAAAATTTGGTAAATTTTATTTTAAATGAAACTTAAAAATTTATAGTTAATGCAGAAAAAAATTGCGTCCAATGCGTGCGGCCTTGCGGCAATTTAGCGACACTTTCACCATTGGATCTATAAATACCGATGTTGGCACTTTGATAAGCTCCGTTTTTATTTTGGCTATAAAATTTTTCGTAGTTTTGGGCCGAAATTTATTGGCATATAGTCTCCAATTAAGATTAAACTAAAAGTTTTCGATTGGACAAAGTTGCGGCAAGTTTGGAGGGTAATTTTTCTTATGTACATAAGGTATCGGAGCCTATCCATAGCTTCTAAGCTCTATTGACAGTTATGGCTTGATGCAAGTTTAGGCCAAAACACTATATTTTTATTGTTGAGCTTGCTTCTTATAAAGTCAGCTACTTTTAGCAAACAGAAGTTGACATACCGTTCCCCATTGACGGCTAAGCCCGACTAAAAAAAAACTGGCTCAGACATACCCAAAGCACTTATTGCGAGTCACAATAAGACTTTTTTTGGTAACTTACAATGTTCCAAATATTTCACATTGTCTTCTATTTGCTTGTTGCGGTCAAAAAAGTGCTGTCCTTGCCACTCATTACCATCGAATGTGAAATATGACTCGTCATCATAATGCAAAAAATATTTTTAACAAAATTTGTCAAACGTACTTTTTGGACACATTTTTGAGCTTCCGACACCATTGGCTTACTTTTTCGTGACCTTTTTTGGATTCCCATTGGTAGAAGATACTTCTTCACTGTTTTGCCATCACATTAAAATTTTTTTCTCCAACTCTCTGTACGATTTTGCCACTCTTCCATCAGTTATTCGCCTTAGCTTAGACCTTGTCGCAGAATCATTTAATGTGAATCTTTTACCAGAGCCAGCTTTTTTCCATGTGGTCTTTCTGAAAGCATACGTTGCCAAGATGTTGTAGATGGTTCGGCGATTGATACTTTCTTCAACAATATGAGAAAAAATATGCGCTTTTATCCAATCAGAATAAGATAACAAAAAATTACAAGTTCTCTCAAGACGTTGCTTTTCTTTTTTCGACATTTTGAATACACCTAAGAAGTTACGAGCATAAAATTTTGACTGCTTCTCAATATCACATTGGTCTCTCATATAGTTATCGGTAAATACGCATCATTTCAGTTTTTGATGTTTTTACAAGGTTGTAAAAGTTGTTCAGATTTCATTCCGCATACGTTAGTTTATAAGAACTGCTTCAGCTGAAATCTGGCAGCACTACTCATAACACAACTTTGTTATCGATCACACGATCAGCTGATAATTTAGTACGTTGATTAAACTGCAATTGTTCTCGGTCATAGTTAAATTTCGTGTGTGTAGCTTTAAAAATACGCGCAATGGAGAGCAAAGAACTTCGACAAAGGAAATTAATTTTGGACAAATTCATAGAAAATCCAAACATCTCTCAATGTCAGATAGCAAAAGTATTAAAAGTTGCAAGATCGACGGTACAAAATGTGTTGGCAAATGTTAAAAAAAATGGCAGCATTGAGAGAAAAGCTGGATCTGGCCAAAAACCAGGCACAAAAAATAAAAAAGTGGAGAAAGATGTCTTAAGAGCTTACAAGAAGAACCCAAACCTTTCTGAGCGTGTTGTTGCCGCTAAAGTGAAAACATCAGCCTCAACTGTTCACAGAATCAAGAGAAGAGCAAACCTAAGGACGTTTAAAGTTCAGAAAATTCCGGATAGGGATGCTGTTAAGGAGCTTTTGTGCAAAACCCGCGCTCGTAAGTTATACAGTGACTTTTTGACAAAATTTGCGTGCTGTGTCATGGACGATGAAACGTATTGCGTGGCTAACTTTAACCAAATACCTGGCCAGGAGTTTTATGTAGCAGAGGAGAAAGGGAAGGTGCATAGCACGTTTCGAAACCGAAAAGCATCAAAATATCCAAAAAAGTATTTGATTTGGCAGGCAATATGCACGTGTGGCTTAAAAAGCGAAGAATTCATTTCTGAAGGAACAATTAATGGCGATATTTACGTAAAACAATGCCTACATAAACGAATTCTGCCTTTTATTAAAAAACATAGCATGCCAGTGATATTTTGGCCTGACTTGGCAACAAGCCACTATTCTAAAAAAGCCCAAGAATTTTACGTAACAAATAGTGCCGAAAGACGCCAATCCTCCGAATTGCCCGGAGTTGCGCCCGATTGAACGATATTGGGCCCATATTAAAGCAAAACTAAAGAGGACGAAATGCACAGCTTCAAACATAAGCCAGTTTCGAAGAATGTGGAGAAAACAGGCTAAATCATTCAGCGAAAGAGATGTCCAAGTACTTATGAAGGGTGTTAACTCCAAAGTTCGAGTATTTTGGCGTGGAAATTAATTTTAATTATTTTTGTGATTTTTTTGTTTAAATATGAATAAATAAAAATCATGGAAAAGTATTAATAGCAACACTCATATATAAGTTAGTTTTATTGTCGCTTGACTCCTGCCAGATTTCAGCTGAAGCAGTTCTTATTTGGTATTAAAAAAATGCAGCGCTACTACATATAAACCGTTACATAAAGCAAGAATCGTAACTGCTTGTGTCGTTGTTATTAATACGTATGTATGAAATATTTGTAAACATATATTTCTTTCGTTTTTGTAGTTTCTGATTGTTTTTGTTAATCTTCAGCAAGATTATTACAATAAATAATACATAAATAATACAAAAAATTATATTACTATGCTGGTTTACATTTTCCGTTGGCCACCAAGATCACCTGACCTGACGCCTCTCGACTACTTTTTATGGGGGGCATTCAAGGAAACTGGGTACAGCAAAGAGATTTTTAATTAAGAGGAGCTGATAAACAAAATAAATGCTGCAGCAGTTAACATTCGTAGCATGTTTCGAATCATGAACCTGGAGCTGGAAAGTAAAAAAGAGCACAAGCCTGACTCAACGTAAGGGGTGGAAGCTTTGAGCAATTTTTGTAAATCAAATGATTACACTTTCTTATGAAAAAATAAATACAATTTTTTTAAAAAAATCCGTTATATCTAACTTCTTTACTAGTTATTGTAATTAAAATAAACAAAGTCGCACTGCTTGCATTTTAAAGTCCAGTGTGGGAAAAAAGTGGTTAAATCCGAAAATCGTTTTTTTACGATAAATGACTGCTCTGAGAATAAAACAATGTAAAGCGGATTAAGAGAGAATTGACCAAAGAAAAAACAAAGTCAAAAAAAAAAAAAAAATAGTAAAAAATTTGGTTGTTTTTCGAGAAAATTGCCTTTAAATTTGAATTTTATAAGAAAGTTTAGCTGCTCATAACTTTTTTAGTTGTGACTTTATGGCAAAACTTTGTGCTTATTACTTGAAGAAAATTTAATTTCCTTTCCAAAAAGTTATTTAGTTTGGTAATCGGAGTGGAGGTATGTTACTTATGGATTAAAAGGTAATGACACCTATTATTTTTGTTTTTCTCACCTATCTCCCTAGGAAGGCATTTGCGACAACCCCCACACATACGATTTTTTGCTCGTCTCATCACGAGGAACCACCGCATTATTGTCCTCTAAGTCTGGGACACCCTGTATAAAAAATGCAATTGATTGCCTACTATAAGAGACAATTCTTATTATTGGCTGGGCAATAGCTTTTGAAAATAATGATGTCTTTGTGCTTTCAAGAATCTTGAGATTTTTCGGTTTGAACAAATTGAAATTCAATTATTGGAAAAGTATTGTTCTTCAACGCATTCTAATTTGAAGCCAACCAAATATAAAGAACGTTTAAATGTCAAAAATATCTTAGTCCACTTTAAAATGTACATCAACAGAACCGATTTATATTATATAATAAAATTTTTAATATCATTTTAATATCAATTTTAATATCATAAAATTCTGGATATATAAAAATTAACGAAATAGACTGATGACCAGGTCTTACTCACAAATATTCATTTCTGCGATGATGAAAACCATACTGAAATTCCCTACGATTTCGAACGTTTATTAAACTCACGCAAACATACATAGAAATTGTATTGTATATATATATATATATAGATGTCAATCTATTTTAATAATTTCAATTTACCATATGCAAAGTCTCGGAGATACTGCGAGATATTTAAGATCATAATTTTTCTTTGACACTTAATAAATTCATAAATTTTATATTTACAAAATTTCACAATTTATACAAATTTCGTTGTTGTCTAGCTTGTTTACACGCGTTTTACGCTGTGCTCTCAATATAAGTGTATAAATTTAATTTTATAATTAATGTTTTTTAAAACAATGTTCTTTTGCCTAAATCTTGTCAACAATTAATTGTAAAATATGTTTTTTGAGCTGTTTGTGGGCGTTTACGTAGCTGAACAAAAATATATATGTGTTGTTCTTTAAAAAACACTTAAGAATTTTTCTTAAAATAGAATTTAAAAAAAAAAAAACAACTTGCACATGATGAGAAAGACTTAAAAAGTTGCATTTTATTAAATAAAAAATTGAATGTGGAAAAATTGAATCGGGGGTTGGGCACCAAGGCGTGTATTATTTTTTACTTATATCATAGTATCGGAAGTACAACAATTATTAGGGAACAGATAGTAAATGTCTTATGTGAACACGCATGTTTTTTGTTTTTCTTTGTTTTTTAAAATAAGAAGAAAAACTGCAACTGAACATAATAAACAAAATCCACATTCAGAGATTTTCGGATTTCTCAATATTCCAAATAAAGAAATAAAAAAGTAATTGATATATGACTTAACTTACAAATTTTAAAGCCATTAAATTTTTAAAATTTTTTATCTATTTTGGAAACTGTATTATAAGTATTACAGTGTGATGAAATCGAAAAAAAAAACAACCAAACTTTATAGAAATTGTAATACAGGAAAATGTTGCGTGTCCACCGCACCTGGTCTGACCACTTAATGACGTCACAATTTTTTTTTGTTTATGTTTAAAATTGAAGTGTTCGAGTTTTGTTACGTCGACATTCATTGAATTTTGACAATTTGTTGGAAATTAAAAACAAAATCTACTTTTTTTTTTTTTTAGAATTACACGTTCTATTTAAAAAGACATCCGATAAAATACAAAATTAAGCGTGTAGCGAAAGTTCTCGTATTTTTCTTTAATTTCAAAAAAAAGTGGTGTTTTTATAAGTTGTAATTAAATAATGTTTCAATGACATTTGTCTTTTCACAAAAATTAATTATTGCACCTAAAAATACCATTCCATTGAACTTAAGAACATCAAAATCGGTTCAGAATTTGCTAAATGGCGGCAATTTTAATGTTTTTTTTTTTCTTCTACGTGAAACACAACCCGATTTTCCCTCATGTGAAGGTTTTCATTGACTATTTTGATGCTGCGGAGATCAAATAGATGGTTGTGTTGACAAATGTTATAAATGCATTTTTGGCTAAAGCAGGTATTTTGACCAACCAGCCCAGATATTATTTACATTTTCAAATTTACTGAGTGAAACCTAATTGGAAGCCGGACAGTTCAAAGTTTAATTAAGTGTTTTGTTCTAAAGTGTTTTGAAGTCTTGAAACAAAATCCATCAGCCTTACCAAAAAACTAATTTAGTGCTAGCTCTAAAAAGATTTTTAACCATAAGCTTAGCACAGGCTACAGCTGCTACTAAATTAAAAAGCTGACGCTAAAATTTAATATCAGTTTTTTAGTAAGGCTGCATGTTCACAAACATTTAAAATTGTTATCACATTTGTGCGCTTAACCGTTGAAATATCGCCTGCAAATTTCCTTTTAGAAAATCTAAAAACAAATAAAATGCTACAGAGCTGTCATTATCAGAGTTAAAAAAAATGGTGATCAGTCGAAATAGTGAAATAAAAAAATCATCGCCAGTTTTTCCGTTGTGTGTTGGCAACCCTGATGATCACACGCACGAAGTTCTCTCAATCAGTTGATGCTGAGGAATGTTGCCAAAAAAAAAAATATCCATTTAGGGCTAGAATCTCTTGTAAAAAGGGCTAGAAAGGGTTAAATAAAAATGTTGGAGCTTAAAAAGGGCTAGTTATAAAATTCTTTAATTCTACATGTATTTTAACTCTTAGGGTACATTATTTTTTTTTTGTTTACAACATGCAGTTTTCATTCTAGACAAAACGTCTGAGCTTAATGGCCGTATTTTATAAAACGCAAGCGATCACATCACTTGGTATTTTTTTGTTTTTTGATGAAAAAAATAAAAAGTAGATACATTGCGAATTCATTAATTACTTGCACTGGTTAAAAAAAAAAAAAACAATTCTTGTGCATTCAATGCGATTATTTTTTCCTTATGGTCTATGGTCCGCTAAACTATAAAATTATACTAAAAATTATATGGATAGGTTATCGAAATATGAATTTTGGAATTTTTCTTGGTTTTTTTCGGAGGTAGCTTAACATATCAGACCTTGTATCGAGTAAGAGTTTTAGAGTTGCACAAGATGCCATTATAAAGGTAATTAAATTTTTACTTAGCATAAGTGATAACTATACTTAACGGTTGGTTAAATTTTAAGGGCCGATGTTGATTTTGAATAAAACACAAATTATTTAGGAAATTATTGTCATTTCTTTTTATTATGATAATATTGGTATGGTTCAATTATGTATGGAACAAAATATCGGCCAAATGGCCGCCGCGACCTCGGCGGCACACCTCAATCCGATGGTCCAAATTTTCGATAACGCTGAGGCATAAGTGAGGTTCTATGCCGTTAATGTGCCAAATTATCTCATCCTTTAGCTCTAGAATTGTTGCTGGCTTATCGACGTACACCTTCTCTTTCAAATAACCCCAAAGAAAGAAGTCCAACGGTTTCAAATCACATGATCTTGGCGGCCAATTGACATCGCCACCACGTAAGATAACACGGCCATCGAATTTGTCGCGCAAAAGAGCCATTGTTTCATTAGCTGTGTGGCATGTGGCACCGTCCTGTTGAAACCACATATCGTCCACATCCATATCTTCCAATTCGGGCTATAAAAAGTTCATTATCATCTCACGATAGCGAACACCATTCACAGTAACTGCCTGACGGCTCGTCAGCCACACTATCGCGAACAGCAGCAATATTTCTACAGTACGAGCTGTACTAGCATGCACTGGTGTTTTCACATCTCCTACAGACCCGGTTTGCTAAAATTTTTGCACGATTTTTCCGATTGTACGCACATTTGGACGATTAAATTGATCGAAAAAATCACGGAGTGCACGATATGCATTTTGATTTGAAAGCCCATTTTCATAATAAGCCTAAATAACTTTAACGCGTTGCTCGATTGTGTATCTTTCCATGGTTCAAAATGAGTTAGTCTGAAATTGAGAAATGTCAAATGAAATCCAGAAAAAACCTTGACGTTTAGGTGTGGTTCATATTCAATATCGGCCCTTAAAATTTAGCCACCCTTTAGAATACGTATCTAGATGCTTTAAATGAAATAGTAGTTACATTCTGTTGAACAAAACAAGTGACGAATGTAACGAGCGAATTTACAAAATTTAATTTAAATTACCAAGTTAAGTAGTAACATTTTGACTGCGAGAAGTAAATATCATTTTACCAGTACAGGATATAGAATAATAAAATTTGACTTAAACAGTTGAATCCAAATAATTGAATTTATTAATTAAATAAGAAAATGCGTAAATGAACAGCATTTAAATGAAGATGATTATGTGAAACAATCAGAAAAGAACCAAATTAGTAGACAAACAATATACCAGCTACCCACGTGGCCATAAAAGATCTACCAAGGATGAGAATCTAATTGAGAATAACCATTTTCGAACCTTCCTCAAAAATGCATAATTTACCCTCTCACATCTTAGATCATCCGGTAAAGCATTAAATAAGTGTGGTTCTGTGGTGAAAAAGAACCGTGAACAATGTACTTTTTGTTCTGCCGGAATAGCTACAAAATTATCTATATTAAGTCGCAAACTGTAGTTATCGTGAAATCTAACTGCATTAAAACTACAATTGTCAAAGGAGATTTTTAAGACTATATAGCAGTATAACTGTCTAATGGGAAGAATCCCTTGTTGAACGAACAAATTAAAACTAGGGCACATTCGATTAGCACCATATAAAATGCGTAAAGCATGCTTTTGCTTGATAAGGATTGTCGTTATTTTGTTAGTGTGTTCCACCCCCGCAAGAAATGCCATATTGTATTTTGAATTTGAACAAGCCAATTTCAAGATCAGCTTATGGCCGTATAAGCTAAGGTTGTAAAGTTGTCTCACTACGTTATTCAGATACTTTTTTAGATAAGTAGTGTGGTTTTTCCAATTTAGCTGATAGTCCAACGTTAGACCCAGAATCTATCACAAAAAAAAAAAAAAAAAAATAAAAAACTCACCAAAAATATAAAAATATTTACGTATATACCAAATTTTTAAGAAGCAAATGAGTTATTAAAGTAGAAAATCAATGGATAAATACCCGAGTTATGAGCAATTGAGTAATGGTATCATAATTCGATTTTTACTTTGCTTACATTGAAGTTAAATAATGTCTCTTCTTCTTCGGAATAGAATCATGATTATTATAACAGTCATATATACCTGTTTTGGTCTTAATTTTTAAGAGATCACTCGTTATTGGGAAATCGCGGGAGCATTTATTTACCCTTTTGAGGTCACACCTTATGGTAAGCACAGTGAGTCCTCTCCATTTTCGAACAACTCTGCAGCCATGCCAATTAGAAATTAAACTTTTGTAATAATCGATTAATTTGCGCTCAGGTTTCCACAACAGTAAAAACATTTAAAATGCTTTATTGGAACCATGAAATGTTTAAAACTAGTTTTAAGAGACAAAAAGGGCTGATTCAAATACAAAAGGGCTAAAAAAAAGAACTAGGGGCTAAAAGCAAATTTTTGGGGCAATTAAAAAAAAAAAAGTGCTAAATCTAGCCCCAAAAGCACTAAAACGGCAACACTGATGCTGAGACTTCAAGCGAAGAGGTTGACGCTGCTCAATTTTTTATTATTTTCTTTTCTATGCTCTTAGTGTGATTTGGTTAATTAAAGAATATGAAATTATTATTTATTTTCAGAGGATTTTGGCAACAGAATAAAGGAAACATTGTCAAAATAATTGTTTTATGTAGATAAATTTTTGCCATGTCTGAAAGCGAAAGCGCAAGCACAAAAGTAAAAAATTGTAGTAGTATGCGTGTGAACCGCACTGCTTTTAAATACTCTACAAAGTTCGATTAAAATCGAACGATTTTCAGAGCTCCCATAAATTTTAAAATCATAAAAAAAATTATACAAAATGGCTTAAATTAAAACTGATTTTCTCAAAATTTAGACGCAACCCTCTAACTATCCGTCGAACACACTGTGTTCTTTTCTTTGTGCATTTTACAAATTTTGAATCGGTCAAATCATCTAAGCTAAAATACTAAAAAAAAAAACTAAGAACTTCACTTTTTTGTATTTCCAGTACAATTTTTAGCTTTATAAATAAATCTTTATTTAAAAAAAAAAATACATTTAAAAATTCAAATTACACCATTCGATATTCAAGTTTTTTCACTCGCTTTAAAATTTGCATTTTTAATGAATTTTTCTTACTCCAATCAGCAAAGCGGTGCCCTTTTAAAACAAACCTACCGAGTGATATAATACCTCACCTTCCTTGAGAACTTGAACGCATACAGTCACCCTCCAAGATCAGAGAATTCTTTAAATTCCAATAAATCTCTAAAGTGTCAAACCTAGCGTCTTTAAGCGTTCGATGGCACCAGCGTGTACTCAGCATTCAACATCTTTATTGGGGTAACTTTAGGTAAATTAGAGTCTTCTCCCAATTATGCGGTTTTAAAAAACACACAGAACATAATTCATTTTTTATGTTCATTTTATATTTTGCTCAATTGTGACCGTGAATTGGGTGTGATTTATGCGTTTTTTGTCGTTGGAAGTGAAACTTTGTCTTTTTTGAAGGAAGTCATCGGAATTGAAAGTTGTACTAATTGGGATAGAAATATTTCATACCAAGAAAAAATAAAAAGTTCAAGAGAAAAACAGAACATTTGCGACAGTTTTGCCTTTAAAATCGTAAAAAGAAACTAAAAAAAAAATAAATTGCAATTAATTTGTTTGATAGTATGTATGTATAATCGTGCAATTATATGAGGCGCTTATAATTCTTCGAATCACTTGAGTTGCATTAAAACGGAAATGCAAATAAATCAGTATGAAATTAAAGATGAATACGACTCTAGTGGAAGGATGTTTTTCCAAAATCTCAGAATAAGTTCTTGGCCAGAGCAAAAACGAATACAATCACTGTCTTTGCGTTTAGTTTATGTTCTCCAGTATACGTTGCGAATATGTTATGATACCGTTATGTCAAACGGAAACTCTTATAGATATATGAAAACGGTTTTCATAGAGTTTCAAATCATAAAAAATTAAAGAAACAGATTTCTTGAACAGAAAAATTTTCTTTCGAACATTTTTGGAATTCCAGGGTGGCCAAGATATATAAAGATAAATTGGTTTGCCTTGGTTTGAAAGTAAAAAATAGTAAAAAATATTAAAAACACATCAAAAATCAAAAATCCACTTTTTCAACAACTTACAAATTCTCTCTGTGATGATTATGGTCTGGAAATGTTCTTCTATAATCTTGAACGGTTGCATGAGTAAAAGTTGTAAGTAACTAGGAAAGTGAAGAATTTCAGTTACGAACTTTCAGTTAAGCAAATCGATTCCATTGAGTACCTTATATAACGAACTTTTTTTAGCATTAAGACATTCAAACATACATATTTGGGTGTCTTAATTTTTTCGTATGATGTTGAAAAAATAAATGTAAATAAAATTTCATGTTCATAGGACCACGGGAACCCTTGCATCGAAACATGCCAATACTTGGCGATATGGGAAAAAAGTGAAATTTTTTCAAAAAGCCCTAATAACATTTGTATAAGTGTAAATTTTCAAAAAGCTGGTTCGCAGCTTATTTTTTTTTTAATTTTTCTTTGAAATAAGTTATCAAACATGAAAAGTTGACGAAAACTACCAGAGTTGTGATTCTTTACTTTTCGACAAAAATTCCTTCTTGTTCTCTTGTTGTATTACAAAAATTAGAATAAAATCCAAATTTTGAAAAGCATTAAATAAACTCTTGTGGGAATATTCTTTTAAACTAGTTATGTTGAATAACCTGGTGGTATGACTTTTTTTTTTTGCTAGAAATTAACCTATTTAAATATTTCGAGTTTGAGTATTTTTACGAAATAAATCCCAAAAAATCCAAAATTTAAAAAAAAAACATTACCATGGACGGTTTCAGCATAATTCTGTGCTATAAAAAAACCAAAATTTAAAATTAATAGCAGTTCGATCAAAAAAAAAAAATTCACTCGGAGTAACTTTAATAATTCCAAAAAAATATTTTTGATTTTCATTCGAAAAACTTTTGAAGCAAGTTATCATCACTTCAAATTATTATTTCAATAAAATGATTTTCTTAAATTCTACTTCTAAACATTTTGGTATAAAATAAGCCATTTTAGTAATCGGTTTAGCGAAAAAATCGATTTAACGAATGGCCTGATTGTGTTCGTTAAATCGGAAAACTACTGTGTATAAAACGGAATAGTTACTTTTAAGAGGTATAGTTTTGATGTGATTTTTTAGTGATTAAACTATTAAATTCCGAAATAAGTTTTACTCCTCGCTCTGCAGTATCATTGTTGTTATTTTTGCTGTCGCAGATTTGGATATATTTTTAATTTGACAAATGACAAAACCAGGACAATCCAATTCTTTTATATATATTTTGGCATCCCTGGAATCCCAAAATTATTCGGAAGAAAATCAGATATATTTATTCCTAAGAATTATTGAAGTCATTTCAAATGAGAAATCCATGTGTTCGATTTGCCAGAAAAGGGCACTTTAAAAATTTTTGAAAAATTCAGGTTTCAGTTTCAGCAGTTATAAATTTTTTATCCGATTTTTGTTTTTTTTTTCTTTAATTTTTTGCTCAAAATAGCTCAAAAATGTATTTAGTTCATTTCTTGTTTGATTTTTAAAAATATTTATTTTTGGGTTTTTGGAAATTTTTTTCATAAAAAGAATCAAACTCGATATTTTCAAAGACCTACTTCTAGCAAATAATTTCGTTATGATCAAATTATTAAACATAATCGAACAATATTTCCATGACATTTCACTGAATTATTTATAAATTTGGATTTCTGCGATTTTTTTAATTCAACAAGAAAAAACAATGCGATGTTTTTCCGTAATTTAAGTCCGATTTTTATGTTTGATAACTTATTTAAAAAAAAAAAAAAAATAAATAAACAACGACGTGCTTACCAGTTTTTAGAAAATTTGAGTTTAAAAAATGTAATTGGGATTTTTTTTGGAAAACAGCACTATTTCCCCATATAAATAAAATTTTCAATATAGCGGTAGCTAGAAGCACGTTTAAATATAAATAACTTTTCCTAACAATTTCACAATTAACTTTTTACTATTAACGGAACAATCGAAGCCCATGCATATTTTGAATTAGAAAAAATAAATTTGTCCCATGAAGCTAAGGGCCACTCACTCTACTATTCATGTAACTCAAAAATACTGCACCTTTTTGGTGCATTGGTATGTCTTGGTAAAAGTTAAAGCAACTGATTTTTCAAAAATATATTTCGATCAGAACTACATTCGTAATAGTTTTCAAAAGTTTCAAAAACTAAAATATTGCAATATTTGCTAAAAGTTGCAATCCAAACAGCAGCTTTTTTTCTCAGATATTACTGTACCTATATATCTGACGAGAAGTGTATCTCGAAATCTGAATAGTAGAATATTTGTCCATTTTTTTGAACTTAGGAGATCCCATTGCACAAAAAATAGTCGAATCAATGTCGGTTTTTTTCTTCCAAAATACTACAGTGGACGACTTTCGTCAATCATTTCTTTTTTAAATAAACTTTGTAGGACATGATCGTAATTAAAATTTTTAATTTTGTCACATATGGGCAAATCCCAGCGTGTTGGACGTTTCATTCGTAAAAACACAATTTTTACTTAATTACTTCCTTAGATGGCGCCTACAACCGTAAGTCGGTTTCCGCCTGTTGTAAGAAATTGCGCCAGCCATTTCTGTTTTGCGCTAGTTGGAAGCTCCAAGTTTCGTCAGGTTATCCTCCACTTGGTCCCTCCAACGGAGATGCGGCCGTCCTTTTCTGCGTTGTCCGCCGCTGGGTACCGAATCGAATATTTTTTTCGCGTGACTTTTGTTCGTCGAAAGAGGGCTCTGCTTCTCAATTGCCTACTGAGCCCAAAGTAACACCTTTTGGCAAGAGTTATCCTTCGTTTTATCTCTATACTGATATCGTTGGTGGAGTTAATGCTGGAACCGAGGTAGACGAAGTCCTTCACAACCTCGAAGGAGGTGTTGTCAACAGTGACGTAGGTGCCAATACGCTGGGACTGTTTGTTTGTTGACACCAGATATTTCGTCTTATCTGCGTTTACTGCAAGACCCATGCGACTCGACTCTTTTTCTAATTTGAAGAATGCTGCACTGACTTCGCGTGTGTTATGGCCAATGATATCAATATCATCGGCATACGCTAGCAGCATAACACTCTTATAGAATATTGTGCCGCTTTGTCTCAGATCAGCAGCTCGAATGATATTTTCCATGATTAGGTTAAAAAAGTCGCACGATAAAGAATCACCCTGTCTGAAACCTCGTTTGGTAACAAATGGGGGGAGAAGTCCTTCCCGATTGTTACTGCACTGCTGTTGTTGCTCAGTGCCATCCTGCATAGACGGATTAATTTTGCAGGTATACCAAATTCAGACATGTTGGAGTATAGGTGATTCCTTATTGGACTGTCGAAAGCGGTTTGCCGCATACGCCGTCTTTATTAAGCGCACAGTGAGGTTGCTGTAAATTATTTCATTTGTTCGGACGCTTTGTGTCGGACGTTTCAGATTTTTCCATTTGGATGTATTGGGTAATTAAGTAACTACGTAATTAAGTAATTAAGAAACAAATTTAATATGTCGTTCTTTCCTTGTCTTAATCATTTCATTATTATCTTTAGCCAATACCTTTCATGTTTAATAAAACAAAAACATTCACGAAACACTTACTAAACATTTACTAAAAAGAAAAATTACATTTGTGAAACACTGCGGGGGATTTGATCACCATATCAAATGAATTAATGTATAAATTTATTGAATAAATAACATTTAAATGCTTTTTCAAGATAATATCCTAAAATCACAAGTTTGTAATATCAATTTATTTTACGCCTGTAGCTGACCATTTTTGGGATTTCCCCAGATGCTCTGTGTTGTTTACAGTATGAGGAATGTGTTGACCAAACCTATTGGTGATAACGGAACTTTTGTTATTGTGGCAACTGATTAACTGAACGTGCACATATTTTTGACGCGACATTCGTTTATACGCATTTGAGTTTGATGTTATTTTACGTGAAAAAAGAGAAAATTATTATTTTTATGTAAATTAAAAGTGTGTGTGGCAACTTTTTCTTAACAATTGTGTTTTGTTTATTTATTGATTGATTTTATAGACATGGGTAAAAGTGCGAAGCTAACTGATTCTGAACAGAAAATAATTAAAATTTTGAGAGCCGAGAATTATTCCAATAGGCAAATTGTGAACAGAATAGGCAGGATTGAGGGAGTAATAAGAAATTTTTTTAAAAAGGGTGAAAATTACGATGTTAAAGCTTCAACTAGAGAAAACACGAAGCTAACGTTAAAAAAAAAAGTCAAATTCGTCACGAAGCAACATAGAATTGATTATCTTCTCGACAAATCAAGGACAAATTGGATTTACCCGTCACTCCGCGACATGTCGCACGAGTTCTAAGCGCCATACCTACGATAAAATGGACAAAACTAAAGGGAAAACCTTTAGCGGATATCAGGCAAACTGGATAGTTGCTAAATTTACTATTCGTAGTTCGTAGGCCGGATAGTTTCTTAAAATTATTTTATTTAAATAAATCTTTATTAAGTAAATAACAATAAAATAGGTACTAATTATGACGTCTTTTAATTAAAGGTAAAAAAAGTAACAAAAAATGTACAAGGTATCTTCCAAAAAACTTAGATTACATTCTTAAGTATTCACTTTAATGATAAATTCATATATAAACTAAATGCTAAGAAAAACGCTCAATAAGTAAAATTATTAAAATTAATAATAAAAATTGTGAAGAGGTTTATTTAAACTAAATTTACAGCGTTCGAAGACAATAGGCGATATTTTTATTGACAACATGACAAATGTACAAATTAATAAATAATATAATCAAAACAAATAATATAATGAAAACAAATAGCAGTTTTAATATGAAGGTTTTCAGTATTGTCAGGTTGAAGTATTCAGATCTTTCAAAGTTTGGAACCATGACACAATCATAAGGTAGGCTCAACTTGGAGAGAAACTAGAAAAAAGGGAGCTAGATGTGAAAGTTACTATTGCCATTAACATCTGACGTTTAAGGCCCTCACAGCTTCGTTGTTGGAAAACTTGTATTTTGAGCAGCTATTTTAAAATGAGCCTACCTTATGATTGTGTCATAGTTTGAACAGTTTTTGAGAAGAGAACTAACACTAAACAAACAAAAGTAACAATTATTTAGATTTTAGGTCTGTTAGCGTACTTTTTGAACATAAAATGGTTAAACTGTTCATTACTTTTAAATGTGCATTTTTTGAGATACTGGGTCAACAATGGAAGACATTTTCTTCAATTTAAACTTAAACACAATTTTTAAAACTTCATAAGTCGAACAAATATTAAAGCAGTCTCTCCAAATTGGAGGACAATTTTAAATATGAGTTCAACAATATCTACGTTGATTGATAAAACTTTTGCATGTGTTCCATTTGATATACAGGCACCTAAATATCTTGCTTTTTTCAATTATTTGAGTTATGCCATAATTTTAAAAAGATAATTTTTCAAAAACGTAGCAAAACACCCTGCCAAATTTTTTTCAGTGTGTTGCCAATACATGATATTAAAAATGAAAATAAAAATTTGAATTTTAAAATGTGCACTTTTACCGATACAGGATCCTGAAGTTGTGCCATTTCTCATAAATCCATACTTTCAAAGCAATAAAACTTAAAATAGTTACACATTTTCATTAATTTTTCAACTTATCTTGTTAAAAGGTAATAGAAGAAGAAACTATAAAGAAATTTTAAATCTTGCAACCCTGTAAGTTATTGAAACAGGGTGATGAAAATAAAAAAAAAAACAATTTTATTCATTAGTTTGGTTAATTTTATTATTTATTAAAAATAAGTTTACGAACTTAAATTTTTTATTAAAAGTTGCGTTAATTTATTATCTGTTAAACAGTTTTTAAATTAAGTCAATATCTATTAAAGGAGCGGAGATATAAATGGAACTGCAATCGAGCGCCACCACTGGTTAACGGTTAAAAATAAAAAATTAAAAAAATGTTTTTGTTACCTACTTTAACACAAAAACAACATATACTTTTGTCAATTTTTTTCTAGAACATGTTGCGACTTTTTTTTTTAATTGGACGAAAACTGGTGGGAATGAGGCAGCACTCAACCCCTATATTGTAGCCTGTCGAATTAGAAATATATTTAATTTTGTGACAACGAGGCAATGGTCCTACTATCCGGTCGCCGGTTATTCGGCTATCCGGCCTTGCAGCTCGTCGGATATCCGATATCCGGCCAAATAACTTTCCGTTGCATTTCTAATTATTACTATCACAGATCATCAGTCGAGAGTTTCGCGGTACGACTCCGGGGTCAGCCAATTTGTTTTTTTTTTTATTATTGAAATAAAAAGCGTGTGATGACAAGTTTCTTTATGAAATAGTTTTTTTCTATTTATTATGTTATGTTATTGTATCACAAATTGAAAATTTGTTTATCTAAAAAATTCTAAGCTTGAGAAAAATCTTCTTGAATACTTTCTAAAATGTACACTGAGGAGAAAAAATATTAAATTTGTCCAAAAACGATTTTAGTTCATCGAAAAACCAGGTCGCTTTTGAACGATTGACGCATTTGAATAAATCAAATACGTAAATATTTAAAATTTTTAAAACAAAACAAAAAACAATCACCCAGCCACGGGTTTGAACCCGGGCATCTCGCTTACAAAGCAAGCACCACAACTCGTATGCCACGGGCGCCATAATTTAGATGTTTGTTTTTGGTTTAACTTAATATTTTTTTCTTCAGTGAAGGCAATTCAAACACAATTTTATTCGTTTAGTTCAAGCTTTGCAAATAAACAATTTAAAAATTATTGAAATGTTGAACAAGCAGGGCTACAAACACTTTATTCGTACTCGTCGAAATTGCATCCCTGTTCGTTAATGTTATTCCGCTTTTTTAATAAAGGAAAAGGCTCTTTCAGGCTTTTGATTTATTCTTTCGCATATTGGATATGTGTGCATTAAAAAAGTTCAAGGCTTTACCCAAGTCTCGGGACTTGATTGCAATCCGGGGTCAAAAAATCTACCTAGTTGTTATCATTAGAGTAACAAGAAACGTAAATTAGGGAAAACATATTCAAGTGGATATTTTCGGAAAATTCGAAATGATGGACTCATTTGGTAAAGGCAGAAAGAACATATTTCTAACGGGTGTCATGACCCTTGAATGTTCTGTCAATGAATTAATTTCTTTTATTTTGCACGCACCTGTAGTTTCACCAACTCTTGGAATTCACTTGCTAATTTTGCTAGTTCCTGGTAGCTTGCTTTGGCCATAGATACGATCCATTCTTTGGCTTTCGGATGTGCGAGTAACACTTCTTGTGGCACTTTTTCCTCAATCAATGGCTGTAAGAAAATAAGCTAAAATTTTATCTTAAATCAAAACATGACAAGAATTTTGAAGAAAAATTTATAAAAACTTTTAAATGTGTGGAAAAAATTTATTTTATGTAAAGTACACACATTCAATTTCATGCCCTTAAAAAACATGTCAGTAAAATATGTTTAATGCATAATAACAAAAGTAATAACTTATATTAAATATGTACGCTGCACGTTATGCGCGCTCTTTTTACCAACCTTAATGGTTCATTTATTAGCTGAACATCCCTTACGAAGAAATGTTTTCTAAGATTTTGTAGCGGAGAGACGTAAGGTACCAAAAAACACTATCTAAAAAAGTTTTCAACAAGCATTTCCCCCTCTCTAGTCCTGCTCTCACATGTGCCTCTATTATTTATGATAAATGTTTTAGTAGCTAATTATACGAAATATAGATAAGCGCGTGTGTGTTTGTGTTATACAAACACACGTGATGTTTTTGCGCTTCTGAGGGGATAGCGAAGAAGAATCTCCGCGAGCTATTTCCGCGCTAACAAAGCAAGAAGCCCAAAATTTTAATTACTTGTTTTCCTATTTTGTGAGTTTTGAGAGGTCTTATTAAAATAATAAATAAAATAAACAAATTGTAAGAAGTTTTGAAATTTGCCATAAGACCTCAGAACTTTAGCACCAACTTGGTGCAAACGAGCTAATAAGAACACGTGCTGCTAATTTATTTTTACGGTACTTGATTTTTCTATTGGCTGTGAATAGTAAAAAAATACCCCGGTCTAAAAAATTCACATTATATTAGGAAACAGCAAATAAAAATTTTTATATTGGGGTCTCTTTTTAAGTTTAAGATTGTCCAGAAAAATCCAGGAGCTAGATTAGCTTGGATTTTTTTCTATATAAATGTACTAAGTCTGCAATTTCGTTGTATTTTGTGATCAAATTTTAAGTCGTCGAAGAGTAAATACAACTGGAGTAAATATCAACTGGACATATTTATAATGTACCAATTTTTAATCATCGTTCAGTTTTTTCCAAGGACTCTCAAGGTTAAGAAAAGCAATAAGCTGACAATTTTTTTGGTGAATGTGTTTTTTATTTTTTTTTGAGTGAGAAAAAAAAAGGACGAATGTAAGAAAGTTAAAAGTTAACAAAAGGAAACAATAACTCCATAATAGAGTTTCCATTATGCACCCATAAATGTACAAATTTTGTTGCCGTAACGAAGTTGTGGTTGAACAAAACAAACAAATTACGAAACAGTCAATGCCAGCCCACAACTGAACTTCATAGGCCAAAACGAACAAGTTGGACTCTATTGTTTGACTGTTACATGACCATTTAGCCGAAAGGGTTACTTTTATTGTTGTTGTTTGTTATTGTTACTCCAGCTGACATAGCCTGGTTGCCATTTTGTGTAGAATTAATTATTGACTTATTGTGTTGGACATATTTATTTTTCGAGAAAACCAAGAAAACCGAGAAGGGGTAGGGAGGGCCGTTTGCCCTCCCCCAAAATTAAGCAAAAGGTGAGAATTGTCATAAAAAAAAAATTTATATATATATATAAATCATTTCATTGCTTGGGCTTCATTTCAATAAGCATCATTTACATATATACACTTTGAAAATATTTCTTGCGGCCAAAGTATTCACAAAAGCTTAAGCTCTAAAATTTTTAATTTTTTAATTTGAAACAATTAATAATTTTCTCAGATTTTCAATAATAAAATATTGCAATAAATCGAATGCTTAGTTTAAACACTAAATAATGAATAACCTATTTTTATATAAAACGACATGCTTTGAAACAAACCTCTAATACATGAAAAAGTCAATATGTACACGTCGGATATAATAAAATCTTTTTAATTCGGAATTTTTAAGCACTTGAAATATTTTAAAAATATTCGATATACTCCATGTTCAAAAAGAAAAGCTCATTCACACTGTGATCCGGACTTAACTGTCCGATTCGAAAATTTACGATGGAAGAAAAAATTGAGCAACGAGTTTGTATCAAATTTTGTGTGAAAAATGGTTTCAACTGCGCCGATACGAGTAAAATGTTGGTGAAATGTTACGGTGACTCTGCTCTATCGTATCAGAAGGCAAACGAGTGGTTTAACTGATTTGTGAGCGGCCAAGACGAAGTAGAAGAACACCCTCGTACCGGGCGGCCACCAAAATGTTGAAAAAATCAAAGAAATGTTGGTCAAAAATTGCAAATTCACGATTAGAGATTAGATCCGCTCAGAACATGTTGAAGAATGAATTAGGCTTGAGACGCGTCGCTGCGAAGTTGGTATCGAAATAACTCAATTACATGCAAAAAAGAGACCGAGTTGCTATCGCGAAAGACATGCTGGAAATTGTCGAAAACGACGAATCATTCATCGAATCCATCATTACTGGTGATGAGACATGGGTATACCAGTATGACACGCAAACCAGGCATCAGGCGAGTGAATCAGGCTCAATTTTTTCTTCCATCGTAAAAATCGAAGACACGAAAAAAGTTGTTGTAAACAAAACACTGTCACTTTACCAAATGTCAACGAGAGACGTTGATATTTGGCAGCCTTGTCATAGACACATGTGGCAACCTACTAAAAAAAATTTTCGAATCGGACAGTTAAGTCCGGTTCACAGAGTCAATGAACCTTTCTTTTTGAAGAAGGGTATGTTCGACCATTTACAAGAATTTGTTGTCAAGGCTAATATCTCGTATAATAAAAATTTAAAAGTTGCCATACCCTCTAATACCGCCCACAAATCGATAAAAACGCTATATTTGAGTCGAATTCGGTTGTATGTACAAACATTTTGTAACAGTTCGAATGATTACTCTCGGCAACTGCATTAAAAATAGGCGTGGTCTAACTACAACTACACCCACTTTTCAGAAATCATTATTATTCATGAATGGTACATGTTTTGATAGTGAAACTTATTGTTAGTGCATAGGTGATATGATTCCAACTGGCGGTCACTATATGTATAAGTAAATGTTGCTTAAAAAGCAAAATTTGCGTATTTAATGGAACTATAAATCTAAAAATATTTGTTGAAGAGAGCTTGCAAAAATGTTTGTTGCCGCTCTTAAAATTGCACAGTGGTTCCATATTATACTGGCCAGACTTAGCATCATCCTACTATGGCAAGTTTGCTATGGAATGGTTTAAAAACCACGGAATTTTAATTGTCTCCCTCGATGTCAACCCACCAAACTCGCCACAACACGCCAATAGAAACTTATTGGTCCAATATCAAAAGAAAATTGTTAAAAACAAAAAAAGTGAAAAATTAAAATCAATTTAAGTCAGAATGGCAGAAGGCCACAAATACAGTGACAAAAGACAATGTGCAAAAATTTGCTTAAGTAAAAACAGATTAAAAAAATTTTTAAAAGGGAGTTTCTTTTGAGGTATAAATATCCCTTATTCATTGATAAATAAATTTACTAAAGCAATCTACACTCGACCAATATTTTTCATGCACATTCTTCATCTAATTCAGAAAGATTTCACTTCGCTTTTATCACTTCAATATTTTTATCAAAATGTCTACAATTATGAAGGCTTAAATATCACTGTTATGTAAAAACAATGTAAGATTTGTAACTTAAAAACGCCTTTGAAATTGTTTTTTTTCAGCTCATGACTTTATATTCCTACAAAGATTTTTTTTTTTTAATTTGTTTTACAGACAACCGAAAACACGATTTGCTATCGCTTACCACACAACGTTTCTCTTCCGTCGGAAGGTTGACCTATTAATTTAACCAATTATTATCTGTCAAAATTTCATCTGACGTTTTACTTCTCTGCTTTGTTTAAGTTCATTGCAATAAGTCAAACAAAAAGATATTTTATGGTTTTTTAATCAAGATTTATTCGAAGTTTAATCATTCTCTTTACATTGGCATATTTTTTGAAACTTTTAAGCAAACCTTAATGATATATTTATCTTACATTTTATGTTATTTTGATAAACAGAAATATTTTTTAAAAGTGGTATTTGAAGTAAGCAATAACTATTTGCTTTATATTATATAAAGCATACTAACAATTAATTTAAAAAATAAATCCAAATTTTTTTCAGATTAATTCACTGATCACACTATAAATCAAATGCTTTCAATCAGTTGTTTTGCTATATTATTTTGATTAGAAAAATTTTGGAAATCATCAAAGTCATTACAAACGATCGTAACGAATTTAATTGATCATCTGTAAATGGCGCCAAGATCTCATCAAGAAATTTTACCCATATCACGATCACTAAAACATTTTTGTTAGCACAATTTTTCATTGTCTTTAAAACAAAAACCTTCACGAAATTGAGGTTGGATGCTGACGATGCTTTTATTACAGGGTATATTTTATTTAAAACTCCAAACAATTAGTCAGCAGTTATAAAGCATGAAATCATAATCGACATGTAATCGATATTCGGCGCCATAAAAACCATCATTTCTCAATTTCGAAGTTAACTGCTCAACTACTGTTTCGAACTTGAGACATTCATATATTGTACGAGCTGCTATTGTGTTTAACTGGAAGAAAAGTGACAATTTATGAGGAAAATTTAAGATAATAAAAATTTTATTAATAAAACTGATTTCTGCTTTGTTTAACCTCTATACAAAAATCGTCCACTACACAGTTTTTGTTAAAAAAAAAAACAATCATATCCTGTAATTGACGCAAAATACGAAAACAAATCCATTATATTTACATATACAGAAAAACAACTTTGTCACTGGTTATTTTTAAACTTTTATAACTTTTTCACATAATTAAGCATTCTCTTATTTAAAATAATGTCACAAAGGAATGTTCCATGTGAATGTATGGAGGCCATGGAGTTATGTATTTTTAAGCATTGAAATTGTCACTACAACATTACGGTTGTAATGAATTTTCAATACCAGTTCAACTAGCTATCGACTTTTTATTTTTGTTTTCTTAAAAATAAAAAAAAAAATTGGGTGAAAATTTAATGTATCATTTTATACGTGCAAAATTTATTAACACTTGACGTTTTACGCTATAACTTCTGAACCCTTCAAGGGCACACCTTAATTTTATATCATTTTATGAAACGTCAAAAAATTAAAATAAAAAAATAGAGCGTCTGTTGCTGGCATGGTATTAAACCTTGAAATTTGGAATGGGTCAACTTTCTGGAATTTTTTCAAGTTTTTTATTTTTCCCTTAATATAGATAAAATAACCTCTCCAATGATACCCTATTTAAGAAAATTGCATTTAAATTGATGGAGCTATGTTGTCTCAAATTAGACCCTATTTTCGCCACGATAAAGGTAGTAAAAATTTATAACTTCAGATTTGGTTTCCTACTCAATAAACCAATCCAAAAAAAAAAAAAAATGTCAGCCAAATCGGAGATGGTCAGTGCAACTGATATTACACTTCAACGTGAAATGGGCGATATATGTTAGAGTGCACCGTTTTTTGCGTTAAAAATTAAGAAATACAAAAACTGTGCAAGGAGAAGGTCCACAATTGATGTTTTAGGTGGCGCCATGCTCTAGAAATTCCGCATATAGCAAGAATTCAACTTTTTCGTAGTTATTTGATAAACTGAATATCAGTCTAACAATTTTTTAATTAGAGTATATACATATATGGGCTATGTGGAAAAAAAGCCAAAATCGAAATTTTGAACAGTTTTTATCAAAATGTTGGTCAAATAAGTGAGAATATTGCTCTTTCTGAAAGAGTGCGCCAAATAAGTTACGTATTTAGTATAATCTTTTAATATTACTATTTAAGACCTTCAATTTAAGAGCTTGTAGAAGTCGTGGTCTGGAACCAATTCAAGAGCAGTGGTGGTCAATGCAAGGTTCCAACTACAACAAAGGGAGCTTTCCGAGTGCACAGCTTTACACTGAAACAAGAAGTTGTTAAAAGCTCTCACAACATTTGGTGCAATTAAATATTGTCGAGTGTTGTATTTTCAATATAAAGTATTTCTTTTTTATTTTGTGTTTGCTTTTCGCTTTTTTGGCATAGAAAAAGTCAAAAAAATTAGAAGTGATGAATAGAATGTACTGTTTCTTTTAACCGACTTTAAAAAGGAGGAGGTTCTCAAGTTTGTTAGTTTGCGGTTCACAATAAAAATTTTGCGAAAATCAAAATTGTACACATCAACTTTTCTTAAATATTGCAAAATATTTAATCCCTAAATAAAACAGCGACCAACACCTTTATCGCATGAACGCTCAAAGCATCCTGTGATTTGAAATTTAAAGCACAGCAGAAAAAATAAACTTTTACGCAGTGTTCTAACACAGCGAGCCGATTGCTACTTCGTACACAAAGCACAAAATCACACGACGCCCGCGCAGTACTACCAGTATTTTTTTCTATACTTTCCCACAAACGTAAATAAAAAATCAAATTTTTCCCTTTAAAAATATTGAAAAATCTCTAAAATTTCATTTCAAAAATTTTTATTAGATAACTGATTTTAAGGTGCAAAAATTCATCAAATCATATAAAAACAATATAAAACAAGTTCAAAACATAAGCATTTATGCACTGCATTTTAAAGAGAGAAAACATGTTTTATATACTTCTTTTTGATAACAAATTATATTATGTATTATTTATTTGAACATAAATTAATAAAAAAAAATAAGTAGTAGTTTTTAAAATTCATTAAAAATTTTTCTTTTAATATGCAAAAAGTTTTTAAATTAGTGCATTTAAAACGTTAATTAAGGGGTTGCTACCTGACTTTTGGTGGTTGTTATTTCGTACCTACTTGAAGGGTGAAGCCCGAATTGCTAAACGATTGCAAAAAACTATAAGAAACAGCACAACACAAGAAGGCATACGCAGATTCAAGGTAATCTTTTTTTTCTTTGTTCACAAACTTTGAACGCGTTTATTTCGAAACCATGTTTTTCGTACTGGTTGCGGCACTAGCGGGTTCCTTTTTTGACGAATTTTTTTTTTGTATTTTTTTAAACTTGATTCGCTATCGTATGACACTAGCTTTTTTTTTAATTTTTTTTTCGAAAAAACACACTTTCAAATTTGGAACATCACCAAAAATTAAAAAAAAAACTCGTGTCATACGATAACCAATTTTGTTAAGATTTAAAAAAGTCATTTTTTCCAGATCGGACAATTTTTGCAACTCCCAGCGCTGCAACCACGAGTCCCCGTTTTTTTCTCTGCCGCCAGTTTGGAGCTCTATAAAACCATGTAGGAGTGAAAAATATATTTTTTTGAATTTTTTTTCTTGTAATTTGTTCAATTCTCTACAATAATAAAATAAAAATATTAAAAATAAATCAATAATAAAAATATTGAAAAAATGTTTGTTTTTGACTGAGTTATGAATTTTTAAAAAGAGGTCTGTTTTCTCTGCCGCGAATGTCATGTCCCGCCTTAATAAAATGAGATCAAGTGTTTAACTTTAATAATAATAATTTCAATAATAATTTGAATATGGTCAGAAAAATCCACAAAATACTAAAATGAATATGATAGGATACTTAGTTGGAATATTTAGTTAGTTATAATACTAAGTTCTGACATTTTCATACAAAGTTTTGGTACTATGAAGGTTGTAAATATTAATTTTTTACAATAAAATCACACACAATTAAGCCTATTGCTTGAAATTATGACTTTATTTTGCATATGGTATTGAGCATATCAATTCCTAGTCTGTATCGTTTCTACATCATTAACTATAGAAAAAATACGCTCCGATTCTGCATTCGAGTGTGGCAATGTTAAAACTACTTCTACCAATTGTTTTATATTTTCAAATAAAAGTTCGTCACTAAAATTTTTTAAATTGCTTATTTCATGCCTTATTATGTTCTGTACTTCTAAAATGATTTTTTTGTTCATTGGTTATATTAAAGATATACTTTCAAAATCCTATTTAATTTTTTGTGACGGTAGATTTAATTTATTAGCAATAAAACAGATTGTTGTGCTAGAACTTTTTACAACATCAAGCGTCACGTCTGGACCTAAAAATTCCATCTGCTGATTCGCTTTACCATCAAAAGGAAACGGAAGGAAACTTACCATTTGAAGTACTGCTTCAATATAAAATATAAACAATGTGTCTTTACGTCTCGCTTCACGTCACAACTTAAATTTAATATAACATTTTCACATTCATGACCAACAAAAACGTAATTTAAGCTAAGCACATTATCTAATGGATTTTTTATAATTTTAAGTCGATCGTCCCATGGCAATAGAAACAAACAGTTTTAAGGAAATTTTTTGCTATTTCATAATTAGAATTTAACTTTCAAGAATTAAGCAATAAACTAAAGCATTACAACTTTGGAATTAAGCATTGAGTTCATTAAAAAATACAGTAAAACATATTGGAGGAGGGAGGCGAGGAATGGGGGCACGGAGAATCAGACGCAAAGTTGGATTTGACTGTAACTAATGTACATTATACATATGAGTTTAAATAAGACTGTTATGTTGAAAGTTAAATTTATTAGTTCAAACAATTATTTACAATTACATATAAATGTAATTTAATTTCATTTACAAACAGAAAATTTTTATTACAAAGAAGTTATTACATATTGAATTACATAGGATGAAAATCCAAAATTAAAAAAAAACAACTTACAGCGGCAATTTCTGGCAACTCTTTTCTTTCCATAAATTAAGCACAAATTAAATAATTCCGACTGAAATCAAAAGCTCAACTGACTTAATTCTTCTACTCATTATAACTGAGAACAGTAGTCAGCAGATATTTGTCAGCAATAAATGAGTTCAAACTGGAAGAACTTTATTTTGATTTGTATGAAATGAATTGGTAGCAAAATCTTCACAAAACTGCTGACATCCATTGGCCATTGATATTGTAGGTTTAAAAACTGCGCTATTTTTATGTATTGAAAAAAAAATTCAACTAGAAGCAAAAATGGAAAAAATGCAAAGGGATGAGTCAATGCCAAAATGTTATAAATGGATATAATGTACGATGAAAGATAAAGAAACCCCGACTTACAGCATACCACAGAAAGTTGCGGCTAGCGTTTGCAAAAGCTCATGCAAATTGGTCTTTGGAGTAGTGATCATACGTGATTTGAACTGACGAAAGTAAAATCAATATGTAAGTATCAGATAAAATCCGGTATGTGTGGAAAAAGCCACCCTAAAGGATAACTGATCGCGTGTTTATTCCATCCGCTAAGATTAGGAAAATTTTAATTTGGTTTTACCAAAAATGGTTTTGGAAAATTAATTTTGATTAAAGGCAAGATGACGGCTAATGTCTACATCAATATATTAGAGCAAGAATATTTTTCTTCTCTTGAAAAATTGGGATTAAATGCTAAGAATCATACATTGATGCAAGACAGCACTCACAAAGATACCGAGGCGTTTTAAAAACCAATAATATCAATACCAGAGATCAAAAATAAACAAAACGATATCCGTATCGATCTTAAAGAGAGTGATACAAAGTCGATATTTTCCATTCGAATCGTTAGTGAGGGCGAACGAAACACGAAATTTTTTCGTGGAAGAGAGAGCTAAAGCAAACATTTCATTAATGATCACTGTTATGCATAAGGCATTAAACGATAACACAAGACTTGTTTGCTCACAACGTGAGCCTGGCTTTTGCTTTTGTTGTTTCACATCAAATTATGATATTAAAAAACAAAGGAAGAAGGATAGAATTTTGCTGATAATTTGCCAAAGAAACGAAGCAAAAATACAAAGAGCGCAAAAGAATGCGAACTAGAATATTTATTTTGTTGTTATCCAACGATTGTTTAACGAATCGTTGTTTTGGTTTTATTTGTGTCTCTTGGTTACACAATTTTTTTGTTTTGTTTATAGTTTTGCTCGTAACAGCAAACGAAAAACAAAACAGACGCTCAATCGTTATTTTATTTTTTTCAATCGTTTTTGTTTCGTACGCTTGAAAGATCGAAACTTAAGGAAATGGAACGATTTATTATTGTTTATTTTCGTTCTCTGATCAATACTAAGGAGTGGCCGCCGCAAGACTCCGATCTCAATCCGATTGAGAACCTATGGTTTTTACTGAAGAAGAGGTTCTATAACTAGGAGCTTTTTTGCACGGTGCCAAGAAATTTGGAAAGCTATTTCCCCTAAAAAATGTGAAGACTTAGTCAACAGTATGCCAGCCAGAATACAACAAATAATTACTGCCAAAGGTGGTTATACCAAATACTAGAAAATCTCAAAGTTGTAGTGAGCCCATTGTATCATAATTCACTTGCTCAATTTTATACTAAAATATACAATTTTTTATAATAAATGTTAGATGTAATGGATGTATCTTTGAAGTAGTCAAGGAGTTCGTATACCTTGGTTCCGTCATTAATAACAACAACGAAGTCAGCCTGGAGATAAAGCGAAGAACAATAATTGCTAATAGGTGCTACTACGGCCTCAGTAAGCAACTAAGTTCCAGAGCCCTCTCTCGATCGGCAAAACTAACACTCTACAAGGCGATTGTTCTACCTGTGCTTTTTTATGGCGCTGAGGCATGGGTAGTTTTGCAAACTGACGCAGCTGCTCTGGGGGGTTCGAGAGAAAAGTTCTTCGCAAAATCTTCGGTCCTGTTCGAGTCGGAAGCTTATGTTCTCAAGAAGCTTTTCATGGCAGTTTTTACTCTCTGAGGTTTGCCATTGTCTGCAGAGAGGTGACAGACAAACAGAAAAATTAATTCAATTGAAAAAACTTTCTGTGTCGGATGGAGGATTCGAACCTGGGTTCTTTGGCGTAAGAGTCACACACTCTACCTACTACGCCACAGTCGCCTCGATTTTTTACCTCGCCAAAAAAAAACTTTAAGTCATCAGCATAACGAAAAAAATTAGAGTAACTTAAACATTTGCAATATCATTTATACAAAAAACAAACAGCACAGAACCTAATATACTACCCTATTAGGATAGTATATAAGATGCATTTAAGTAATATGATTGAGTGTTATTAACTGAAATATAAGGAATGTATCGAAAAGAATCTGCACACTTTTAAATGGTTATTTCTCGCAGTGTATATATTTGTTTACATGTTTGAAGGTACCGTTAGATTTCCTATAGAGTCAACTATGCATGTAGGTTTGAAAAAAACGCACGCGAAAAAATTGTGCACAATTGGTGCACTGAACAAAGAGTTTCTTATAGAAAGTAAAAAATATTATTTTGAAGTTTGGAAATGAGTGTTCTGTAAGCTTGTACCAAAATCTGGCCGAAAAAAGGGTGCAAGACATACAACTTAAAAAAAAAAATTCTAACCTTGATAAAAAAGAATCCATGTTTATACATTCGCGATTTGGCAAAAAAAGCGACCACAAGCATTGCAATAATTCAACATGGCAAGAAAAGAAACAATTTAAAGACATACAAAAAACAAAAATGTTCGAAAAAGTCGGAAAAATAAATTGCCACGTGCAAAACCAAGCTGCGCAAGCTGTACGAGCGTCTAGTCCAGAAAAAATTGACTGCATTATAATGGATGACGAGACATATGTAAAAATGGACTCTACTGCCTTGCCGCAATTCTATACAAAGGTTTACAAGGTATACAAAGGTTTAAGGTGGAAATGTCGACGACTCAATCAGCAAAATTCAACTGGAAAAATTTGGCCAGAAAGTTCTGGTTTGGCAAGGTATTTGCAGTTGCGGCCTTAAGACATCAACTTTTTTTACAAAAGGCACAATAAGTGCTGAAATTTACCAAAAGGAGTGCTTAATTCCATTTTACAAGCGCCATAAAGGTTCAACTATATTTTGGCCTGACTTGGTAACAGCCCATTACGCTAACTCAACTATAGAGCTTTTGAACATAAATGGAGTCAAATTTGTTTGTAAAGAGGAGAATCCACTAAACTCTCCAGAGCTTCGCCCCATCGAGCGCTATTGGGCTGAATCGAAGAAAAAGTTTAGAAAGATGGGTAGAGCTGCTCAAAACTTCGAAGAATTCAAAAAAATTTGCGCTCAAGAACAAAATCCAATACACACCCCACTGTGCAAAATTTAATGAAACATGTGAAACAAAAAATTCGTTCAGAAATCAGAAACTAAATATTGTTTTAAATTTGTTTGCTTCATACTGTTCCGAATAACGCATTTTGTTGATATTAATAATATAAAAAATTGTTCATATGATTAAAACAAATATATTAAAAAAATAAAATGTGCAGTTTATTTTCGATACATTCCTTAGCAACCTCTACCACTTAAATAGGACTTATTCTATTCCAAAATATGGAGTGGCACACCCATTTTACCAAACTTAGCAATTAATACCAAAGGGGCTGTTCATAAATTACCTAACATGGATTGGTCAATTTTAGACCCCCTTTCCCCTCAAACCCCTATGTTTCTTTTCGTCACAAAGTCTTCAAGTTAACTTTTTTCGCTTTGTGATCCGTTCGTTTTATTAAATGCGTCTTTTATTGATAAAAAATAAAACAATATTTACAATAAAATTAAATTTTAATAAAATTTAAAATTTTTAAAACTGAATTCAAAATTTTTGTTGTGACGTAACGCACGATCGACCTCTCCTCCCCCCAATACACACTTCGTCACAAATGTTCAAACCATTTCCCCTAAATGTGTTACGTTATTTGTGAACATCCTCTTATGAAAAATTTTATCGAACGCCTTCGGAAAATCTGTATACAGGACATCAACTTGAATACCTGATTCTAATGAAGATATACAATAATTTGAAAAAGCGAAAGGTAAGTTACTGTAGACTTCCCAGCTACAAGCCCAGCTAAATGTGTCGCCTAACAAGAAAGTACAATTTAGGTTTTCAGACTCAAACATATTTGAAACATTGATTAGATTAGAAATTGGCTCGTAGTTGTTATAATATTAACTAGTATTTTTTTTTAATGAACGCAGTAACCCATAGCCTGAACAGAAGTATTGAACAAAATAAAAAATAATAAATGTCTTTGCATGTGTTATATGAAGCAAGCAGCAGTTTGACAGTTTTTTGACGCTGACGCGGTGGCAAATTTATTTTGTTGAGAGAGAAATTCTAGTGTATGCTACAGCAATGATGTTTAATAAAGCTATGCTTTCTCATTGTCCCATTGCAATGCATTGGGTGAAAATAGTTTTACCATTTGCTTAGTTTTACTTATCTTAATGACAATATACTCGAATAAATATTTTATTGTGCACATCTACTCGAAAATACCTTTCCATCGATATAAGTTTTATGTGAATATGTTGAAGTTAACACAGGTAAAAAGGGATCACAAACTTCTTTCGTTTGCGTATTAATCTATATATAATAGTAAAAAAAAAAATCTGTACATGATATATTTTCTGAAATTCTTTTTGCGTTGGACATTTTTAATGACGAGGAGTCCGAAGTCTTACATTTTTTGTAAAGTTCGCAGTAAATTTTTTAACTTCTGAAAATAATATCGTTATAATGCATTACTTCTTATGGCTCACACAAAATAATAGCTTGGGATACCAACAATTGCTGTTTTTAACGAATTTTTAAAAAAATTCTTACAAAAGATTTCTTTCTTTTAACTACACCGAACATTCCATCTATATCTATATCTATATCTATATCTATATCTATATCTATATCTATATCTATATCTATATCTATATCTATATCTATATCTATATCTATATCTATATCTATATCTATATCTATATCTATATCTATATCTATATCTATATCTATATCTATATCTATATCTATATCTATATCTATATCTATATCTATATCTATATCTATATCTATATCTATATCTATATCTATATCTATATCTATATCTATATCTATATCTATATCTATATCTATATCTATATCTATATCTATATCTATATCTATATCTATATCTATATCTATATCTATATCTATATCTATATCTATATCTATATCTATATCTATATCTATATCTATATCTATATCTATATCTATATCTATATCTATATCTATATCTATATCTATATATATATCGATATATATATATGTCCAACCCCAAATGGAAATGGAAATGTCCAACGCAAAAAGAATTTCAAAAAAATATTTCATGTACAGATTTTTTTTTTTTACAATTATATATATATATGTTAGAGCGTTTGCTCAATTCAGTTTGAAGTGCTTTTCAATTTTTGTCATAAAGAATATGACGTCAGATCTGTACACCTGAAAAGTATAAAAGGGAAAAGTTGAACTGAAAAAATTGTCATTTTATAAAATATTTGGTGGTGTACAGACTTGAAAAATATTAAAATAAAAACTAGAAGTTTCTAAAAACAAAAAAGGTTTCTATCATCAGAAGTGGGATAAATTCAGCCTACACCACACTCTATTGGGAAGATGACTGAAGATGACCCCAATCTAAGAGGTCAGATTCAAGAAAATTTGAATCTGCAGGAGGAAAGTCCAGAGTCGAGATCAAACAATTTTGTAATTACGGTGGAAGCAATTAATAAAATTTTAGAATCCACACAAGGGTCACAATCAACCGGCGCGTTGGTGGGTTTTCCGAGTTTTGATCCGGATCACTCCCGCGTTGATATTCAGAAGTGGTGCACGGATATTGACGCAAGGGTACAACGAGACGGTTTGCAGAATTTTGACATTTTGCCTAGAATACAAGTTTCTCTGCTTGGGAGGGCAAAATTATGGTTCAACAAGTACGGATATCAGCTTTATAGCTGGCCGGATTTACGTGCTTCTTTGATACACGCTTTTTCTAATGGTACAGACATTATTACACAACTCAGGAAGGTTGCCAACTCAGAAAGCAATGAATATGCTTCCTATACGGAGTTCGTAATGGAAAAGGTTTGCCAAATTAATCAATTACCTTTTGAAATTCCAGAAGACAAAATGGTCAAAATTGTCATCGAATGCATTAGTGAGGTGAGTTTGAGAAATTCTCTTACATTTGTTATGCCATCAACTGTGCAGACTGTGATTAGTCATTTGTCTTCGATACGAGAAAAACCTTTGCGAAAAGTAGAAAATATAACACGCCGTTTGCAAGAGAATAAACCAGTATCCAATATTGAAAAAGAAGACAAGTTTCCTAATCCATTGAAACGTAGGCGCGTAGAGGATGAGAAACGTTGCTATGGATGTGGCAAAAAGGGTCATATTAGAGCTCATTGCACGGAAAAACAAAAGACAAACGAATTGGTTGTACAGAAAATACCAAGCAAACCCATAGAAACCAAATTTAAGTGTTCTTTTTGTGGAAAATCTGGACACGAAGAACAAACCTGCAGGGGTAAACAAAGAGCTGACCGAAAACAAATAAATCTATGCAAGATTTCGTTGGTATCAGATAATTACACTTCAGTGGTTATCAAGGGAAAATTATACCATTGTCTTCTCGACACGGGATCTGATTGTTTGTTGATAAGATCCGACATTGCTGACAAAATATCTGCAAAAAGAACTACAAATTTACTGTCTGTGCAAGGTATTGGGAGAGAAACTATTTTACTATCTGAGAGGCTTGAAACATGTGTAGAATTTGAAGAACTTGTTGTTGAGGTTAGCCTTTATTTGATTGATAAAAAAATTTACAAAATGAAATTATTATTGGAAGAGACATTTTGAAAGATCCTACGATTACAATTACGGTTACTGCCAATGGATCGTACTTACATCGCAGTAAGTCAGCTTTTTGTCTCAAAAGCAAAAATATTGTTACCACAACTGGTAGTAAGTCAAAGCCTCGTACAAAGGAGCTGAATGTTATTTTGGATAGGTACTCCAAACACTTTATAGCGGGTTTTCCTACGGCAAGGGTAAGTACAGGATCCCTAAGTATACGTTTATCGAAAGATGCCAATATTTTCTTTAGGCCATATAGGATGGCACACAGTGAGCGGCAGATAGCAAAAGATATTGTTGCAGATTTGATGAATAATGGTATAATAAGAGAGAGTCACTCACCGTTTGCGAGCCCAATGATTCTTGTCAAAAAGAAAAATGGACAGAATCGCCTTTGTGTAGATTTTAGAGCACTGAACAAAATAACTGTAAGGGATCGCTATCCTTTGCCGAGGATAGAAGATCAACTAGATGAATTGTCTGGAAATAAATATTTTACATCATTGGACATGGCATCTGGTTTTCACCAAATTCCAATTGCTGAGGATTCTATAGAAAAAAACTGCTTTTGTTACACCCGATGGACATTATGAACATTTGCGTATGCTATTTGGTCTCGCTAATGCACCTGCAGTTTTCCAGAGGGCTATAAACGTGGCTTTGGGTGAGTTACGAGGCAAATTGGCTTTGGTATACATGGATGATGTGTTGATACCATCCAAAACCATTGATGAAGGTCTTGAAAAGCTTGATATTGTACTCAAGGCATTAGTTGGAAGTGGGTTCACCTTAAACATGGATAAATGTAAATTTCTTCAAACTACTATTGAATACTTAGGACGAGAAGTATCTGGAGTTGGTATACGACCAAGCAAAACCAAAATTGATGCGTTAGTGAGTTCCCCGACACCAAGTAATGTTAAGCAAATACGTCAATTTATGGGGCTAGCGAATTATTTTCGAAAATTCGTACCAGAATATGCTGCAAAAACTGCCTATATCACGGCATTGACTAAAAATAATACGGAATTTGTATGGAGTAATGAGTGTCAAGCAGCACAAGATTACATAGTAGAACAACTTACAACTCGACCATTATTAGTATTGTTTAATCCTGATCTTCCAACATTGCTGCATACGGATGCAAGTGCAAGTGGATATGGAGCTATCTTATTTCAGCGAGTTAATGAAAGATTGCATGTAGTTGTTTATTACAGTCAGGCAACTAAGTCGTATGAAGTAAAATATCATAGTTATGAGTTGGAGACACTTGGGGTGGTAAATGCGATGAAACATTTTAGGCATTACCTAATCGGTGTTAAGTTCTTGTTGGTAACTGACTGTAACGCTTTAAAGGCAACAAAAGAAAAAAAGAATTTACTTCCTCGCGTTGCTCGTTGGTGGATTTTTCTTCAAGATTTTGAGTTTGAGATTGTATATCGAAAAGGGAAGACTTTATCACATGTAGATTACCTTAGCCGAAATGTGCCAACAAAATCTTGTTATCAAATTGAGAGTTTGTCCGAAACATGGTTACATATTGAGCAGCAAAATGATCCAGGTACATTAGAAATCATTGAGAAAATTAAAAGTGGCGATACTAACACATCAACGCAGTTCAAACTCAAAAACAGATTGTTATACAAGAAACTGGAAAATACTAACAAACTTTATGTACCCAAACAATGTCGATTGTCATTAATGAGACGTTTCTATGAAGAAAACTGTCATGTCGGATGGGAAAGAGTCTTTTCCCAATGAAGATACGAGAGCATTTTTGGATGCCGCACATGACTAAAAATGTCAGAAAATTTGTGAATTCTTGTTTAATCTGCCTGGTGGCTAAAAGGCCGTCTGGAAAGACACAGTGTGAACTTCACCCAATAGAAAAAAAGCCAATTCCATTCGATGTGGTTCATGCTAATTTTATGGGACCATTTGACGGAAAAGACTATCCTTATATTTTCATTTTGATTGATGCTTTTAAAAAATTTGCAGTTTTATTCTCTTGTAAAACCCTTACTTACTTACTTAAGTGGTCGTAACAACCCATGTACGGGTTTCAACCGACCTCATCAGCTCTCGCCAGGCGCCTCTGCTTTGCGCGCACCTTCTCCAATCGGATACACCAAGTGCGGTTAGGGCTTCCTCAGCCTGGTCGATCCATCGGAGGCATGGTCTCCCTCGTCGTCGTTGACCAGCGACCCTCGCCTCGAGCACCTTTTTCGCTGGAGCTTCGTCGTTCATACGATGGACATGACCCAGCCAGCGTAGTCGCTGCACAGTTATACGCCGAACTACGTCAATGTCATCGTAGAGCTCATACAGCTCGTGGTTCATTCGGATGCGATAGTCATCGCCGACGCGAACAGGACCGAAGATTTTGCGAAGAACTTTTCTCTCGAACACCCCCAGAGCGGCTGCGTCAGTTTGCGAAACTACCCATGCCTCAGCGCCATAAAGCAGCACAGGTAGAACGAGCGTCTTGTAGAGTGTTAGTTTTGTCGATCGAGAGAGGGCTCTGGAACTTAGTTGCTTACTGAGCCCGTAGTAGCACCTATTAGCAATTATTGTTCTTCGCTTTATCTCCAGGCTGATTTCGTTTTTGGTATTAATGGCGGTGCCAAGGTAAACGAACTCCTTGACTACTTCAAAGTTATAGCTGCCGGATGAAACGTGGGAGCCTAAACGCCGCGCTCCCTTGTTTGTAGACAGCATATATTTTGTTTTGCCCTCATTTATCGTTAAACCCACTTTGGCTGATTCCTTTTCGATAGCGGCGAAGGCAGCGGTAACATCTCTCTTGGTTCTGCCGACAATATCAATATCATCAGCGTACGCAAGGAGCTGGACGCCTTTGTAGAAAATGGTGCCATTACGATGCACACCGGCCTTTCGTACGATCCCCTCCATGATGATGTTAAAGAGATCGCAAGACAGTGGATCGCCTTGCCTAAAACCTCTTTCGGTATTGAAGGTTTCGGAGAGGTCATTTCCTACCTTGACGGAGCTGCGTGTGTTGCTCAACGTCATTCTGCAAAGTCTAATCAACTTTGCAGGTATACCGAACTCAGACATTGTTGCGTATAGGCAATCCCTTCTCGGGCTATCGAACGCAGCTTTAAAATCGACAAAGAGATGGTGTGTGTCAATTTGATTTTCGTGGGTTTTCTCCAGGATTTGTCGTAGCGTGAAAATCTGGTCTGTGGTGGACTTTCCAGGTCGAAAGCCACACTGATAAGGTCCAATCAGTGTTTTTTTAATCGGCTTTAATCTTTCACACAGTACGCTTGAGAGAACCTTATATGCGATGGAAATAAGACTGATACCTCTATAACTTGCGCAGATTGTTGGGTCTCCTTTCTTAAGTATAGTGCACAGTACGCTGAGGTTCCAATCGTCAGGCATGCTTTCTTCTAGCCATATTTTGCTGATGAGCTGATGCATGCGCCTTATCAATTCATCGCCGCCGGTTTTAAACAATTCAGCTGACAGGCCGTCAGCACCCGCTGCTTTGTTGTTTTTGAGTCGTTGGATAGCAACTCGAACCTCTTCATGGCTAGGTGGTGGTACTTCCACTCCGTCATTGTTGATTGGTAGCTCTGAACTGCGCTCTCCATGGGCGGCATTGGTGGAATCGTCGCCAGTAAGTAAATTGGAGGAGTGCCGTCTCCACAATCTCAGCAATCTTGTAAAACCCTTACAGCTGCGAAAACTGTTCAAATGTTTTATAACTATGTAATGCTATTTGGAGCTCCAGCCAAACTTGTAAGTGACAGAGGCACTAATTTTACTAGTGCTGAGTTTAAAAACTTCTGTATGTCGTTGGGGATAACACATCATTTAATTGCTCCTGGTGCTAGTAGAGCTAATGGTCAAGTGGAACGTTATGTGGACACTGTTGCTAACTTATTGAGAACTAATTTAGATAAATGTGGCGAATGGACTGGTTGTATCAGTCGTGTACAACTAGCTCTTAATACAACGGTTAAAAAAACAACTGGATTTTCTCCGTTGAAGGTATTAACAGGTATATCGGGACGGACTCCAGATATTAGTGCATTATTAGCAGAGCTCGAAATTGAGCACCAATTTGACGACGTAGAAGAAATACGAAAGCTTGCCAGTGAACGAGTAGAGTTAAATGCAACTCGAATGAAAATCAGATTTGATCAAAATAAATGCAAACCACCTCAATTAAAAATTGGACAAAAGGTTGTCTATTGTAGTAACCAGAGGCGCAAATCGAAGTTACAGCCGTATTATCGTGGTCCTTATGAAATAGTTGGTGTCCTTCCCAATGATCGATATAAGTTGAAGAAAGAAAACTGCAAAACTTTTATTGGTGCAGCAAGAGAGGTCATTCGGCCTTTATATGAGAGTGAAGACGAGAAGGATGTTAGTAACTAATATAAGGTAAAATTTCTTGCAAAATTCTCTATTCACTAAGAATCAAATTCATGAGCAAGCTTAAGATTGTCTCTGAGTCATAACTTTTGGTTGATGTGTTGAAGTTTTGAACAAGCTTAATATTGCCTCTGAGTCATAACTTTCAGTTTATGTGTTTAAGTTTTGAACAAGCTTAAGTAAGATTGCCTCTGAGTCATAACTTTCAGTTCATGTGTTGAAGTTTTGAACAAGCTTAAGATTGCCTCTGAGTCGTAACTTTCAGTTTAGGTGTTGAAGTTTTGAACAAGCTTAAGATTGCCTCTGGGTCATAACTTTCAGTTTAGGTGTTGAAGTTTTGAACACGCTTAAGATTGCCTCTGAGTCATAACTTTCAGTTTAAGTGTTGATTTGCAAACAAGCTTAAGATTGTCTCCGAGTTGTGATTCAAGAAGTAACATCTGAAATAATGATTCTGTTTACAGATCTGGATATCTGGTGGTTAATTTTACAAGTGGACAGATTACTGCTGTGGAATTTGAAATAATGAATTTGTGGTTTCTGTAAACTGATTGTTTTCTTGTGATTTTAGCTTGTTCTTTCTGTAATAAACAAATGATTGTTTTGAAAACAAGATGTTTTGAAGTCATTGAGAGCGATGATTTTACAGGATGGCCGTGTTAGAGCGTTTGCTCAATTCAGTTTGAAGTGCTTTTCAATTTTTGTCATAAAGAATATGACGTCAGATCTGTACACCTGAAAAGTATAAAAGGGAAAAGTTGAACTGAAAAGATTGTCATTTTATAAAATATTTGGTAGTGTACAGACTTGAAAAATATTAAAATAAAAACTAGAAGTTTCTAAAAACAAAAAAGGTGTCTATCATATATATATATATATATATATATATATATATATATATATATACAAATACAGATTTTTTTTTTACAATTATATATATATATACTTATATATATATATATATATATATGTATGAAATATTTTTTCGAAATTCTTTTTGCGTTGGACATTTTGAGTGACGAGGAGTCCGAAAATCGCATTTTTAAAATTTTTGTCTGTCTGTCTGTTAAAGCATCACGCGGAAACCACTGGATGGATTTAAATGAAACTTGGCATCTAGGTTCCTTACATCCCCGGTCATAGCATAGGCTACTTTTTATACAATAAAAAAGGTTGGACCCTGTAGGGGGCGCTGCGATCGGGCTCCAGGCATTCTTTTGTTTTTTAGCTTATCTCCGAAACCGTTCATCCGATTTGCATGAAAATTTGTGAGTAGAGTTTTTCGGATACGGTGAGTTTTTATAACTTATTTACTCTGTTATATCTCGAACACCTGAGGGTGCTATAGTACAAATATTTTAAAAAACCTCGAAAAACTCCGATCCGATTTGCATGAAAATTGGAATCTAGGGGTTTTCTGATACGGTGAGTGTTTTGGACTTAACTTTTTTGTGCTATCTTGAACACCAGAGGGCGCTGTAGTAGAAATATTTTGAAAACCTCGAAAAACTCCTAAGCCGTTTATCCGATTTGCATGAAAGTTGGTATAGAGAGGTTTTCGGAAACGATGAGTTTTCATGACTTATAAGCTAGGTTTTATCTTGAACACCAGAGGCAGCTGTAGTACAAATATTTTAAAAAACGTCGAAAAAGTCCAAAACCGTTCATCCGATTCGCATGAAAATTTGTATGTAGAGGTTCTCAAACACGCTGAGTTTTTTTTGACTTATCTACTCTGTTCTATCTCGAACACCAAGGGGCGCTGTAGTACAAATATTTTAAAAAATCTCGAAAAGCTCCTAAACCGTGTATCCGGTTTGTATGAAAATTGGAAGATAAGGGGTTTCTGATACGGTGAGTGTTTTGAACTTATCTTTTTTTTGTTATCTTAAACACCAGAGAGCGCTTTAGTACAAATCTTAGGAAATCGCGAAAAACTCCAAAACTGCTCATCCGATTTGCATCCGATTTGGAAATAGCGATTTTCGAGTACGGCAAGGGTTTTGGTGCTATCTTTATTGCTCTTTCTCGAAACTAGAGGGCGCTGTTATACAATTCGTACGTGTGTATGTTATTAAACTGTTCGTTAATGGCTGCACTGGTTTTGATGAAATTTTTTGTGTGTATTTGAGTGGATCCCTTAATGGTTCAGATTCACAATTGGACCCGGTAGGTGGCGCTGCATTTTGTTTTTATAGCTCATCTCCGAAACCGTTCATCCGATTTACATGAAAATTTGTATATAGAGGTTTCCGGATACGATGAGTTTTTATAACTTATATACTCTGTTCTGTAGTACAAATCTCTTAAGAACTCGTGAAAAAGTAGAAAGCCGCTTATCCGATTTGGATGAAAAATTTTACGAAAGGATTTTCGTGTAGGGCTGTTTTGGCGTTATCTCTTATGCTCTGTTTTGAAAACTAGAGGGCGCTGTTGTACAATTTGTACGTGTGCATGTTATTAAACTGTTCCTACACGGCTGCACCGATTTTGATGAAATTTATTGCGTGTGTTTAAGTGGATCCCTGGATGGTTCAGATTCGCAATTGGACCCAGTAGGTGGCGCTGTGATCGGGTTGCACGAATTTTGTTATTATAGTTTATCTCCGAATTTTGTTCTGTATTGAACACCATAGGGCACTGCAGTACAAATGTTTTAAAAATGTCGAAAAGGGTGATAAATACCTTATTTCTTCTTTATGTGTTTTTATATACCATTTCCTTTTTTCGCAAATCAGGACAGCTGATGCCGAATTCTGTGGTATTTGTGTACGCATTAACACATGCGCAAGTTGTAAGTTGGCGTTGTTTTGACATTTCAATTTCTATTTTCAATGCTTATTTAATTTTTGTCCAGTTTCCTCGCGAATCGCCAAGAATTCGTTTTTGCTCTGATTTTTTTCAAAAATGTGCAATCTATCGAATACAATATAAAACTTGAAAATATATTTTTGGTAGCCATCAGCGGCACGCGCACACAAATAAAGATTTCCCCAACTTTTTCTCATAATTTTCAGATGTTGAAGCTACATTTTGTTCATTTCGCCGAAGTTACCGGTTTGAAAGATGCACATAAAATTCCTTCTAAAGTTTGTGAAAAGTTTTTTCAAATTGAATGAAATCGAAAATTATTTATAACAACTCCCGAGTTAAGCCGGGTATTCAGCTAGTATATAGATAAAATTGTAAAAAAAAATCTGTACATGATATATTTTTTGATATTTTTATTGCGTTCATGAAATATTTTTTGAAATTTTTTTTTGCTTTGGACATTTCGAATTGCAAGGAATCCGAAAATCGCATTTTTAAAATTTTTGTCTGTCTGTCTGTCTGTCTGTTAAAGCATCACACGAAAACCACTGGATGGATTTAAATAAAACTTCACATCTACGTTTCTTATATCCCTGGTCAACCTACAGGCTCATTTTTATTCATTAAAAAAAATTGGACCGGGCATGTGGCGCTGCGATCGGGTTCGAGGAATTCATTTTATAGTTTATCTCCGAAACCATTTCGGATACGGTGAGTTTTTATGACTTATCTAATTTGATTTATCTTGAACACCAGAGGGCGCTGTAGTACAAATATTAAAAAAAAACTTCAAAAAACTTTGAAGACATCTATACGATTTGCATTGGTATATAAAGGTCTTCTGATACGGTGAGTGTTTTGGACTTATCTTTTTTGTGATATTTTGAACACCAGAGGGCGCTCCAAAACCGCTCATCTGAATTGGATGAAAAGTTTTATAAAAGGATTTTCGTTTACGACAAGGGCTCAAGGGATCTCTTTTTCTCTGTCTCGAAAACTAGAGGTCGCTGTTGTGCTGTTGTACACTTTTTACGTGTGCATGTTATGCAGTCTAAACGGTTGCATTGCTTTTGATGAAATTTTTTGTGTGCGTTTAAGTGGATCCCTGAATGGTTCAGATTCGCAATTGGACGCGGTAGGTGGTGTTGCGATAGCTTATCTTGCATGAAAATTTGATTTGCATGAAAATTTGATTTTCATGAAAATTTGTATAGAGGTTTTCGGATACGGTAAGTTTTTATAACTTATCTAATCTATTCTATATTAAACACCAGAAGGCGCTGTAGAATACAGTTACTCGTATTAAAGCGCGAAGGGTGAAAAATAACTTCTTTTCTTCTTTATGTGTTTTTATTCAACATTCTTATTTTCGCATATCAGAACATCCTATGCCGGTTTCTGCGGTATTTAAGTTCGCATCAACACATGCGCAAGTCAGTTGCGACGTACGTTGGCATTGTTTTGACTTTTCAATTTCTATTTTCAGTGCTTATTTAATTGTTATCCAGAAAAAAACAGACTTAAAAAATAATGGCTTATTCGCAAAAATTAGAAAAGAAATTGTCAAAAATGTGGTGAAAATTGAAGGCACATAAAAATAACGTATGAAAGAGTTCTTGACCATAAAAATACCTGCAATATGACCTAAGTCAACATTGGTTAAGCTAATCTCTAACCAACAGGCTACAACTTACAGTTTTCTATTTAATATGTTCTAATTTATATATTCTATTTAAATTTACCGTTAATCACTCATAGCATTAATTTCAAAACAATAGAAATTCTTAGTACAATGAATTTTTGAACTTTGTATAATTTATATTCTGCTGCAAAAAAAATTGCATTTTTAACTTATTTTTTTTGTTTTAAATTTTGAATAAAACGGTTTTAAAAGGTTTTTTTAAAAATCAGCTTCCTAGAAGCCAGCAGAATGCCTGCTGTGCGAAAAGAGGTTTTTTACAGCAATAGCTGTAGCCAGTGCCATCTTTGTTATCGAAAAAAACTTTTTTTTTTTTGACATAAATAAATCTTTTACCAAATTTGAAAATTTTAAAACTCTAAACAAATTTCTTCTAATAAAAACTATCACCTCAATATCACTCTTTTTTACTCTCCTCTAAGTTGCCGGCCTTAAAAAAGTAGATGGTATCGTCTATTCGAATTTTTTTATAAAATATAATCCTTTCAGATACTATTAAATATCTATAGATAGCGTCTCTGTGTTAAAGACCATTTAAATGTTTATTCTCTAATAAATTGATGATAGCAGTGAACATTTTTAACATCCACTTAATCTTAGCTTGTAAGAGAATTCCTCGCAATATGACAAAAATTTGTCAAGCGTTACGAGGAAATTGTTTTATTGTTAGTTGTTGAGCATGTTTTGTGTAGCTGGCGTTGAGTTGTCAAACGATTGTCAACCACTCAGAACTGTCAATCAAACAGCAGCAGCACCAAAAGAATACAGCTATAGAGTCAGCCAATGAGCAAAACTAGCACTAGAATCAAAACCAACAAAATAAATCAAATTCTATTTTTCGAACTGAAGCAGGGGTGCATTTTATGATTTATGCTGCAACTGGCAGAAGCATCACTTTTATATACTCATGGATATACGTCAAAGTCAACTTGTCAACTGTATGTCAAGCTTAAAGAGCCGACAAAAGGCATTAAGTGTGTTTGTATCTATCTAGATACAATTTCTTTGCATGTAGCTAATGAATATTTCATAGTTTTGGCGCTGACAATTCGTTGTTTCTCACGTTTTTCATGTTTTCCGGATTAATGAGCTACATTAACACGATATTGACATGAGCTGCTTCGTCTAATTACAATAATTAAAAATCGCTCTGTGTCGCCATACAGTGAAAATCAATTCAAACACTGTCTGAACATTACACTTTTACATGGCTTAGAATATTGGTCGGTTATTGAAAACATGTAAAAAAAAACAAGCCTGCTGCCTGCAGTTCAGCGATAGCGTCCTTTTTGCCCCAAGAGTTGTTGAATTTAGTCAACCAACTTGTTGCCAATTTGTACGACATTAATTCGTTCGAAGTTGGCAACACAAGAACATTTAAAATTAACACGCGCAAAACAACACAGTAGCACCAAAACTAACTGCAACATAAAGAAACAAAAAAACAAAAATCAACACGAATTATAATTTAACAACAACAATCTATTGTATTCGATCTCGACAGCCATTTAACAAATATTTCAACATGAAGTTAAATAATTAGAGCATCGATTAAAATGTTCGACATTTGTTTGTTGACAAGATCAACAACAATTTCTAGTTACTGTGAAGCGTTAAACATATACACTCCGCCCACATAATTTTTGCATTCATATCGAATGGAAGTGAATTGAGTTTTGAAAATTAGTTGCTCCCAAAAATTCCTGCATCATAAAAAAAATACGTTGCTTTCTATGACGGCTTATTTGACGAGTTTTATTATTTGAAAATTATTTGAATAAACGCAAATTTGAGCACGAAATCTTCAAAATTTTCTTTTAATACTATCTCTTCTCTCTTTTCCTTTTTTCTTTTCTAATTCTAAAAGAAATATTGTTATTAAAAGTGATATATATAGCAGGCCCGTAGCCAAGGGGTGATTTTAGGTATTCAAACCCCCCTTTCCCTCTTAGGGTCCAGAGAGTATGAAAAAATAACCCAAAATGAGAGCATAAAATTCAAAATGTAATTTTTTTTAAGACGAACTGAGATAATGATGTTAATTTACTTGCAGATGCAAAAATTTCAACATTTTCAATGCTAATTTGAAAAACTTCGCTTAATTAATGAACAATTTTTTTGGCCAAATAAACGATTAACTTTGCTTATAAAATTCAAAATCATTATATTGGAATTTAACTGCAAGGAATTTGTATATTTTTAATGAACCATTTTCACTTGTGGATTTTGATGCTCAAAAAGCCCCTGATATCCACAAAAATATATATTTGAAATTAAACTTAGAACGAATAAAATTTTATAAATTGTAGAAAATTATATTGACTTTTTTATGCAATATCTAAGCTTCTTGGATTTAGCCCTGTACCAATTTAGCCCTGTGCAAAATCTTTCCAAATAACAGGTTTCGGAAAATCACCTACAATTTAATTATGCTTTTTTTTCGAAAAAAAATTCTCAATAAAAAAGACATTTTTAAAACATTTTATACAATCCAATTCTAAGTGGATTTGATGATTTTTTTAATCATATTACCAAATTTTTATAAGAAAAATGAACAGTTACATTTTCCTAAACTATGGCCTTTTTAAAATTATTTTTTATGATTGGAAGTTATAATAGTTATAATTTTATTATAATTTTTTTAATTTTCTAATTTACAAATAATTTTAATTTAAATCCACGAATGATTAAATTCTTAAATATCCAAAGAGAGCTACTTTTTAATTCTTTTTATAAAAATTTATCAACCAGATTAATGGTTTTCAAGGTAAGTCTTATTTTGATGTGATAACATTAATAACATATTGTGTATAAGATATTGGTGCTGTGAAAAAACCAGTTTTGAAAAATAATATAAAATTTAAAAATGACTTTTAACGGAGTCGATTCATCTACTCAAAAAATTTTATTAAAAAAAAATATATGGCCATTGGGAATTGAATGACTTTGCCAACATTAAATTTTGAAAGATTTTAAAATATTTTCTTTTGAATAAAATTTAAATTGTCGAAATCGTTTTCGAGAACAGTAATATTTTAGCCTTTAACGATAACTTGTACTAGGGTTCACACAGTTCCAAATACTTGTACACAAGATGTGGATCAATAAAAGCGTAAGAAGGCCATACTAAACGAAATCTAAAGACTAAAATATTTTGTTCTCCCGTTTATGTGAAATGTACCATGAAAATTTTGAATCCAAGCTTTAACATGTGAACTTATTAAAAAAGTTGCAATTTTTCATAACTAATTTTAATTTTGATTTTAAGAAACTTCAAGAAATATTACCTATTTTTACCTTTCAAACTTATATTGTTTTATTAGTAAAATTTTGTCATAGACATTTTTATTGTGTTAATTTTCGGAACTATACTTTTTAAAAGATAATTCATAATTCTCAATTTGGACCATTTTTCAAAAATCAAAAATCAAACTCTTAGTGCTATATATTGATTTGATAAAAAAGTTCAAAAAACTCTTGTGATCTCTATTATAGTTATTTGCAGACAGGCATATTCACGAATAGTCTTAAAAGAAAACGAATTTTTTTTTTTGGAAGAATTTCCATATCTGGTATCTACTTATAGATTTTTTTATCAAAACTCCAACGAGTAATCGGACAAGCTTTTACTTTTTAGGACACATTTGAAATAAGTGTTAATATATTCATTCAATTTTTTACCAGAAACTACTGGTCAGTCAATTTCAGTTGCAACATTTGCATCCCACCATAAAAAGTGGTATTTTAATTTGTTTCATCAAAAATTTTATTACAAAAATCAAATATACAGGCATGTTCTAAAATTCGCGAGATTTAAAATCAGTACCGAAATAGTAAATCGCACGATTTGTATTTAGGTGTTTTGAAAATCATGCGATTTGGTTCAATTCGAAGTTTACTTTGAAACAGCTGTTTGGCACTACTGTGAATAGATGTTTCCAATGTTTACATTATCTCAAAAACAAAATTAATTGAATTTGTAAAAATAAGATTATTCTTCGTATCTGCTTATTTATTAAGTAATCAAATGCGACACAGGGAAGAAAAAACTTAAGAGACGGGTGCTAAGAGACCATTCAAATCCTCTGGACATTCCCGAATCAGTGTAAGTGATAAATATGTAGCTAACATAATTTTTCGTTAAATTAATGCTTTTTACAGTTTCATATCTTATTACTGAATCAATAAAGAGGCCTTTAAAGATATTCTGGATGATATAGAGCACTTAGTAAAGAAAACATCCATTCCTGTGCGGCTGCAACTGGCTGCCACACTTCGAATTTTGGGGTTGGGGAATGTTGGTGAGTTCCTCCCCCAAAGACTCGGCGCTGATTCGATCTTCTTTTACAAAATTTTTGGATAGATTGCGGTGTTCTTCCAAAAAGTCCAAAAATATTTTTTCTTGGGCAGAATTCTTGTGTTTTTCCCTAAAGTTGAATATTTTTACACTTTTAAAGACTAACTTTAATGAAATATTATAACAAAATGTATTTCAACAGCATAATAAACTAAATACCAAAACAAAATATTGCTTGCTTGCTTATTTGCAATTTCAACATTACGACCAAACTGCTGAGCGATATCAAATCGGAAAAAAACCGCCGAAAACGATTTTTGGAACTATGTATTTCGTACCGATTTTATGTTTGAAAATACGAAATACGAAGATACGAAAACGATATTCAGAACATGCCTGATATATTCTCAGTCCCCAGATATTAGGGTGTCACTAAGAAAAAACTTTCGCATGATTTGGGGTTGTGTCGAAAAGTGGTGGAAAACTATCCATAATACTGTCGTCACCAGAATACTGTCGTGCCAGAATAGCTAGGCACCCTTAAAATATGCGCCCATTTATAAGTACCTGCCAGTAAAATATTGAAAAATACGTAGTATTTATATGTGTGCATTGATCGATTTTTTGTCATTCAGCCATTGCCAACAAACGCGAACAGTAAAAGTGATTTTTCTTCAGTTTTTTAAAAGTGAATAACAACAAAACATAAAATATATAAATATGGAAAATAACAAGTGCCCAAAATTGGATCATTTTTGTTACGTTTGTGGTCATATCGTCCTAAAAAAAAACAAACACTATCGAAAAAATTTGTTTACTGAGGAACTCAAAAAAGCGTATTGTGATTTTTTTGATGAAGCAGATTTAAGTGTGTTCAAATTTTACGCCGAACACTGTGTGCAAAATGTGTTATAATACCCTTGTAAATTGGATACATGGAAGAGGTGCAACGTTGTCTTTTATGAAGCCAGTAATTTGGGTGGAAGACACAACTGGACATGATGAATCCAGGTGCTACGCATGCATACATTTTCGTCCTGGATTAAACAGACAACAATTGAAAACAAAAGTATACACTGCTGCATTTACTGCCACACTTCCAGTTAACCGCCCTGCTGATATCGATGCACCTAAACCTCCGAGTATGGATACTGTGTCCCTGCAAGCCGAAACCGTTTTCAACAATCCGGCCAATGTGAATGATGCAGATTGGACACCCAATATTGAAAATAATAAACCACAACCGATAACAGAAATCGAAATGGATTACGTTGTGGCCAAGCTGGGACTATCACAACAAAACTCCGAATGGTTGACATCATTTTTGAAGAGCAGAAAACTCACACGGCAAAATGTCAGCGCAACATCATACAGGCAACGCCAAGCTGATTTTCAGAAATTCTATTCCGTTGACGAAGCAAATACGTCGGATTCCTCGGATGACGAAGCAAACTCAGACCACGAATATCAACAACCTACGAAGAAAAGAAGATCATCAGAACCACAAACGTCAACTTCAATGAGAATGGATATTGACAATAATTATAATTATAATTGAAAATGTTCTGAATTTTGTTTTTATGCATAGATTCCATAAATTCCATATTTTCTGTGTAAGAATAGCTGCAATACAAATCGGAATTTTTATTTTAAGTTTTGTGTGTATTCATTCATAACATTATTGAAATTGAAATAAATTTATTCATCGATTTTCTCAAAAAATGTCTCACTTTACTCACAGGTTACGTGGCTTTATTTATACATTTACTTAATTGTGAAAAAATGAGAAACGCGTGCATAGATTTTCATGATCTATGCCTTATTTTGCTCATAGGTTATGTGACTTTACGTGAAAGTAATTAGATTTGACACTTTTTTCCATTTTGGATTTTTTATGAATTTAAAAAAAAAAAAAATTAAATTTTTAGGCAAAAAATACTTTTTTCCCTTCATACAATCATTTTTAACTTCGAAAGTGTTGCACACATAGGAAAACGGTATAAGAACAGATAAGAGGAATTGTAATTCTTAATTTTTCTAAATTTGTTTCAGATAAATCGGACTAGTGGTTCTCGAGTTATGTCAAACAAAAGAGCCTAAAACGTGAAAAATTCCTCTATACGATAGTTACTAACTTCAAATCGATATGAAAAATATTTTGGCAGGCAAGAAGGCAAAACGAATGATGCACAAGTTATTCATTTTTTGCCTACTTTCACGTGGAATTGTCAGAATTGAGTCCTAAAATTATGTGTTGTACTGTGTTATGGCAATCAGGCATATGGTTTAAGAGTTATCGATGCACATACATTAAAAAAAAAAGGAAACCGACGAGCTTGACAAACTCCTCCTTTTTGAAATCGGTTAAAAAATTTCAGTCAGAATAGCTTTGGTCTGGAAAAAGAGGGCCAAAAGTTATCGACATTCTTGTGTCGACAATATAGAGAATGTGTCAACAATGTCGACAATTGTGTAAAAAAATATCAACAAAATGCAACAATCTTGCTTTGAATGATTTCCGACTAGAGGAAAGAAATTCGGCAAATGGCGTCCCAAAAAATAAAATACATCAGGCAAAAACTCGACAGAACAACATTAAGAGAGTTAAAAAAAACAATAATAAATTTTGATTGCACTGATTACTTTAATATGAGTGATTTGAATAACGATATTCTGTGGGCCCCCATAAACAAAAGATATACTTCTGGAACATTTGAAAGATTTTAGTGAAAGCGATGAAGTGGTACATAACATAAAAATACCATGTCACATTCAAAACACCGAACGTAAGGTACAAGAACTAACCAGAGCATCCAAACACGTAATAGAAAAAACAAACCAGGATTTCTAGCCGCGTCTGCGAATTCGAGAGAAAAAATTCCACGATTTGATAGCAAACAGGATTTTCATTACATAACTACATATTACAAAACTTTTGTGTGTATAATAAATCTGAATGCTTGTGTGAAATACGTAATTTCTGGAAATGATCTAATTAACATCACAGTGCATTGTTCCTTTTGTTATATGTAGTACTCTATTACAATTTTTCACATATGGGGCATTCCATTGTGGCTACTGGGACACTTGACTCCAGAATTCGATCAACTACACGTAGAGAAGTTGCGCAGAGCGCAACTGAAAAATTAGCCAATTGTACTTCGTTTGCGAGCGAACGAAAAAATAGCGAAAAATATCGAAAAAATAAAAAAAAAATAGCAACGCAATTCGCTTTACTAAAAATAGCAATTTTATTAAATTTTAATATTCAAATTTTTATATAATTATAAACATTTCTTCTAACACATAAATTCAATATGATTTGAAATAATTGATATTTATCTTACTTCAATCATTGGAATTCGAACCCGGCTCGTCGATGTCTAGCTTACTGCGAGCTCTGCTTAACGTGTTGCACCACCGTCAATTAAATTTTCAGTCGGCTAATATTCGCTTAGTGCTGCTGCTTGAAGTTCAATTGAATTGAAGTAAGGTTACACAATTTTTTTTCGTTTATGGCAAAAGTTAAACATTTGTCATGGACAGAAGCTCGACAGAAGCCCGACAAAAACGAAAACTTTCCACTAGATTTTTGTGGTGGCCGTGGCATAGTGGTTAAGGTGCTTGATTTGTATGCGAACAGCCTAGGTTCGAGTCCCCAGCTGACACAAATTTGTTTTTCGTTTTTTTGTTTGGTTTTATTAGAAATTGAATTGAATTGAATTGAATTGAAATAGAAACTGAATAGAAATAGAAATGCAACAAACAAATTCTTTATTTGCCGCAATTAAAAATTTGCACGCGCTTATAACAAACGAAATTCTTTTCCGGCAACTAAATAACCCGTTTTCCGCAACTTTTTCCGTTTCTCATAACTGTTGAAACGTTTGCAAAAAGCGTTTCCAAGCACTGTAAACAAAGTTCGTTTACTGCAAATTGGCGATAAACGTTTTTTTTTTCTCTGCGTGTATTAGTTATAATGATGTCATCATAAGTTATAAGTGAGTGAAATACATATATTTTAAAAGAGAGGTAAATGACTTTAGTATAATATATGGTTAAAAAAAAAAAATCCAAAGATTTTCTATGTTTTGTGTAAGTAATATTTGAATGAATGTGACTACTGGGACACTTAAAAATCCCACTCAAAGGAGAATTTTAGCCAAACCATTTAAATATTCAAGTGAGCTTTTTTGGTGTTGTAAAACATATACTAAACGTTAATCGATTTTGAATAAGAATTAGTATGCTTACCTTTATAAAAATGAAAAAACAGGTATTATAAATTGTAACTACTGGGATAGGTCGTTGTGACTTGCGGGACAAGAAAAAATGTGGAAATAATAAATTATTTTAATCAGATTTATTATTGTTTTTAACCCAGTTAATGTAGTTATTTATATTTTTTTCATTGATGGCACTAGCATCCTCCGAAAATACTCCAGTGGTCTGTATGAACGCTGTGTTGGTAGTAGCACCTCGGCTGACACGTCCAGCATTTGCAACGCCACCACGTTCCCATTTGCCACGACCGCAGCGTCCATGAACTGTTGTGTTCTTGGAAATTTCCACATTGCTATAATCGCAACAATAAAGGAAATATTATCAAGTGTCTCAAGACAGCAGCAACAAAAATTATGCAACTTCATTTTTCTTCATAGCTTACGCGTTTTTGTTTCGCACCACATTCAAGACCTTGCTGGCTTGCTGATAATTATTGTATTATAGCTTTATTTCCGTTTCTTTATTATCTCTCTTCGTCGCTGTTTTTGACAGATGACGGTCGATAAAAGAAATGTCACTTCAGCCTTTTAATGATTGTATTATAGCTCACATTCATGTCTAGTTTTCTCTCAGTGTTTTCGATTCCATTCTTTGGTTTTCTTGAGCTATCGTTCATATCTTATCTTGCTTAATTTTTCGCAGATTTCCTCTTTCTCTCCGCGGAATTCATCTTAACTTATAAATACTTTCATTCATTTAGCACTCAAGCAAGACATAAAGAAGCTGTAACTATTTCGTTTTTGGCTAGAAAAATAAGTTAAGCTATAAACAACGGCATTGAAATAAAATCAGGATTTTCTGTGACTACTGGGACACATTTTAAAACAGTCTCGAAAGCATAATATCATCGCTTTAACTATTAAACCATGCTTAAAGAGTGCACCACATATTTATAATTACTTCTAGGAAGTATTGAAGTTATAAAGTAATGTTTCAGGTTAGGAAAACAACTGCTATATATTTTTGTGTGACTACTGGGACATGCGACTTGCATCTGTTCAAAGAAGAAATACAAAAAAACGTCCATACCAATTCGCGTTACTTCTATATAAGAAATAAGTAATTTTCAAGCTTTCTATAAAAGACACGCGCCAGGTTTCTACAGTTGACAGAATACCCGATAACAGTGTTGCAAACATAATCAACATTTTACTCCTTAGCAACTCTGTATGAAACATTTTTTCCAATATCAAAAAAAGGATTTTTTGGGTAATTTGTTCACATCTTTTTTCACAGATTAGTAAAGTATAGACATTTAGCTACAGCTTTTTACCAAATTAAAGTTAATTGATGAAAAACCATAACTTACTCCATTTCCTTTTTTACGTGGTATGCCCCATATGGGATTTTCCAAATTGGCGTTACGTACGAATTGTCGTTACGTACGAATCAACATATTAAAAAAAGAATGAAAAAGTCAAATTTTTCAAAAGGTTTTTTTTTATATTTGCGTAGTAATTCAGTAGCACTATATTAACTAAGAGAATTACAATAATCGATCTTAAGGATTTAAACATATAAACAAAACTATGCTCTGGCGTGACGTTACAAAAAACAGAAGTAGTTTTCGACTTGGATTACAAAATTTGCCAAAAACTCTGCGAATTGGGCAAGACTTTTTGTATAAAACCTCTTTTAAAAGATTTTGGAATAATATAAGTTTATTTTTTGCAAGTAATCAAATTCAAAAATCTTTTCCCATTTTTTTGTTATTAGGCTCAGTCGTCTGACGTGACGTTACTGGCGTTACGTTACTTAAATTTCCATTGTAATTCAATTGAGTAATTGAGTAGTTAGGTAATTAAGTAATTATGTAATTTAGTAGTTAAAAACAAATTTAATATATTCTGCCTCTCCTTGCCTCAATTTAATCAATGCCTTCCATTTTTACTAAAACAAAAACGCTTACGAAGCATTTACTGGACATTAACTAAAAAGAAAAATTACATTTGTGAAACAGTGCAGACGATTTGATCATCAAAGTAAATGAGCTTATGTTCAAATTGCTTAAATCAATAAAATTGAAATGTGTCTCTAAGATAATATCATTAAATAATAATTTTTTTATAACTTTTAATTTTCGTGTCACGGTGGACTTTTTTCTGGAAATACCCATATGTAACTTCATACGTATTATCATTATATACTTGCTTTCATCATATTAATGCCAATAAAACATTATGTCTTTTTGTAACCCTGTGATTCTTATTTAAAATCTTTTAAATTTTTTTTTTTTTAAATTTTTATTTGCAAAATTTGCGTTGGCTATGCCAACTCCTTAGTAATTTTTTGCTACTTAAATAGATTCAGATATCAGATTTTTCTTCACTATTCATCACTTTTTTAGTGAAAGAATCTTAATAAAAAATAAAAACTTTTAATAAGAAATCTAGTTTCGTCATTTCAAAAAGTTGCAAGGTCTAAATTCATCTAAAGTATATGGTTCCTTCGCGAAAGATACGTGAAATAATATAAATCTTACGATTTTTGCCGAGCCAAACTGCGAAAAAATTTCTCGAACAATTTAACCCACCTTAATGAGCATACTTCAGGCTGAACACTTTTCAGGGCAGTATGTATTGTAAAAGCACTGTAATAATGGCAAAAACGGTTTCAGCGTTAATGCTTCCAACCCGTAATAGACCGGGCTTTTATATTAGTTTACAAATAAAATCTAATTAAAATCCAAATTAGTTTTTTCTTTACCGAGCTAAATTTTGGTCTTTAATTTTTGTTGCTATATTCTTGAATTCAAACAAAAAAAAAGCTGAACTAAAAATTACTCTAAGGGCTTAAGTCATTCCACTGAACTCTTGGTGTTTGGTGGTGTTAAGAGTCATGACTAATGCTACCAACTCATGTCAATACAAAATAAGTATATTTTCTTCCAAGAACGCTGAAAAGTAAGTATTAGTAAGTATAATATTTTAAAATAAGAATAAGTAAGTATATATTGTTAGAAAAAAAACATTTCTTAAAAAAAAAATTCATACTTTGATACCCGCTTAATAAAAATCAAAACAAAGCAACAGTGTTCAAAAAATAACTAAACAAAATATTAATTTTATGTATTTACATTCATATATGTTTCTTATATATAAAATTGTTTAAAGACAAAAACATATTAAAAACTTCAAAGTTATTTGTAAATAAAAATAAATCACATTCATATAAAGAGATCAAAGGAAAGTTATCATTTTTCGCTTATACCTACTTTCAAAGCAGTTAAAAAAAAAAATTAAATATATACAGGGATTGACAAAAAGTTTTCATTGTTCGCCCTCACTGTCACTGAGTTGAAGTGCTTCCTTAACAGGTTTTTGCTTAAACTCGTATTTGTCTTGGCTGGAAATTCGGTTCAATAAGTCAGGCCTTGTCTTTAAAAACTTATAAAATTCGATACAGTTGTATTCAATGTTACTTTTTACAAATAAAATTGATTCAAGAGTCTGCATTTTTAATGCTGTTGACTCTAGTTTCCAAACTTTTCCCGCTTTGGCAAACAAACGTTCAACCGGAGCTGATGAACCGGGAAAACAAAGGACAAATTCAATTAAACAAGAAAAGTCATCAAAGTTAACGTTATGAGCGGCCATATGCTTGAAAATCTCCACCCATCTGAGCTCTGTGGACAAGTCCATTGATTCCCACTTCGCAAGCTTTTCGCTACTGCAGTACTTTTTTATGTAAGCATACTGCTCAAAAATATTAGAGGACTTAGCGGATAAATCAAATGAAGTTCTCTCCGTAAATTTCTTCAACGATTGCTTCACTGTTGTCCAATCAGGAAACTGTCGCAAGCATACCCAAATGTGCTCATTAAACTCCTCAAGCTCCGCCGTCCATGATGAAATATAATCATCTGCATCTTCTAACAAAAAACTTGTGGGGTAGATGTGTTTTGTATAAATTTCGGAAAACTTACCATAAAAATTTTCAAACATTTCGTCAATTGAATCTGTATATTGACCATTAGCTATTAATCTTTCTTTTTCGTCTTCTGTGTTCGGATCTAAATATTTCTCTTCTTTGCGCAACATAAGGCTTCCACGTAAAATTTGTAAATGGTACGCAACGTCAATTACCGACACATTGTCCGTTTCAATTTTTAAGATGGTGTTGTGAAAGTAATCAGCCTGAACACAATAGAAAACAAAGAAACTGAACACAAATACCATTAAAAAAGAAAACACAAAGTACCTGTTCTCTGATGAAAAAAAGCCAAAGTTTTGAAGAAGGCGAGCTAAAAAACTTTTTTAGAATCGGTGGGCAGCGACGTTCAAGCGATAAGAAATATTGCTTCAGTGGTTCGAATATTTTCAGCATAGATTTTATTGCTGGGCCTAAAGCTAAGAAACGCGTTTTTGCGTAACCCAGTAGCTGGGAAAACTCAACATCTGTAGATTCGCAGATAGATTTCAAGGATTCAACTCTTACGGTGTTAATATAAAAATAAGAATAAACTTTAACGATGATAACCTCAATCTCGATAGGTAGCGGATCACAAGCGACTTTAAGTGTATTGTGGACAATATGTGCAGCACATCCGATACCAATAAGTGATGACTTCCTCTGCTTTAAACGATAAAAAACGTTATTTTGTCCTCCACGCTCTCGAGAACCAAAATTTGTAGGGCAATTGTCTCCACAGAATCCGACAACTTTACTTTTAATCTCGTTACATTCAGCGGCTTGGATGATAAGCGAAGAAATCACTTCAGACGTTTCTCCCTTTTCCGATGAAAATTGAAGAATTTTCACTTTTACTCCAAGAATTGGAATGAAGTAGCGCACAACTACCGGCATCATTTTGACGTTTCCATGGTTCGAGGCATCTGTCGAAATCGAGACGTAGCGCCGCTTTGCCAAATCTTGTTTTAAATCGTCTTTAGCATAAGAGGCCAACACATTGGTCACGATGGCTTCACACTTTGTACGAGCGCACTGAAAATCCTGGATTGTAAAACATTGTTGAAAAATTTTTGAAGCGCAATCAGTTGACAAAAAACTTTGATTTGACTTAACCACATGGTACGCCCAAACTCCTTCCATGGCAGCGGTTTTATAGTCTTTTTTTGCAAAAAAATTTTCGACGCTTCTTGTGTCTGCAGTTGATCGCAAAGCTTTTTGATGTTTTTCTGTTTGTAGGTGCTTCTTTATTGCCGCTTTTCCCATGTTGCTAATATTAATAGCAGCCAAGCAAACTTCACAAAAAACATCACTACCACTTTTTCCTTTAGTTGCTTTCAGAAAAGGATAGTTTTTCTCCTTTTCTTTGTTGAAAACATTTTTTCCACGTGAGGGCGTCATTTTTCAAAAACGTTTTGCTCAATTTAAATTCAACTCACAACGAAGCAAACCAAAAGGTAAAATTAAATAAAAAAAATCGATTTGTTAGATATGTCGATTTTATCATATAAGAGATTTGCACCCCATGTTCACACGAGACGATCTTCTCGCTTCGCTGTTTATAATTTTATTTTATATTATTTATATTTATTTATATATTTTTATTTTATTTATATATTTTTTTAAAAAAGTAAGCAAAAATAAGTATAATTCTTAAAAGTAAGTATACTTATAAGTATTGAGTTTTAGTAAGTATATAAAGCTGAAAATAAGTACGATACTTACAAAGTAAGTATAGTTGGTAGCATTAGTCATGACCATGGCATAATTATAAGCTAGGGCCGAGTCGCTTAGTGCCATCACGCGTCAACGAATAGTGAAAAATGAGAATGCCGGCTAGTTGTCAAAACAACGAATTTTGTAGAAATTGCAAACGAAGTAAATATAAAATGTCTCCAAGTTGTAAACTGTGCTGTCGCGTGTGTTAAATTTGTGATAATTTGAGAGAAAATATTATAAAAACAATGTAAAAACAACTACATAGTGTGGAAGAAGTCTTAAATTTGCAAGAAAGCTTATAGCAATTCTAACCTAAAATCAACTGCGAAACGTGAACACAAAGAATCTCGAGATGAACAGCTGATTTTGACAACTAGCAGCCATTTTTTCTGCTGCCTACTTCATTCTTCTCCGAGTCGGCCCTACCTTATAGTATACCGTATAGACGGTATAACACAAAAAATCCATTGACTCAATGAGAGAACTGAGCACTACACCGGTTCATATCAGCAGATAACTTATTGTTTGTTATACTTTTGTTTGTACGTGAGCGAGTATGAGTATTTATGAGTGGTTATGAGCAGGGATGATATTGACTTAGTTGGAAAAGGGCCAGAATTCAAACAAAAATTGGGCCAATTCGACGTTAATAGAGGGCACTTACTTATAGTTTTAAAAAGTGGCATTTCAATATTGAAGACTTTCTATTTGGTCACATGGTCATACTATGTTCTCGCAAATAACACACTTTTTAATAATCAACAAGTCCAGTTTATTTTACATTTTGCTGAAAATAGTCGAAATTTTGAATTAACAGTTTGGAAAATCAAAAAACCTTAACTTTTTCGTGTTTTATTTCGTTTGAGCCGTTTAAGCCGAACATGGAAGGAAGTTCTTAGTTGATCACAAAAATAGCACACTCTAATTTAAATGACTAAATTAAATCACTTTCCATCTTAATAGTGTTTAAGGTGATTCTTTCAAATACATTTTATTATACGCATTATTTGTGTCAAAATTTTGTTAAGTCAAAAAATGGCAAAAACAAACTTTAGATATAGTGTATTTCTGCAAAAAAAAAAATTTAAGAAAAAACATGAATTTGATAAGTTCAATCATAGATTTGATAAATAAAAAAAAAAATTGCAAAGCATTTTCACATAAATCGCAAGTCGGTTATATATAAATAGTCGTGGAATGTCAGAAATGAATAAGCAATTTAATGTAGACTCTCCATTAAGGCTTGTTAGAAGACGAATCAATGAAGCGGGACGAAATTGAGTAGAAAAATTCACTCCTGTCAAAAAATATATTGAGGCATGCCTTTAACAAAAAATAGTTTAATAAATGACCACAATTTTAGAATAAATAATTTTGCAAGAAGAAAATTAAGTCAAATTACATCTGATAATATGTCAAAACAATCGCCAAGAAATAAGTTTTAAATTTGCCACCAAAACTTCATCAGGGTGTAGAGAATTGGTATTGGCCTCATTTTCTTAGTGTTGATATTGAGTTGATGACAAAATGGATTAATTTGTATGTATATTAAGGCATTGTCAGGACTACGATGGAGCCTTTAGGGCTCGCTCTTATAACTTTTAACTCATAACTTGGAAAACAAATTAAATTTGTAGTTGAGATTACTAAAAAGTATGCTTTTTATGTAACCATGACTGTATATAACGGAACTTATTTTAATGAGAACATTTTAAAAGGCGATAGGAAATATCGACTTTAAATAAAAATCACCCAAAATTTCTCGATACAAAATTGGGATAATTTCGTTTGAAGACAGGCAAAAAAATTATGCTGTTTTGCACGTTTTTGGGAGAAATTTCGTTTTTTGGTTTGGCTATTTGCCATACAAAAATCACCAAATTTTTTAGGACAAAATTTCACTTTTTGTTTTCGAGTGAAAGTTCATATTGACTACTAGTTAAATGGTAATTATAACTATAACTATCACTCGATCATTATGTTTTTAAAAAAATTAAAAGTTTTTAGCTAAAATCGGTCCCCGTCCCGCGGTAGTCATACCTTTTGATAATTACTAATAAATAACATTTTTTTCTTTCGCCAGATCTTTAAATTTATTTTATAAACTAAATAGAGCTTATTCTTGCCAAGCACTCCGACACCACAAGATTGCATTTAAGGCAATTATTCGAACATTTTGGGTATATTTTCGTTTTAATTGGGTGATTTTTGTTTACATTTTTCTTTAATTTTTTGTGATTTTTATGTGGGCGATACGAGTATTTCCTACTTCCAAATTTTAAATTTGTAGAACGATGACATAGTACACAAATGTTGTCAACATACATTAACCATTAATCTTTTCTTGTCAAAAATTGCGATAATTTTTTCGGTTAAATTTTTTCAAAAGGGCCTAAAACGACTAAAAAGGACTTCGGGGCCTTTACAATTAAAAAGCCTCAAAAGCCTCCAAATATCATCCCTGGTTTTGAGTGGAAGTTCCTCTAGACCAGGAGTACGCAAAAGGCCGCCCATGGGCGGACAGCTTTCACACGCATACGACAGCTTTCAATTGAAAAAGGTTTTTAGTCCAGGTGAGAACTTATTACACTGAATAAAATAATACGATCAGTCGCTGTGGGAACTTCATGCTGTAAGGTTGCGGCCGCTAGCTTTTGTGTTGCCTTACTGAATACGACAACATATCATTAGCGCGTTTGTTTGTTCATTCGATACGATCAGTTGTTGTACGAACTTCATGTTGTTAGGTTGCGGCCGCTCTATTCTGCATTGCCTAAGGTACGAACATAGTGAACGCCTATTGCTGAGTCGAGCCAATAAAACACATTGGAGCAATAAAGAAACCGAGCCATGCATTTCTTTTGCTCCAATCCTTTAAGGTTTTTCGCAACCTTATAGAACACGACAAGCTATCAATCTCGCGTTATGCTGTGATCGTACGACTGAACAAACTCGTGCTTTTCGTTCACTGCAAACTACTAAAACAAAAGATTTGCAATACAATCACAAAATGTGAATGCACCCCTGCTCTAGACTTAAATTTACTAATACTCTTTTTGTGTTAATCAACCATTTACTCAAAAACGAGAATAATTGCAGATCTCTGGTAAACACCCAATTCTAGTTTTCATTCTAAAAGGGCTTTATATTTATGCCCCAACGCGTACCGCTTAAGGGGTATATTAACTTTGTCATTCCATTTGTAACGCCAAGAAGGAGGCGTGGCAGGTATAGAAAAATATATATATTTTTGATCAGCATTATCTCCTGAGTCAATTTCCGTGTGTCAGTCTGTCTGTCCGTCTGTCGACACGATTACAGCCGCAATTTTAAAGCTATGACGATTAAATTCAAAATATAAGTTTATTTTAAAAAAAGGAAGACCAAGTTCGAAAATGGGCTAAGTCGGATGAAAACCACGCCTACCTCCCATACAAAGTGACTTTATATTAACCGTAAAATGTCTTTAAAATCCACAAAAATGAAAGAAATGCCTTGAAATTTGGCAGGTGAGCTTTGCTCTTCAGCCTTAATCCTGGCTTTTATTTGGAAAAATCGGATGAAAACCACGCCTACCTCCCATACAAAGTGCCTTTATTTTAAAAGTAAAATCTCTTAAAAATCTGCTCAAATTAAAGAAATGTCTTAAAATTTTGCATATAGGCTTGATGGCGGCCGTAGCCGATCGGTTGAGTGCGTACACCTTGGACCAAAGAACCTCGGGAGACCAGGTTCAAATCCCATCTGACACGTTTTTTTTTTAATTAAAAATAATATGTTTGATCGTCAATCACCTCTCTGTAGACAATGACAAACCTCAGAGAGTAAAAATTGTCATGTGAAGTTTCTTGAGAAAACGAGTCGTTTTGAATCGGCATAAAACTTAAAGATTTAGTACTGGATCATTTGTGTGCAAAGATTCAATAACACGTGCAGCACAGTTGATCATAAGAAACTCGGTTGGAGTCCTTTCCAGGGCTGAATCGGTCAGTTCGTGTTTTTTTTTTATTACTCTTTTTTAATTTTCATACAATTATTTGTTCGAAACTTTTGAAATTATCGATAGTATTTTTCACGTAGCCCATCGATAATCATACTATCGATAGTTCCGTTTTAACAGTTTTCTACCGGTACGATCTACAAGCAAATATCCAGTGGTTAAAATATCTCCAGGTGAACAATTTCGCCCTTACTGGATGCCACACAGTGCAATTTTTTTTCTTTTTTAAAAGGACAAAAGTTGCAGCAATTCTTTATTGAATCCGAACAAAAAAAAAATTTTTCGAAAGTTTATATATTTATCTTATTAAAAAACAATACATAGAAGGCAAAATAATATTTGAGTATTTTCTGAAAATTTGTCAAAGTTGCAACTTTATTCAAAAGAAACAAAATTTAAAGAAAAGGATTATTCGTATGCCAACTTCTAACAAGGGTTACTTCAGTACTGAAGAAAAATTTTTAATAATTTTTTTTAATATGAAACATAGTTAAGCATCGTTTTCATTTTCATTTCACAAAAATAACAAATACAGAAAAAAATTACAAAATTTATAGGAATTTTGTTCATGAAGTTAACATATAAAGAAAGAAACTTTCAGTATTTTCAGTATATATTTTTATACCTCGATTTTTCCTGGAAAACGTAACGACGGAATTTTTATAAAAAAAAATGCCATTTAAAGATTGATTAGTCTAATTATGATATATTTTAAGAACTTAAACTATTCTGATACCAGAGAGACAATAAATTATAAAGCAGAACAAAGTAGATTCATTCGCCAAGTTGATTTTTTATTAAAATTTATATTTTTTTTTTTTTTGTCACCGAATGTGCCACATGTATCATTAATTGTCATTGTTTTTTAAGGTTCATAAAAACCACTGTTATAGTCATCAACAAACACCATCAAGATCCAAGAACAACTAATGCAATAACAACCAACTCAAGAAGTTGGCAAACACACGTACAACTTGTAAAACAGCTAAAACACAAATTAATGCTAGGAAAACTCAAGTTAGAGTGCGAAGATGTTGTTCACTAGTTTGTTTGGTGTTCCTCTTACTGGTTGATGTAAAAACGTGTACTAAATATAATAAACACAACAAAAACATGTGATTAGAAGTAAGTGAACAACAAAAGCAACAATACTAAAATTAAAAAGAAAAAATGGAAAACACAACAAAGTGCAAACATCGAAACTAGACCAAAATCCAAGTAAACGAAATGGAATGAAGAGACGAAGTATATGAAAAGAAGGGGAAGAATGCACTTGTAAATTAGTGAAGAGAACATTTTTTATCGTCTGCTAATAAAATTAATGGATTTATTCAATTCGAAGCTGCTGGCGGCTGTCGACGTGGATGTGCTTGCTACGTGACATAAACTGACATTTAACAACATTTAATACCAGCAGGAATGCATGCAGCAGGATGGAAAGAGAAATACTTTTGTGAAATTGAAAAAATGGTGAGAATAGTTGAAGTTAAATTTGTTAAAGACTAAATATTCAGAAATAAGGAAGTCACAAACATGGAAACAAAGCCCTTAATAATAATAAATAATTGTTTTGCAAAACGTTTTACTTTTTTATTTTATATGGAACATTCCATTGTGACTATTGGGACATTTGACTCCAAAATTTGATCAACTATGAGTTATAATAATGCCATCATAACTTATAGATCGGTGAAATATATTTTAAAACAGAGATAAATAACTTTAGTATAATATTCCACTAAAAAAAATCCAAACAGTTTCTATATTTCGTGTAAATATTATTTGAATGAATGTGACTACCGGGACACTGAAAAATCCTACTCATCTAGCTTTGAACACTCGAAGAAAAATTTTAGCGAAACCATTTAAATATTCAAATCAGCTTCTTCTGTGTTGTACAACATATACTAAACGCTTCCATTTTAATTAGTATGCTTACCCTTGCAAAAAAAAAAAGGAAAAAAAGAGTATTACAAATTGTGACTACTGGGATAGGTCTTTGTGGCTTCAGGGACAAGTAAAAATATGTGGAAATAATAAACTATGTTATTCTTACCCAAATTAAAGTAGTTATTTATTGTTTTTTCTGTCAAACAACAAAAAGAAACCAAAAGGTACGAAAAAAAATCAACTCTTACTCCATTAATCAAAGAAAATGTTGACTTTTTCTTCAAATTGGTAAAGTTTGGCCTCTCAAGAGTTCTATATTAGGACATAAGACACATTTCGTGTGTTGCAAAAAACTCTGCTTCATTGCCCCAAGTCGATCTTAAATACATGACTTTATTTTTTCGTCTTCCTTTTTTTTCATTTTGATATTTTCTTTACATAATACACCTTCGGAAGAACTTGCAGTACCTAAATTGGCTTTTGCGTTTATACTTGGCCCAACCATTCTCATTATGCTCACAATCACGACACAATCACTATAAGGTAGCCTTGACAACTACCTATTTTCCTACGAGCGTCGACCGCCGTATGTCAAAATCAGCTGTCTATGCGACGAAAGAACAAAAAGTGAAAACGAAGTCAAACAGTGAAATATCAGGATGTATCATCTGCCATAAAGTGGCTGTTAAACCTTTTTCTGCTACCGTATGAACGCTGTGTTGGTAGTTGGACCTCCGCTGCCACGTCTAGCATTTGCACCACAACCACGTTCCTATTTATAGGACTTTATATACAGTTATTATCGTGTTGTCGTGGGGTCAACACGATCTTTGCTGCAGTGCGCAAAAATAAATCATATTTTAATCAAATACTTCATTTAACTTTATAATTCCCATCATGCCGTGTGTGTGTTGTAATAAAGTCGATCGAAATCATCGCAGTGACGATAAAATACAATGCCAAAGTTGCCAAGAATTTTTTCACAGCAATTGTGTTGGTTTGATACCTGACGATGTTGAATTCTTTAAAAATTCTAATAATGCATTTCGTTGTTCCGCCTGCTCTTCCGCGAGACGTGCGTCTTTCCGTTCTCCACCTACGACTTTGCGACCTGAGGGCATAAGTCAAGATAATACAACTTGCTCTCTTTCGATTGATGTTGAAAAAAATAAAAACTCTAAACAGAAAGTATTAACACAAAAAACAGAAAAACAAAACTCAGCTGACAAGCAATGCCTAGTTCGTATGCAGCAAGAGCAACAACAACAGCGGCAGATTACTCATCAAAAAACAGCAGTAAAGCAAAGCTCAGATGAAAAGCATAAACAAGAACAACCTGTACAACAGCAACAGCAGCAGCTTGCTGTGCAGCACGTCGAAGCTTGCTCGAACATAGTGCAGAAAAAACATGGTAATAAAAGGAAATTAAAGCCCTGGATTACCAACGCACTCCTGGAAAAAAATCAAAACCAAAAACAAGCTTTTTAAAAGAATAAAGGATGATCCTAGTAATCTGGATACTCGTGCTGCATATAAATCACTCTGTAAAGAGATTTCAAAAGAAGTTTTATTGTGCAAAAATAGCTTTTATACAAACGAGTTTTTCAATATTAAGGGTGGTATTAAAAAAGAATGGAAACTGGTTAACGATATTTTAAATAGAAACAGAAAAAAAGAAACCATTCAAAGTCTGTCATTTGGAGATACTTCACTTACTGACCCGATTGAACTAGCTGAACTCTTTAACACTTTCTTTGCATCCATAGGCCCAGAAGTTGTTGCTAAAAATGCAACGGGTAGAACTCAATGTAGTTGCTTGTCTTCTGAACCTTGTCTTTTGCAGAGCTTTTTCTTCGAGCCTATCTCTTCTTTTGAAGTATACAAGATCATAATGTCCCTAAAAAACTCTAATTCGGTAACTTCGAATAGTTTTTCTAATAATTATTTAAAAAGAATTTCTTTTAACATTTGTGACATATGTCATCTGTTCAATAAAAGCGTCGAAACGGGTATATTTCCAGATGATATGAAACTGGCTGAGGTTATACCTTTACATAAAAAAGGTGATCGGTTACTGATAAATAACTTCAGGCCTATCTCGCTTCTTCCTATCGTCGCTAAAGTATTTGAGAAAGCTGTAAAGACTCGAATAGTAAAACTTCTTGAAAAGAACAAACTGTTTAGTAAATGGCAATTTGGATTCAGGGCAGGGTTATCTACTGAAGATGCCCTCCTTAATTTTTGTACAAATGTTTATTCCGGCCTTAATAATAAGTATATAACATCTGCACTGTTTATAGATATAAAGAAGGCATTTAATACCGTCGACCACTCTATTTTATTGACTGAATTATGTAATTTTGGATTTAGAGGCTCGTTTTACAATTGGCTTAGCTCTTATTTATCCAATAGGCAACAAAAAGTGAAAATGAATAACTTCTTAAGCTCTTCTTTGCCCACAGCTCTAGGTGTACCTCAAGGTTCGGTGCTTGGTCCAATTCTTTTCTTTATTTTCATAAACTCTCTACTCTCTCAAAACTTTTTAAGCAGTATAAATGCATTCGCTGACGATATGGCCTGCACTTTTACTAGCAATTCTCCATTAAACCTGATTGCGGACATAAATCATGATTTGGAAATATTAAGCCACTGGTTCAAAGTTCACAAGTTAGTCCTTAGTGACAAAACGAGAATTATGTATTTCAATGTTTTTGGCAAAGACTTAGACTTTGGCAACTTTTTCTTTCACTGTGGAAAATGTCAAAAATTTTCTTATTCGAACGTTAGTTGCTTGTCAAGTAATGACCTTAAATCCTATTACGATGATCGTTCATGTTCGTCTCAATGTTTTAAGATTGTTAGTGTAAAATCGTTTAAATATCTCGGAGTAGTAGTTGATTGCAAGATGAATTGGTCTTACCATACAAGTGCACTGAAAAAGTATCTTATGGCCGCGACTAGACATTTATATTTGTTGAAACCATATTGTTCTTCCAGTCTTTTAAAGTGCATATATTTTGGTATCGTCTAGTCAAAGTTGGAATATGGATTGACATGCTGGGGTGGTACGCATAACAATAAAGTACTTCCGCTATTTATGTCACAAAAACATTCTATTCGTATAATTCTTAAAAAAGGTCCCCGTGTAAGTAGTCTGCCTCTATTTAAAGATCTGAATATTCTGCCTTTTAAACATCTCTATTACTTTAAAGTTCTAAAAACATTTTTCAATAAATCTGGTTATTCGTTGAGCAGAAGTTCCAATAACTACAACTTAAGAGTTAACACTCGGGACTTAGTATCTATCCCACAACACAACTATCAATTCTTATTAAGGTTTTATATAGCAGTACTCTTTAATAGTCTTTAATACTCTTTAATAGACTGCCTATTGATATTAGATCTACTCGCATTAAACCCATCTTCCTCAAAAAAGTTAAGTCATGGCTTTTCACTTTATCTTATTACGCTGTTGATGAACTCCTCCGTATATAGACCTCTAATTTGTGAACTGTTTATCCAGACTATTATAGTTTTAAATTATCTTCCTTTTTATCACTTCTTGCATTATCTTTTTCTTTTTTTTATTTTATTTTCATGAATTAATTGTATCAGTTTCTTATTTAAATTTTTCTTTTATGAATTTTCGGAGTTAATAATTGTGACCCCAATATATAACAGTTGTAATTTTTTTCTTTATTTTTTTATCATTTAAGTACTCACTACTTTCGCCTCTAGTTCCCTGTGAGCTACAGATTGAAGTTATTTTAACTTGTTTTTTTTTACAATATTCGGTATTTATTTTTGTTCTTGTATGTTTTTTGCTAAAGTTAGTTTAATGGATACATACATACATCCATATGAATTTAAATGATAATGTATACCCAGTATATTGTAAAAATTTGTTGGAATTGAATTGAATTGAATAGACGAATCGTTTTTCGAATTTGGAATTACTGCTACTGAGTGGCATATCTTCCTTCCATTAAAAATTTCATACCGATAGTTCATGTGGAACCGAAGTTTCAAAAAATTGTATAGGTAAATAAGTCTTTTGCTTTTTTTCAATTTTTTCACTTTCTTTAAATTGGCATAACTCCTGAAAACGCCACAGTACACCGAGAAAATTTAACTTGAAACTATAACCAAAATATCTTTGACACAACGAAAAGATTGTTGCAATAATGATTCATCCTTTAACTATGCAAGTGCTGCATCATCGAAACAAAAGACTGAAGTTCTTTAAAGCTAAATCCATTAAAGAAATAGAAGAAGAAAAATATTTACTAAGTTTAAAATATTTACGATTTTTTCCCCTGGGTGTAGTTATATTAGTTTCTTAGTACCTACATCAAAAAATATTTTATCCATTATTTGTAACTTCTTTTATATTTAAAACAAATTTTATTTTTAAAGTTGAAAATTTTTCATTTTTCAATATTTAAAAAACTAGCTTTGTCTCTGCCTTAAAGTTTTTATATTCATAAGGTTATGATGTCTATTTTCATAATAAAAAAAAAGTATAGGCTTCTCGTGACTCCACATCATAATAATTTTTAATTTTTTTTTTTTTTTTGCTTCAAAACATCTCGATTTCCCTACTTTTTTAAAATGATATAGCTCCTGAACGAAGATTTGGACATAAAGTGTAGACCATTTGTTGTAAATGCGATAGTATGTGTTTTAGTTTTATTATACATCAAAAAATATTTAGTCTTTAGTTATATGTTTTTTGTTTATATTTAAAAAAATCTATTTTTTTGTAAGCTAAAAATGTTCAATTTTAAATAATTAAAAAAAACTAGCTTTGTCTCTGCCTTAAAATTTTTACATTCATAAGATTATGATGTCTATTTTTATAATAAAAAAAGTATAGGCTTCTCGTGACTTCACATCATATTTATTTTAATTTTTTTTTTTTGTGCGGTACTAAATTGCAACCTCCATGGAAATCGCATATTAAATGGTTTGTTCTATATGTCAAGCGTCTGTTAAGCAATTTACGACAGTGAGTAAGAGCTACTTTGAATTATTCTAACGAATTTTGTCTTTACAAAAATATTTTGCATTGTTCACCGAATAATTGAGAGGGAAAAATGGTTTATATAAAAATCAATTATTGGCTGTGTGTTTGTTGTATGGGGGTTTCCATGCCCATTTGTCCGATTGCGTCTAAATTTTGGATATTGTTTAATAGTCATATAATTGGCGTCTACTTTTGATTTCGTTGTTGTAGCTTTTTTCATTTCATAGCAAAAAATGTGCTTAAGTTGTATGGGGGCTGCCACGTATACTACTACCAAAATACGTATACCTCAAACATGGTAAACTAAAAAATAATCAACAAAATAATTTTTTCCATCTAACTTGTATGAAACGCATTACTGTGCGCCGCGTCCATGTACTGTTGTGACCTGGAAAGTTTCCACATTGCTATAATCACAACAATAAAGGAAATATTACCAAGTGTCTCAAGATAGCCAAGGTTTCAAGCCCGGAGCATCCACTTGTAGAGACAAAAATGGAGATCTGAATACGGATACACTGTGTGTGCTGAGATTGTGGAGACAGCACTTCTCCAATTTACTTACTGGCGACGATTCCACCAATTCCGCCCGTGGAGAGAGCAGTTCAGTGCCACCAATCAACGACGACGGAGTGGAAGTATCACCATCTAGCCATGAAGAAGTTCTAATTGCTATTCAACGACTCAAAAACAATAAAGCAGCGGGTGCTGACGGCCTGTCAGCTGAATTGTTTAAAACCGGCGGCGATGAATTGATAAGGCGCATGCATCAGCTCATCATCAGACTTTGCAGAATGACGTTGAGCAACACACGCAGCTCCGAAAAGGTATGAAATGACCTCTCAGAAACCTTCAATACCGAAAGAGGTTTCAGGCAAGGCGATCCACTGTTTTGCGATCTCTTCAAAATCATCATGGAGGGGATCGTACGAAAGGCCGGTGTGCATCGTAATGGCACCATTTTCTATGAAGATGTCCACCTCATTGCGTACACTGATGATATTGATATTGTCGGCAGAACCAAGAGAGATGTTGCCGCTGCTTTCACCGCTATCGAAAACGAATCAGCCAAAGTGTGTTTGACGATAAATGAGGGTAAAACAATATATGCTGTCTACAAACAAGGGAGCGCGGCTTCTAGACTCCCACGTTTCATCCGGCAGCTATAACTTTGAAGTAGTCAAGGAGTTTGTATACCTTGGCACCGCCATTAATACCAACAACGAAATCAGCCTGGTGATAAAGCGAAGAACAATAATTGCTAATAGGTGCTACTACGGGCTCAGTAAGCAACTAAGTTCTAGAGCCCTCACTCGATCGACAAAACTAACACTCTACAAGACGCTCGTTCTACCTGTGCTGCTTTATGGCGCTGATGCATGGGTAGTTTCGCAAACTGACGCAGCTGCTCTGGGGGTGTTCGAGAGAAAAGTTCTTCGCAAAATCTTCGGTCCTGTTCGAGTCGGCGATGACTACCGCATCCGAATGAACGAAGCTCCAGCGAAAAAGGTGCTCGAGACGAGTGTCGCTGGTCAACGACGACGAGGGAGACCATGCCTCCAATGTATTGACCAGGCCGAGGAAGCGCTAACCGCACTTGGTGTATTCGATTGGAGAAGGCGCGCGCAAAACAATTGCGCCTGGCGAGAGCTAATGAGGTCAGCCGAAACCCGAACACGGGTTGTTACGGCCACCTAAGTAAGTAAGTCTCAAGATAGCAGCAAAAAATTGCATAATTTTTTTTCTTTTCAGGTAGAACATTTACATTACATTTTTCTTCATAACTTACGTGTTTTTGTTTCACACCACATTCAAGACCTTGCTCATGATATAATCACCAGGTAGTATTATTCGCTGCAAATCAGCTGTGGAAAAACTGTCACTATGGGCTTATATGTAGCGAGTAGGTGCAATCAATGTTACTTCTTGTATTATTTGAAATTAGAAATTGGCAAACAATAGGGGCATTCACGATGTGATGTATTTGTTATAAATTTTTACAAAAAAAACAATATTTACACGTTATTGTGAACGAACCTTCAATAAATTCTTGTATTTTTATAATCAGCTGATTTTTGTGTGTATTTTTGTTTGGAAATATAAATTTAAATCATTTAACTGTAGTGATTAAATACAAATAGCATAAGTCTTGCTCGCTTAGCGTGAATAAAGTCCATTGTGAGAAAGTTTCTCACAAACCCTGGAATGGTCGCCTTAGACTACGCCGCGACTTTTTGTCCATAGTTGACTTTTTTTTAGATTTTGAGGTTATCTAAAAGCCAGGACTTGGAAATAACTTAAGAAATATTTTTCTAAGTTGAGTCTAACTGATAACTTTTTCATTAAGGGTACCTTTATGTAATATAAGCGATTCTAAATGCGTTTTTTGAAAGAATACTACAAATAAATGGTCAAAGATATTGATATAGTTTTTTTATTGATTTCAACAAACAGGTACATAAAAAAATGTTTATACCGTCATCTGGATAAATTATTGCCGTATGTCACATACTGAATATAACGTACGACATTAACCCTAGAATACTAATCTTCTGTTCACTATACGTTATATTACTCATAAGGAGTGAGTAAATTTTACGTAGATTAGTATTCTAGGGTTAATTTATCCAGGCGACGATATATATTTGTAAAGTAAACACTTACGCCGAGGTAGTGACCTCGAATTTTCAAAAATTTTTGTTTGTAAGAAAATAACGCATCTTTAAAGTTGATTGCTCAAAAAATGAGTGTAAATTTGAGTACACAAAGAGCTGCAACTTTATTTTCAGGCTCATTTTTTAAAAAAGTGCGAAGTCACTATCTTGACGTAAGTGTTTATTTTTCAAATATATATTTTTTCAGATGATTACAGATCATGTTATTCTGCAAGCCAAATGGTCCTACTCTTCTAGCATCGCTTTGTGACAACGTCACGTACATGCAAATTACGTAAAAAACATTTTTTTATGTGCTTTAATAATTTTTGAAATCAATAAAAATTAATTTATATCAATATCTGACAATTTTTTTGTAGTATTTTTTCAAAAATTTAAAATAAATAAAATTTACTTTTCTCTTATATATTTATAAAAACTATAAGTTAACTGTTAACATTTACTTGTAAGAATAAAAGTTATTCCTCGTTTTTTGACTTTTATTCAAAAAAGTTAAAACATAAGTCTTCTGAGACTTTTATTCTTTAAAAAATTATATAAATGTCTTTAAAGACTTTTTGTTCAAAAGTTTTTTCAGACTTTTATATTTAAAAGTCTGGATAAAAGTATAGAAAAAAGAACTAAAAAATTTAAAAATTTTCAAGATGAATGAAGACTTTTAAAATATAAAAGTATCAAAACACTCTTATGACTGACTTTTTTAAATAAATGTTTTCAAAGACTTTTATTAAATATTTTGAAGTATAAGTCTTTGTAAACCAAATCCAATAATAAATAATAATAATAATAAACTCTTCGACTTCGATCGACTTTTATTTAGAAAGCTTAAAAAAAGAACTATTTTTAAAAAGTTCTCCAATAAGAGTTACAATTTAAAGTTAATAATAACTCTTATTTAATAACTTTTACATTTAATCATAAATAATAATTTTTTCATAATAAAAGTTTAGTACTTATAAAATTAAAGTATTTTGATTTTTTAAAAATATTATATAATACTCTTTTTTACAATTATTAATTAATCAATAAAGTATCTTAAAGACTTTTTGTGAAAAACTCACAAAAGTCCCAACCTCTGCTAAAAACTTTTTTATATTAGGGCCACAAATTGCGAACACGTGGTAGCATTTACTGATATTTTCCATAATAACATAAATTAGTTAATTAAAAAGTTACACACAAAATAAAGATGCTTATATATTAAACTTATCAAAAATTAAATGTAGGTTGTGACATAAAACTCAACAGAAACAAATTTTAGCAGAGAAATTCCCGATTTCATATGCAAATGTAGACATGAAGGCAAAAGTAAAAACAAAAATCCCCTTTTACTTCTTGCTGTGAATGCAATTCTACTATTTGACACCAATTTGACACTATATGGCCAAAGTAACGAGTAAAAGTAGCGATTAATACTACCTGTAGCTTGTTCCTGTAAAAAAATCGGTAAGTTACCGATTTGTTTGACGTCATGCGCTATCGATCCCTAGTTATCGATTTCATGACAACTAATGTATCTGTACGTTTAAATCGGTAAAAAGTCGGACTGTGATGAAAAAGAACACAAATCGAGAAGAAACGCTGAGAAATTGAGTCAAATGACAAGCAGCTGTTAAAGGGTATTTATTTTATTTTATGTGCGCTATAGTTTTATAATTAATAGTTAATCAAAAGTGCTTTAGTGAACATTAAAGTGAGTTAGAAGTATTAGGAAATCAATTATTTAATGGATTATTGTTTCAGTAACATTCAAATGCATTAAAAAATTGACCCGTGCCGGTACTGCTTCCTTAATTCCAACAGCCTGCGTCGCTGCCGTTTCGAAACTCGTCCGGATTTAATTTGCTGTTCAAATAAATTTTATTAGTTATATATATGCATATTAGTAATATACAAATATAAAAATTTCAACTTAAATGAAAGCAACCATTATTAACGATATATTTCGAGTATTTATAACTTAATAATACACAACATTACTGATATTTGATAAATCGGTAGAATTCTCACTTGCCGCAAAGCCAGTGAGAAAAGTGACACATTTTTATCGACTCACTTTTTGTACAGAAACACGTTTTTAAAAGGTTCCATTGAATTGAAATCGGAACAGGTGACGGCTTATCGATTTAAAAAAGGCTGAATTGAACAGAAATGGATACAGATTCGTACAGAAACATTGCAGGTGAGAGTGACGTCAAATCGGTAATATAAATCGGTAACTCTGATCGGTATGAGTTACAGGAACGAGCTACTGGTCATTATATCATGACCTTTCTGGCTTGCTGATAATTATTGTATTATAGCTTTTTTTCTGTTTCTTTATTCTCTCTCTTCGTTGCTGTTTTTGACAAATGGCGGTCGAAAAAAGAACTGTCACTCCCACCTTTTAATGATTGTATCATAGCTCACAATCATGTCTAGTTTTTCTCTCACTATTTTCGATTCCACTTTTTGTTTTTCTTGAGCTATCTTCTATATCTTATCTTTTTTAATTTTTCTTAGATTTCCTCTTTCCGCGGCATTCATCTTAACTAATCAATATATTCAGCCATTTAACACTCAAGTAAGACATAAAGCTGTAAATATTTTTTTTTTTTTTGCTAGAAAAGTAAGTTAAGCTATAAACAACGGCACTGAAATAAAATCAGGATTTTCCGTGACTACTGGAACACATTTTAAAACAGTTTCGAAAGCATAATATGATCGTTTTAACTATTAAAACATGCTTAAATACTAGTACACCATATGTCTGTTATTACTTCTAGGAAGTATTGAAATTATAAAGTCATGTTTCAGCTTAGGAAAACAATTTATTTATATTTTTGTGTGACTACTGGGACATGCGACTTGCATTGCGCGTTATTTCTATATAAGAAATAAGTTTTTTTTTTAATATTCATTTAATATATTTACAAGATAATAATTAATTGCTCCATTGCCTTATAAAAGCTTTAAAGGAGCTTGCCACAGTGGCATCACTAATTTTACTTATATACAATAATCTACATATTTACAATATATTATTTTCAAAATTGCTCAACAAGTATTGTTTTATTTTGCGTTTGAATAAGCCTAGGGAAGCTGCGTTTTTGCAATCATTGGGTAACTCATTAAACGCCGTCGGCGCTGCATATAGGTACCGTTGCTTTGTGGTCTCTAACCTGCATCTCGCCACTACTAAATTGTTGGTGCCTCTGGTGTTGAAGCCATGTGTTGGATGGGCAATTTAGGTCGTGATCTATCCAAGCTTTCTATAAACACGAGCCAGGTTTCTACAGTTGATAGAATCCAAAGTGTTTTAAACATAATCAAAATTTTACTCCTTAACAAATCTGTATAAACAATATTTACAATATCCAAAAAAGGATTTTTCGGGTAATTTGTTCACATCTTTTTTCACAGATTAATAAAGTATAGACAATTGGCTACAGCTTTTTACCAAATTAAAATTATTAAATGGAAAATCATAAGTTTTCTCATTTTCCTCTTTTACGTGGAATGCCCCATATATAAAACTACTATCTTGGAATTCTTATTTTATTATAAGAATATTTATTTTGAATATTTAAATTATGCAACCTAATATTGTATTACATTTTTAAGAACATTTTCGCAAAATTAGGAAATGATACAAAACTGCACTTGCCACAATTGAATTTTCTAAAGAACAAGCTGACACCAATATTCGTCTTAAGGGGTTATTCCTGGTTGGAAGGCTGTTTTTGAACCCTCTTTGAAAAACTTCTCATTTGAAAACGCAAAGAGTTATTTAATTTTTTTTTATTGTATTAAGAACATGTTAAATTAAATAAAAAAATTATTTCCTTTGTACGAGGGCTGCTCAAAAAGTTGTCGTCCTTCAAAGTTGGGCGTCGAAAAAAAAGGTATGATGCTTGCGGCCCGGATAACTCGACTTCGGATCATCTGAAATGGAAGAAGTAAACGGCGTTAGATTCAGTACAGATGTAATTCTGGTCCCTACTTTAATTACAATTTATCGGTTATTTTTTACAAAATGGCGGTCATTGAAAAATGAAAAACCGATTTTGGGTCTTTTTTTTGTAGTTTAGTGTAAAAATTGTTTAAAATTTTGATTGAGGTAGGGACCAGAATGGTGACAATTCTGCGTCGATTGCACTTTGTTTCATCAAAATCGGTTCAGAACTACGGGCGCAATGTGGGCCGCAAGCTCGAAAAACGTGGTTTCGAGATAAACGCGTTTAAGTTTGAAGTTATTTTTTTGCATCAAAAAAAAAAATGAAATGAAAAATTTAAGCATGCAGTTTTAGAAATTCCGCGTCGATTCCACTTGGTTTCATCAAAATCGGTTCAGTAAAACCGGAGAAAAGTGACTTCGAAGTTCAAAAACGTGATTTTGAAAAAACTCAAAGAAAATTTTAGGCAATAAAACATTTTCTTTTTATGAAATACTTACATATATGAATCTGCAATGCCAGCCCCATAAAGAACTCTTTCCTCTTCTTCAAAAAATGAGGACTCAGCGGTTTTTTGTGCTCTTCGGGCAGTTATACCTTCCTTTGATGCGGCCAGAGCTCTGGCTTCGGACCTTTTCAAACGTTCTTCGTTCCGAGACATGGCGAAATTATATGTAACGTTGCCAATCGGGATGCCCATTAGGTTCATTATTTGAAGTATTGGCAAAAAACATTCGTTAAATATGATAGTTGCAATATAATTGGCAATCTCAATAGTGCGTGTCCTCATCTCTTTCGTGTTGGTTACCACGAATCTGGCGTTTCAAGGGACGAGTTTTTCGATTGTTACCAGTGTGTCTTTTTTTATTTCTATTACTTTTTCCATCCATTGTCTTTAACACAAACAAACATTTTTATCCAAACTGTACTTTTCAAAACTTTTTTCTTTTACTTTTTAAACTCAATTCAAAATGAACTAAACGCTGCCAACATTCGAATCTCTAAGCTCTAAAATGTGTATTAATTTATTTTTAAAATGCGTATACAAACAAGCTATTACCTACTAAAGAACGCGTTGTACGAAATTCAGTGGTTGCTTCAAACCGTTGCATTCAAAAAGTAGCCAAATTAAGCAAATCGCATTTTGGCAAAAACATTGCTGGACAAAAAAGTCCATATCTCCTAAAGTATTTCGAATTTCAAAAAACCCTTTTAGGACGATATTTTCAAATATCCAAGCTATAAAAATATGAAAAAAAAAATCGAACAAAAATTCCTCCTCCTTAAGCAAACCAATACTCAGATTTTAGTTTTTGTTAACAAATATTTTCTTTTTGTGAAGTGAAACTTCTAAAGCTCGGGTGTAAGTCCAGAAAGTGAAACTGAATTAAAAACAGTTAAATAACAGCTCTTTTCTTACAAAGTACCAAAAGCTTTGTATTTATTTCAATATATTGTATAAAAAAGAGAAAACAGAAGTCACAATTGATTCAAATTGCTATTCTGAGCACTTTGAAAATGTTATTTCTGTATAAATAGTGATCGAAATAGTGACGAGCAGCTAAACACGTCACAAGTACAAATTAAATCAAAAAAAGGGATAATTTGTGAAGCTTATAATAACTTTAAGGCACCTAAAGGACATTAGTGATTAATTCAAGCTTTTATGATAAGATTTGTCGTTGCAGAAAATCTTTATGCCGTAACTTAATTGAGAATTGATAACATATTATAAGTTTAATTTAATAAACAAAACCAGCGCTGAATAACATCACTTCGACTGTTGAACACTGACAGAAATCCTCCAAATACTCAACAGTACATTCGACTGAGCAGCGTTTTATCATCATGCATTTTTACATATAAATTTATGCCAATTATTTATTTAGTATTGCAAAGCTGACAAAAACTTTTCTTCACCTAAGTGTGGGGACTTCAGAAGGCTTTTTGCTTGAGACAACTTCAGCAGAATACGAATCAATAGAGACCGAATCAAAAATGCGCTTTGAAATATCGCCCAAAAAAAAAAGTCGCAAAAAAATATTAAAAATCAGTTAATATTTTTTCAATACAAATTTGTCAATATTTTTCCATACAAATTTGAGTGATTTTTCATATGGAAAAGAATTGGGCGATTTTGCACTCTTGTTGGGTGAAATTTCGTTTGAGTGATATAAATATGAGGCATGGGTGGTTTCATAAGCTGACCCAGCTGCTCTGGGGGTGTTCGAGAGAAAAATTCTTCGCAAAATCTTCGGTCCTGTTCGAGTCGGCGATGGCTATCGCATCCGAATGAACCACGAACTGTATGAGCTATACGAAGACATTGACGTAGTTCGGCGTATAACTGTGCAACGACTATGCTTGCAAGGACATGTCCATCGTATGGACGACGAAGCTCCAGCGAAAAAGGTGCTCGAGGCGAGAGTCTTTGGTCCACGACGACGAGGGAGACCATGCCTCCGATGGATCGACCAGGTTGAAGAAGCCCTAACCGCACTTGGTGTATCCGATTGGAGAAGGTGCGCGCAAAGCAGAGGCGCCTGGCGAGAGCTGATGAGGTCGGCCGAAACCCGAAGACGGGTTGTTATGACCACCTAAGTAAGTAAGTAAGATATAAATATGAATATTTTGGGCGAAATTTAACTTTTTGTTTTTGGGCGATTTTTAATTTTTTTTTTTTTTGGTGATTTTTTGTTCCTTGTGCAAAATGTTTTCCTAATCCGGAATGGCCTCCTTAGACAAAATCCGCTTGTATTAATTTTTGAACTACTAATTAGTAGTAAATTCATTTGATCTTTTTTGAGTTTAGTAAGTCTACAAATAGGTTCCGCTTGGAGAAATAGGTTCCACTTTCATTATTTTTGAAACTATTTGGGTCATTTGAACATTTTTGGGCAAGTGGATTCCTTAGACAAACATTTTTTGAAAAAAAGGTTCACTTGCACAGTTTGAGTCATTGCAACTTTATGGGTTTTGTGGATTTCTTGGACAAAAATATATGGCAAATATATTTTTTACTTGGTTTATTTATGGTACTAGTTGAATTTTCACTGAGGGTTAAATTTTTCTCTAAGCAGCTCAGTTTTCATTCCTGCTCTTAATTGTTTGTAAGCGGCTCATTGGCTGTGTCATGAGCATTAAAAGTGATCGAGCGAGTACGTTTTGGTTGGTTGAGATATTATTTTAAAGTCTCACCAAAACGTAAGCGCGTTCCTTTTTGTCCCCTTTCAAAACATGTTCAAAAAGACAAGTAGAGGTTTAAAATATTTTATGAAAATGTTCCTTGTAAAATTTCAATTTAAGGCTTTTGCACAATATTTATCTACAGCGTACCTCTCTATGTAGAGAAATTGTAAGTTCTTAATTAAAAAAAAAAAAAACAAAATGGCCATTTCATCCCTGAAAAGGACTTTGACCGAGCTTTTTATGCTCAATTGTGTTGTGTGTATTGTGAAGTGTTTGAACAACAAATGATCGAGAACTGGTCCTACATCTTTTATGCCGGACTCCGAACGGCTTATGTTCTCAAGAAGCTTTTCATGGCAGTTTTTACTCTCTGAATTTTGCCATTGTCTGCAGAGAGGTGACGGCCGAACAGAAAAATTAATTCAACTGAAACAACTTTCTGTATCAGGTGGGATTCGAACCAGGGTTCTCTGGCGTATAGGCCACACACTCTACCCACTACGCCACGGCCGCCAGTTTTTAATTAAGTGCACGTTTTTAATTCAAGTTTATTCATGTATGTAAATTCGTTACATCAATATAATTTTCAGTGCATTTAAATTGGAAACAATTACATATTGCAAGATCTTTTTTAAGAATTTGACGTGTTTCATTTGCAGATTTCACGTGCAGATTTCAAACGCAAATTTTCATACGATGCAATTGACTGATTTAGACAAAATTAGACTTGTAAGAAAGCTTGTCTCCTCAACACCAACCTTTTCAAATACAATTTATAAAGTAGGTTATATGTATATGTACTTCCTACCAAGCCGAATCACTTTTTGTGGGTGTAAAATTTAAAAAAGTTGATTATAAAAATCACATCTCGGTACACATGAATATAACTAAATACAATAATGAAATTCAGCACAGGAGTATATTAGATCAGTTTCTCTTATTAGTTCATACTATTATTATAAAATTCTAAATAAGTCAACCCAAAAAACACCTTGTAAAAATGTTTATACAAATAAAAATCATTTAAAAATGCCGAACACCATAAAGGATACGCTATTTTGTCTTTTTAATAAAAAATCAAGTTAAGGTCTCATGGCAGTGTAGAAGTTTCAAAATGAAAAACTTTGTAAATTTTTTTTTTAATGAAAAGTGTGTTTATTCACGAAACAAAATATATCACGTGTTTACTTATGTTTTCAGGTACAAATGATCAGTTTTCAATACATTAAATTTTACTAAATGGCAACACATGTTAAAAAAAACATCTTTTTCAAATCGATTGCAGCATAACTTAACCGTTGTGTCAACAGCTGTTGGGTTTTATCCACATCGACAGTAGATGTACCCGGGTACTTCATACGTTTTGTATGGCAGATAGTTGCTTTTGATATACAAATATTAACTACTACCTGGATTCTTGTAATTTTCTGGTTTTTTTTTTTTTTATTTATTGGAAATATTGTCTAGTTAACAAAACTTTTATCATAATTTGGGAAAAAAAAAATTTGGTACCTAAATAATCCATTTTTACCAAAAATGGGAATTGCCAAAATCCATAAAAATTTAACAATTTCCAAATTCTTTTTTAATCCTTGTAATTTGATCCCTTTTTACCAAGAAAAATAATTAACATTGAATTTTCATTCGCAAAATTCCGTTATATTTGAACTGAAAATCAACCCCTCTTGCTCATAGTGCTATTTTTAGTACCTGCGCAGAATAATTATAACTCATAAAATATTTGTTCAATGTAAACATTTTTTTTTTGGAATGTGTAGGAAAACACGTCTACTAACAGGAACAAAAGGGTATTTGGGAATATCTTGCCTACCTACCCTTGCACAACCAGTTTTGCAGGCAGAAACATGATTTTTTGCGCAGGTTTCGTTTTGAGTAGTTTTGTATGCATAAGTCAGTTTATGTGCGATTTTTGAAGTGTAAAGACCTAAAAATTTATTTTGTGCGGAAAATATATAAAAAGTGAAAATAAAATGGCAGATGGTGAGTGGCTAGCTCCGCGTCGATTGAATGCACTACCGTATGAGGAGCAGCGTGACTATATACGCACATTTGTTGAGGCTTCTGACTCTGAAGAGAGTGACCACGAACAAGCGGTAGATCAAGAAGACTTAGAAGGAAATATTGATGACATTGGTGGTGAATCATCTGACGCTGAACAAGTCCAGGAAATTGTGTATCACCTAGAGGACGAGAGGGATTCAGACGAGGAGTATGAAGAACCGCCACTTGAAACTGGTGATTATTATACGGCAAGAGATGGCAATGTATGGTCGTCAATACCACCAATACCTGGACGAATACGTGCGCACAACGTTCTAAGAAGTCGCAATCCTGGACCAGTGCCATCGACAAATGGCTTGACAATGGCAGAAACCTTCAATCTTATGATGTCAAATGAAATATGTGATGTAATTATTCGAGAATCAAATAGAAAGGCAAGGCAAACTTTTGATGCGTACAATGAGCAGCATCCAGATGCGGAACCACGAATATGGGTGCCTATAACTGAAGTAGAATTTCGTGCATATTTGGGTGTGCTTTTGATGGCTGGCGTATGTCATTCCGGTTATGTTCATACCACTGACCTGTGGAAAACAACTTCACATCCATTATTTCGTGCATCAATGAGCTTACGCAGATTTTGGGCAATCAGCCGCTTCATACGCTTTGATAATGGAAACACTCGGAATGCACGCAAACAAAATGATAAGGCAGCTGCAATTACAGACGTATTCCTGATGCTAAATGCCACTCTGCGCAAGTATTATATATGTGGCACAAACGTTACCGTAGATGAGCAATTATACCCATATCGTGGTGGAACTGGCTTCACACAGTACATTCCATCCAAACCATCCAAATATGGAATAAAAGTGTGGTGGGTCTGCGACGCCATTTCATCATATCCCGTGCAGGTAAATCAGTGTTCATACATTCATTTTATTATATCAACTTGTTGCAAATAAACTAAATGACTAATTCAAATTTCATTTTTCAATTTTTATTTTTTCAATACAGGGTCAAATTTATACTGGAATGGCAGCGTCCGGCGAACGTGAAAGAAACGTTGGTGAGCGTGTTGTGAAGGACTTAGTTGTCAACAATTTTGGTGGAAGTGGGCGAACAGTGGTATGCGACAATTTCTTTACAACATATAACTTAGCAAAAACTTTGATGGTGGACAACAGTTTGGCTTTGTTGGGCACTTGCAACAAAAGGCGTATGTTCGTGCCAGCATCATTTGCCAATCCTAAAGGACGTGAAGCAGAGTCTACGCTATTTGGATTCTGTAACAACATGACGATGTGCTCATACGTCCCAAAAAAAAATAAGGCTGTTGTGATGCTGTCTACTTGCCACGACACTACAGAAACTGCAGGTCCAAAACGGAAACCATTGCTCATACTTGATTATAACAAACATAAAGGCGGCGTGGATAATATGGATAAGTGCTTGACTGAATATTCAACCAAACGGCGCACAAATAGATGGCCTTTAGCATTTTTTTATAATATGCTTGACGTAGCTGCGTATGCTGCGTATGTTATATATATGGAAAACAACCCCCATCTAAAACCATCTACCAACCGCCGTAGGATATTTCTGCAGCAGCTCAGCGATCAGTTATGCAGACCACAAATCGATATAAGAGCGGACAATAGCCATATTACGCGCATATTTTCTACTAGACACGCTATGGAAGCCATATATGGTATGCCCTTGAAGATGAATGTTGGTGCACAAGAGGAAGAGGAACGTGACAGTTCTGGCCGCATAAAAAGAAAAGGAAACTGCTATATTTGCATTGCAAAACGCCAAACGAGAAAAGTATGTGCAATTTGTAATAAGCCTGTGTGCGCAGAGCACTCGAAGGATCATCCACAATGCCTCAGATGCTGCTAAAATTCATAAAATATATTTTTTACTTTCATTATAATGATTTTCTATAAATAAATAAACAAATTTCCATAAAATAAACTAAATATTTCCATTTATTTCTATATATTTGTATGAATTTTCATAGAAGTACCTGGGTACATCAGCTGTTGACGCTAGGTCATTTTCTAGTAACTGGGTTATATTTTCCAAACGGTTGGTCCAATTGACCTGAAATTTCACACCAATATCAATTACATATTTCCAAGCTATGATACGAAGTCTCATCAAGATTGGAAGATATAGCCGCTTGGAAGATATAGCAATATAAAGTGAACTTTGCCATTTATTTCTATATATTTGTATGAATTTTCATACAAGTACCCGGGTACATCAGCAGTCGACGCCATTCCACTAACTTGAATTTGGGCTGTATCGACTGAACTGCTGCTCCAATCTTGATGAAACTTTTCCTTTTTTTGATGATGCAAAAGTGTATGGTTGAGGATATCATGAAATTTCAGGTCAATCGGACTAACCGTTTGGAAGATACAGGAAAATTAAAGTTGCAAATGTACCCGTGGGCTCTACGATCGACACAACGGTTAAGGGACATTTTACCTAATTTTGTCGAAATTTTAGGAGTTTTTCAAATAAGGATTGTGAAAAACCGGCTGGAGATAATAATTAATAATAATTAGATGGCGCCTACAACCGTAAGTCGGTTTCCGCCTGTTGTAAGAAATTGCGCCAGCCATTTGTGTTTTGCGCTTGCTGGCGCCAGTTGGAAGCTCCAAGTTTCGTCAAGTTGTCCTCTACTTGGTCCTTCCAACGGAGATGCGGTCGTCCTCTTCTGGGTTGACCGCCGCTGGGTACCGAATCGAGTATTTTCTTCGCTGGAGCGTCGCAGTGTAACGAACGCGGCCATAAGTAAAAAATTTTTTTTTCAATATATAGAAAAAAAAAGTATGTACGTCGAGAGAGAATACTTGAATTAAGTCTAATCCAAAATATTTCTTCAAAATTTGTATTTTTGTAGACACACGACATCATACAACTAACTTAGGGTTTCCAAAGTTAACTTATGCTAATAAGAGAAGCAGAAATCACATTGTTAAGAATTATTACGAATTTTCTTAATTAGTTGCTTATATAACTATATATAAATTGTATATGAGACAAATATATGGAATTGCTTCCGTCTGAAAAAGTATTTTTTTTTTTTTGTTTTTTTTTTTTTTGTACCGTGTTCATGATACCGGTACTTTTATTTTACGACATATTATGTGTGTAATTTTTTAAAATGAGTAGTAAAATGAAAAGTAAAGGGTGGTTAAATTTTAAGGACCGATGTTGATTTTGAATAAAACACAAATTATTTAGGGAATCATTGTCATTTCTTTTTATTATGATAATATTGGTATGGTTCAATTATGTATGGAACAAAATATCGGCCAAATGGCCGCCGCGACCTCGGCGGCACACCTCCATCCGATGGTCCAAATTTTCGATGACGCTGAGGCATAAGTGAGGTTCTATGCCGTTAATGTGCCGAATTATCTCATCCTTTAGCTTTTGAATTGTTGCTGGCTTATCGACGTACACCTTTTCTTTCAAATCACCCCAAAGAAAGAAGTCCAACGGTGTCAAATCACATGATCTTGGCGGCCAATTGACATCGCCACCACGTGAGATAACACGGCCATTGAATTTGTCGCCATTCTGACCATTGATGACGCTTGAAATGGTCAGCGGCTTTAGTTCTTGAGTCAATTACACCTTGTAAGCGTGCAAATGCAAGTCTTTATGCATAATGTTCATCAACGACGAGCGTGAGAGGTGCAATTGTTGGGCACGACGGCGAGATGAGGTGGACGGCTCTTCAGCCACACTATCGCGAACAGCAGCCATATTTTCTGCAGTACGAGCTGTACGAGCATGTACAGGTGTTTTCACATCTCTTACAGACCTGATTTGCTCAAACTTTTGCATGATTTTTCCGATTGTACGCACATTTGGATGATTAAATTGATCGAGCGCCCATTTTCATAATAAGCCTGAATAACTTTAACGCGTTGCTCGATTGTATATCTTTCCATGGTTCAATTTGAGTTAGTCTGAAATTGAGAAATGCCAAATGAAATGCAGAAAAAAGCTTGACGTTTAGGTGTGGTTCACATTCAACATCGGCCCTTACAATTTAACCACCCTTTATAAATAATGCTATGTAAAGAAAATTAGCTCAAAATAATTGCAAATCTGAACAAAAATTGTATTTTTGTAGTGACAACTTTTGAACTTTTCCTTAGGTCCTGCTGTGTTAAAGAAACAACAACCGTTATTTAAGTCAGTTTTTTCAATAACTGATTAAGAAAATATATATACGTAAAGAAAATACGGAACTAGTGGAAGCCATATACATTCTTTATTAAAATTTTTATTTTAAGATTACTGACAGTAACGGGATCGGTATAACTAATTTTTTCAGCCAAAAAGTGACAATTTTCTCTAAATTCGAAAGTGATTTAAAAAAAAAAAAAAAGCGAAATATTATATCTTCAATATTTTTATATTATATTTCTGTAAGTATTAAAAACATTTTTGAAAAAAAAAAGTTAAAAATATCTGCAAATCTTTAAAACAGGTGCATTTTTGTACTTTTACCTTTTGGATACATTTTTGTATGGTTCTGCCAAAAAAGTAACAGCCATAACTTACAAAATTATTGACCTTAATAAATTGAATAAAATACAAAAATTATATATATAAAAAAATACAGAATTATTCAAATTCTCCACATCAAAAACCGTATTTGGGTTGCACAAACAGCAAACAGAAAGATTTACATACACGGAGACAACGCGGTTCAGATATTATTCTCTTTGCACATAACTTATTCGCTAATTGCGCATATTTATCAACTATGAGCAACTGATCATAACATATGCATTTCTGCTCATAAATCATGCCCAATTAAACAAATAAAAATAAAATTTAGGTAAAGTAAAGTATTCGGTAAAGTATTCGAACCTCGGACCTCGCGATTTATAAATTCGCACTTTAACGCATTCAGCCACGGCCGCCCCTAATTGGGTGAGTTAAAGAAGCTTATAATAAGTATGTTATCAATTGGGTTGATCATCAAACACTTGTTGAATTTGATAAAATGATTATAACATATGATCATTGTTTTTCAAATTATAGCAAAAATTGTGACCATAGCGCATAATAGATGATCAAAACTTATAAATGTTTAAAAAACACATTTTTTTTTTATTTTCTGAACAGCTTGATCATGTCGTCGTCTTGATCTCTGTTTTAATCACTATTCCTTGTTTTGTTTTGTTTGTCTAACTAAATAACTTCTAACTAAGAAGTCAGAGAAAGATGCTTGCAGAAAAAATTGTATTTTTGCACACGACCCGTAACAATAACAATTTGTATAACTGCTCTCCTTTAACAAAAACTAAATCAACCAGTTTTCGTCATCAATTATGTGCATCACTTTTTACCTTTCTTTTGCTTCTTTGTTAAAAATACTTACTTCTGATTTTTATATGAATTTTTACCATTGCTTTGCTTCTTTGTTAAAAAAACTTAGTTCTGATTTTTATATGAATTTATTATTAACAATTCTAATACATTTGAAGTGAAATATTTTGTATTTGTGAAATAAACATTTTTGATTTTATTTGGAGACCATTTGGCAGTGTTTTAAAAGAGAAAACAAATATTTAAGTTTTTTTATTGAACTCGTTTTGGACTATTTTTTATTTTGGATTATTCAGAGAAGTGTGAAAACAGGTTAAACAATATTCAATTCCTAAATAATAATGTATAAAAATTTCTTAGTGGAACCAACTGTAGAAATACGTGAACTTTTTGTGGTTTGGCTGGTATCAAAGAACAAAAGCCATAAGCAATTATTATCGGATATGATCAGTTGTGTTAAAGTTAAGGTTACTATTCCATTGGATAGCGATTTACTTGAAAAGGAGTTAAATTTTTTATCAGCAAGGTTTCACAAGAATTGGATAGACTGCAGCAGGTCTCGATCATTTTTTGAAAAAAATACCACAATTGGCTTAGTTCATGTGTTGATATTGCAAGTTTAAAGGAGATATGCGTGAGTTCATTACATTTCCCTGTATTTTACATTATATTATATTATTACATCATATTACAGAAAGCAAGTACTAGCAGAGCCATTACCACATATGTGTCTGATTCTGAAGTATGTAAGTCTTGTAGAATGTTTGATTGCAATAAGTGTTAAAATAACAATATTTAGAAACCAAGTACGAGTAGAGGTCGACCTCAACTTAGCTATGATGAATCAGCTGATAGAAGTAAACGTCGTAAAATTAAAAATTTTATTACTACTACTCCACCAGATGTCATCAAGCGTGCTGCAAATATAGTTCAAAAACAGGAGGGGAATGCAGATAACAGGTGCCTTTCGGTTTTTGAAGCGCTTGGCGTGTATTATGATTTAAAATTATCCGTGCGAAAGTACAACGTCTTACGATCTGTAGTAAATGCAATTCACCCGAATTGTTTTCCAAGTTACTATGCGCTGAAAAAAGTTATGGAAGACTTTATTCCTCGCCAAAGTGCCTTTGCAAGCATTGCTCAATAGGACTGCGCATAGCTTATTGCAACTATGCGACATAGATTCGAATATAAAAATACTTTTAGAATGTAAATTTTAGAATTCATGGCAGTTCAGGTCACAGCATTTATAAACAAAAATTTTCCAATGAAAATTATACTGACGAGTTTCTTTTCGTAGTTGCAATGGTCCCATTAAAAATGTCTATTTTAGGAATTCATCACCATATTTGGGTTAATCAACATACCTCGTCCACTTCTTTGCCACTTCTTTGCCGTCCTATTAAATTTGTTTTTATGAAGGAAAATCCTGACCTAATACGTCAAATAGAAAAAGATATGGCAAGCCAAATAGAAAAACTTTCAGAGTACACCATATAATTAAAGATTTTGAAGTCAATGTAACCTTTAAAATGCATTTAACAATGATTGACGGTGCAGTTGCAAATGTACTCTCCAACAATTCTTCTTCTAGCAGTTGCTATCTATTTGGTTCAGTTCCAGCTTTAATGAATTCTTTTCATGCAGCTGAAAGACCTATTAACGACGAGTTTTTGAGATATGGTTTATCTACTTTACACGCATTGATAAAATTTTTCAAATGCATATTACATATTTCTTATAGACTTCCCTTGAAATGTTGGAGAGTGTGTGGTAAAAGAAATCGTAAAATATTTAACGACAACAAACAAAGAATTTGCAAGGAATTCAAAAAAGAAATGGCTTTAGTAGTAGATGCCGTAAAAACGGGATATGTTACTTCTAACGAAGGCAATACTGCAAGACAGTTTTTTAAAATATCGAAAAATTTGCAAAAATAACAGGCATCAACGAAAATTTAATAAGAAAGTTCTCTTTGATTTTGCGAATACTTGCAAAATTCAACCAATTAATACAGACAGTTATGGAACACTATTGCAAGATACTTTTAAAACTGATATAGAAAATTATTTATGGTATTATATGCCTGTTTCCGTGCATAAGGTTTTAGTCCATGGGCTACAAATAATTGAATATTATAATATTCTAATTGGAATGCTTTCAGAAGAAGCATTAGAGGCAAGCCGCAAGGATTTTCGAAAAATTCGCTTACATAATACTCGAAAAATTTCTAGAGAAACTTCAAATAGGGACCTCTTAGTTAATTTATTGCTCTCTTCAGTGCCCATTATCTCATCCCACAGAAAAATTCGAAGCCAGAAACAAAGCATAGACCAGGACATCGCCCCTTATCTCATGAATATTGAAACGGAAGAAAAATGTGAAGACTGTAATTTAGAAATAAATTTTGCTAATTTAATTGCAAGCGACTCATCGTCGAATAATGAATCGGAGAGCGATAGCGAATATATTTATTTATAAACCTATGTTATTATAAGCTATATTAGTAAAAATAAACTAAAATTGTTTTATTTAATAATAAAAAGATACTTTGAGTCTTAATTCTCCTAATATGATTTTTAAAACAAATTTATAAATAATTCTTACTTTTGTTATTAATTAATAAATAATTATACAATAAAACTTTGCATTTTGGATAAATGTGCACTTGATTTTATTGCTCTGGGTTAATTTACCAGCTCCAGTTAAGTGCTAATTCATGCACTCTTACAATATTAAGCTTTAAAAAAAAATTTACTGGACCACTTTCAAAATCAGATTACCGATTTCAGTAATATGGAAGAGGTCGTATAAGTTGACCGATTTGGTTCGTTTTCACAGCAACTAGTTGCTGCACAAAATTTTATTGCTCTGGGATCTTTTTTGGGGAAATATATCAGATTATCGACTTCAGTTATATTGGAGGTGGGCGTATTAGTTAACCGATTCGATTCATTTTCACACCAGTTGTTTATAGCTACAAAAAAACTATGTGTAGGAAATTTTAATGATCTGGTATCCTTTTTTGAGCAAATATATCAGATTACCTATTTCGGTTATATGGGAGGTGGGCGTATTAGTTAACCGATTTGGTTAATTTTCTCACCAGCTATTTATAGCTACAAAAAAAAGTATGTGTAGCAATTTTTAATGATCTAGGATAATTTTTTGTGTAAATATACCGGATTGCCAATTTCGGTTACAAGGGAAGTGGGCGTATTGATCGGCCGATTTGGTTCATTTTCACACCAGCTATTAACAGATTCAAAAGAACTATGTGTACCAAATTTTATTTATCTAGGGTAATTTTTTGGGGATCAATTCCAGATTACCGATTTCGGTTATATGGGAGGTAGGCGTACCATTGATTCAATATGCCCACATTTTTTTTTTTAAATAATTCTATTATCATAAAACTCATCTTCACAAAATTTCATGATTCTAGGGCAACTCCTTCTATTTTTGGCCACTCGCTATATGGTCTCGTTGCACTGTGCGTCGTCTTCCATCCGCTCAACATGACCTAGCCAGCGAAGCCGCTCGATTTTTATGCACTTTACTATGTCGATGGCGGCGTATAGATCATACAGCTCATCGTTCCATCTTATTCGGTACTCGCCATTGACGCAGATTGGTCCGTAGATTTTACGAAGAATATTTCTATCGAAAGCTTTCAAAATATTTTCTTCAGAGCTGGTCAAAGTTCAGGTTTGTGCTGCATATAACAGGACGGGCATGATTAGTGACGTATAAAGCGTGACTTTTGTTCGTCGAGAGAGGGCTCTGCTTCTCAATTGCCTACTGAGCCCAAAGTAACACCTGTTGGCAAGAGTTATCCTTCGTTTTGTCTTTCTACTGATATCGTTGGTCGAGTTAATGCTGAAATCAAGGTAGACGAAGGTCTTCACAACCTCGAAGGAGGTGTTGTCAACAGTGACGTAGGTGTCAATACGCTGGGACTGTTTGTTTGTTGAACCAGATATTTCGTCTTATCTGCGTTTACTGCAAGACCCATGTGACTCGACTCTTTTTCTAATTTGGAGAATGCTGCACTGACTTCGCGTGTGTTATGGCCAATGATATCAATATCATCGGCTAGCAGCATAACACTCTTATAGAATATTGTGCCGCTTTGTCTCAGATCAGCAGCTCGAATGATATTTTCCATGATTAGGTTAAAAAAGTCGCACGATAAAGAATCACCCTGTCTGAAACCTCGTTTGGAAACAAATGGGGGGGAGAGGTCCTTCCTGATTTTATCTGCGCTGCTGGTGTTGCTCTGTGTCATCCTGCATAGACGGATTAATTTTTCAGGTTTACCAAATTCAGACATGATGGAGTATAGGTGATTCCTTATTGGACTGTCGAAAGCGGCTTTGTAGTCGACAAAAAGATGGTGGGTGTCGATTTGCTTCTCTATGGTCTTTTCCAAGATTTGTCGTAGTGTGAATGTCTGGTCGGTGGTAGATTTTCCAGGTCTGAAGCCACACTTTCACATAATACGCTCGACAGGACCTTATAGGCGATATTTAGGAGGCTTATTCCACGGCAGTTGGCGTAAATAGTGGGATCGCTTTTCTTGTGGGTTTTGCAGAGTGCACTGAGGTTCCAATCGTTTGGAATACATTCTTCCGAACATATTCTGCATAGAAGCAATTGAATGCATTTAAGTAGAGCTTCGCCTCCGTTCTTAAACAGCTCAGCGGGTAGACCAACGGCTCTCTCGGCTTTGTTGTTCTTAAGCCGTGTTATTGCTGTCAAGACTTCATTATAATCGGGCAGCGGAACTTCAACGCTATCATCTATAATTGGGGTGTCCGGGATATTATCTCTATTGGCAGGATTGTTGCCGTCGTCGCCATTCGGAAGACTAGAGAAGTGTTCCCTCCATAACGTCAGTGTACGTTGGATATCTGTCACTAGATTCCCGTTTTCATCTTTGCAGAAAGAGACCTTGGTTTTAGCCTCATCGGCCAGGCGTCTTATCTTTTCGAAAAATTTTCGGGCCTCGTTCCTGTCACTATACATCTCAATCTTCTCACACTCGCGCTTTTCTGCCTCTCTTTTTGTCCACCTGAAAAGACGTCTCTCGTCCCTCCTTTTCTCTCTGTATCGCTCATTAGCAGCACGCGTTACAGCCGATTGCAGGGTAGCTTTGTAGGCGGCGTTTTTCTTTGCAGTGGCGTCGCGACACTCTTGGTCGTGCCACTGGTTTCGGCGAGGACGGTGGTAGCCAATAACCTCTTCTGCAGCCGTACGCATAGAGTGGGAGATGTGTGCCCACTGCGCGCATATATCGTCGATCGGAGGAGTGCTTTCTTGTAGCAGGAGTGAGAGTCGAGTGGCGAAGGCTTCGGCTGTCCGTTTTGACTGCAGCTTGTCAACGTTTAGCTTTCTCTGTGTAGGATTGCGCGCATTCTTTGCAGCGCACAGACGTGTTAGCTGCGACAAGATAATGATCCGAGTTTATGTTTGCACCACGGATCGTGCGTACATATAATACACTGGAAGAGTGCCTTCCGTCAATCAAAACGGCTGGAGATATTTGAGTAAATATTTTTTTATTGTTTTACATAAGTATTAAAATTAACGAAACAATTTTTTTCGTGGTCACTTCCGCGTCACACATGCGTAAATGAAGCGTAAAAACGGCAGGGTATCGGCAGGGTATCAAGCTAAAATACCTCCTTCCCCCCGCGGTCGTAATTAAGCCTTTAGCCACGACAGACACGATGACATTTTGTTTTATATATTTACGAAAGATTCTCTATTTTGATAACGTCACTTTGTATCGGAGGGAGGCGTGATTTCCATCCGATTTTGCCCAAAATCATAGAGATGTTTTATATTAAATGTCAAAGTTTATGTGCAAAATTTCAAGACATTTCTTAATTGTTGTGGATTTTTTAGAGATTTTTCGTTTAAAAAAAAGCCAATTTGTATGGGAGGTAGGCCTGGCTTTTATCTGATATTTTCAAATTTCATGGGCAGAATTTATATTGAAGATAAGAGGATTTATATTGAAGAAAAATTGCAAAATGTTGTGGAAAAAGTGGCAAATATGAGGCTGTCAAATGGAATAGGAAAAGAAATGGACATCTATATATAAATAGGCGAAGGTAAAACAATTCAGTACCATTTTCTCCTGTTTCTCAACAGATGTTGATGATTTTTTTTTTTACGAGTCAGAGTAGGGGGAAGCACCCACGAATTTTTAAAGAAAAATGCTAACTGCAATACCCGGCGTCGCTCGGGGGTGTTATGGCGAAAAGGTCGAGTTTCGACCACTGGCGTACTTTAGTATTTATAAGTGGTGGTAGTCGTGAGGAGTATCTTGAAATGGCATATATATTCTTAATGACGGTGCCACCTACTAGTGTTGAGGCAGAGAGATGCTTTTCTTCGGCAGGGTACTTCGTCACCAAAATTCGGTCAAGTCACGGTGACGACGGCTTAGAGGCGTTAATTTTTTTAAGGGTAACTTTATGTAATATAACGTGATTCTGAAGGCGTTTTTAAAAAGAATACTACAAAAAAATGGTCAGAGATATTGATATAAAGTTGTTTATTTACAACGAAATTATACAGGGTGTCCCAGACTTAGAGTACTATAATGTGGGGGCTGATTCCTCGTGATGAGACGAGCAAAAAATTGTATGGGTGGGGTGGTCGCAAATGCCCCCTAGGGGGCTAGGAGGGAAAAACAAAAAATTAGGTGTTGGTACGTTTTAATCCATAGCTAACATATCTCTGCAACGATTAAAAAAAACCATACTATTTTGAAAAGAAAATTAAATTTGCTTTAAATTACTTTTGCAAAATTTTTCCATAAAGTCATAAACAAAAAATGTATAAGCACCTGAAGTCAAAAAATAGGTTTTTTTCTTTAAAAATTCAACTTTCAAGGCGATTTTCTCAGAAAAAAACCAAATGTTTTATTATTTTTTATGACGCAGTTTTTTTCCTTGGTCAATTCTCTAAAAATCCATCATACATTGTTTATACCTCAGAGATAATATTTTTCCTATAATATCGATTTTCCGATTCTACCACTTTTTCCTCCCACTGGGGTACTTAATGCAAGCAAGGCGACTTTGTTTTTTTGTTGCTTACAATAACTAGTAAAACAGTTAGATTTAACGGAATTAAGAAAAAAAAGCAATTTCTCATTATTAAGTGCATCACATGCCTGAATCGACACATTCTTTCACCGATCGTAGAGTTATAATGTTTTCCGACTCAGAGTACGCAGACATTATTTTTTGTTACGGTTTTAGAAAATTTTTAGAGAATTGACCAAGGAAAAAAACTGCGTCATAAGAAATAATAAAACATTTGGTTTTTTTCTGAGAAAATTGCCTTGAAAGTTAAATTTTTAAAGAAAAAAACCTATTTTTTGACTTCAGGTGCTTATACATTTTTTGTTTATGACTTTATGGAAAAATTTTGCAAAAATAATTTAAAGCAAATTTAATTTTCTTTTCAAAAAGTTATGTTTTTTTTTAATCGTTGGAGAGATATGTTAGCTATGGATTAAAACGTTACGACACCTATTTTTTTGTTTTTCCCTCCTAGCCCCCTAGGGGGGCATTTGCGACCACCCCCACCTATACGATTTTTTGCTCGTCTCATCACGAGGAATCAGCCCCCACATTATAGTACTCTAAGTCTGGGACACCCTGTATACTATGAATACTATGAATGAATGATTTTTTTTGAATAAAAGTTAATGAAATTATATAAAAATTACAATATTAGAATTTTGGCACAACATAAAAATGTATGTCAGATTGTCATGAGTCATATTAAATTTGTAAACATATAATAGAAATAATTTACAAAAAGGTTTTATTAATTAAGTTCAGAAATTATTAAATGCTAATATTTTAAGCAGTTGATTAAATAATTATATTAAAGGAAATAATTTTTACCATTGAAAACTTCGTAAACTTCGCCCAACGTTAGTGTCATGTTGCCATAATAGCATGATCTAATGTTTGAAAATATCGGGTTAATATCCAAAAGATTGTGTGTTTTTATATTCGTGCAAGTTGCACAATGTGCACACATTAAAAGTATTTTCACCAAATCTGCTTAAATTTACATGTGAAAATCAGACTAACCAGATGAGGTCAAAATGAAACAAACAAAATAAAATTCTAAAATTTTACCTAAAAACATTAATATTTTGTGTTTAAAATTGTGAACTAATAATTAGAACAACAACATTCAACTATTGATACATTCATAAGTGATCTAAATGCATCATTTTTTACCTATTTAAATTTATGTTGTATCAACAAAATTTTATTTCGATTTACATAAAATACATTTTTTCTTAATTACGTGTTTATTTTATACTTTTGCTTGGGTAATTTTGTACACAAGCAATATTCATTATTTTACCGAAGTAGAAGTATATTTTATACTTCTCCCTACATAGTTATCTATTTAACTTTGTTAGCACAACAAAGATTTTTTTTGAAAACTTGAACACTATGTTCGACAGATTAGGCAAGCACGCTTACATAAACTGTCGAAGCCATAATGTATAAATTACAAAATACTTAGTCAATTTATCGCCCAAATAAAAATTGGCAAGTTAGCATGTATAACTTATGTGTTTTGATGAAGAACTTGGGAGGCTGACAACTGCCAAAGTCAGCTTATAAATTATACTAGGTTTTTTATATATATAACATTTTTATATATACATTATATTTTTATATAACATTTTAATAATGATTTTTATTAATGGTAAAAACTCGTTTTGGTGATTCGATTTATAATTTTAAGAATTTTGCTTTCACTTCACGCTACTTTTTTAAATTGGCACAGCTTTTGAGATCCGTAAAATAAAAATAATGCTGTTTTAATAAATTTATTTAGAAGAGTCATTATTTTACAGAAATCAACAGACATCATTCATTCCAAATTTACTTTTGACTAAAAACGAAGTACTACCAAAGAGCCAAAAACTAGACAAGATTTCAATTAAACGGTGCTATAAATCAAAACTATTTTTTTTTTCTTTTTTTTTTTTAAGCTGCCACAGAAAAGCAACAAGTTTTAGGCCAAAAGAGATTATGTCTTAACACAATAAATTTCAAAACAAAGAGAAAAATAGAAAAAAGGCGATCCAGAGGCGGTTCAGCAGTTAAGAAAACCTAAAGTAAATCATAGAGTAAAACATATCTTATTTTTCAGTTTATCAGTGTGACTTCAGTTTTTCAAGAGTTGTCTTTACCTCTTTGAGTTAAATGTAAAATATTATGGCAAATTGTGACATTTAAAAGACCATCATAAAAATTTAACACCCATCTTAACGGGTACCTTCCTTGAGGTCCCCTCTAGGTGGTGAAAC
>OU612047.1:78761766-78987922 GCA_914767935.1 Coremacera marginata
TTAAATTTAAAAGACAGATATTTGAAATAACCAACAAACTTTCAGAATTTAGTAGAACTAATTTTTTCAGAACAATTGTATTTATGTTGTTTATACACTTTTTTCGAAAATTTATCATATTCTCTAAAAAGGCAGAAATAAAAACTTTTAAAAAAAAAAACCTTCCTTTTAATTTCTTGGTCATATTTGATAATTTATTTAAACATATTATTATATATGAAATCTTATTATTTGAATTTTTTCTTATTTGTTTTATTATCATAAATATATTAATGCTTTGAAGTTGGCGCTTCTGATAAAAAGTCTGATTATATTAGCGCCGACCTTAAAAGCTTTTGTATTCATCAAGAAATTAATAGCAAAATAAAAAAAGAAAAATTCACATTTTTGTATGAGAATAATGCATTGATGATTCAGTTGCTGCTGACGTTCATGTGCTTGTTGCTTTTGTTCATGCCGAAATCTTGAACGCAACATCGTGTTGTTTGTTGAATAGAATCGTTTTATGAATTTCTCAGAGCTTTACAAGCAATGCATACGTATATAAATGCTTGCGCTGATAAGAAGCTTTCAGTCTGCTGGCAAACTCCAATCAGTTCGGGTAACGTTGCTTTGTCCGCCTGATGCCTGAGAAAATAAGACGTTGCAATATGAAGAAGCGATGCATGGTTTATTATATTAGTTTGTATTAAAATAAATAATACATAAATAATACAAAAAATTATATTACTACTATGCTGGTATAAATATACGGAAACTGCAGGCTGGCATGGTAGTAATGCTATTAGAAACTTTACTTATTTTTAAAATATTATAAATTCGAATCATTTAATGAACTAATTTTATATATATTACATATTAAAAAATAATTTTGTTTCTGAAAATTTAAATTTCAACTAATTTAAAATATATATAAGTTCTTTGCTGCAGGAAAAATTATAAACTCATATTATTCCGAAATATTTATTTAAATTTGTTAAACAAAAGATTGCATTATATTTATTTTTAACCAACACAAAAATGAACTAGAACAATAAATTCATCAATAAATATATCAAACAAAAATTCTACGTCCACACTTACGATACTATCGGAACTGTCTTTTTTTTTATATGAAGTTTTTGTGCTCGCTCGCTCTCAACTTGAGTAACATTATTTTAATTTTCGCAAAAACTTGCTGAAGGTGGTCAGTAAATACAGCTTAAGAGCTTTAGGTTAGGTTTCTTTGAAATTGATAATAAAAAAAAAGATAAAGTAGTTTGTCAAATGAACTCCTAACAAAAAAAAAAAAAAGAAGAGCATTAAAATTTTTTTTTTATATAATACAAAAACCTTAGAAAATTGTCTTAAGTATCTCGAGAGAAGTCGTTTATTCAAATGTCCATAGATTTTTTTACATTTAAATGCACTGTGTTCACCTTCAGTTGGTCATGACAATCACAAAAGCAAAATAAAAGCTATTCTTTTCTAACAAATTATATAGGCATTTCCAAACTGGAACTGAAAATTTAAAAAAATAATGAAAAAGTCATATTTTTAAAAAGGGTTTTTATATTTGCGTGGTAATTCAGTAGCACCATATTAAGTAAAAGAATTACAAAAATCCATCCCTAAGGATTTAAAGATATAAGCAAAACTGTGCTCTCGCTTGACGTTACAAAAAATAGAAGTATCAGGTTGGCAACTAAGTAATTGCGGATTTTTTTTAGAAAATAAAAGACAATTTTTTTATTGAACGAAATAACTTTATTCTGTAATGTATTGCCCATTTTGAGCAATGACCTTTTGTTATCTTTCAGGCAGCATCATAATTCCACGTTCATAAAACTTCTGGTTTTTATCAGCAAAAAACTGAACCAGATACGATTTGACATCATCATTATTATTAAAATTTTTACCATTCAAGGAGTTTTGCAAAGATCGAAAAAAAAGTAATCAGATGGTGCAAGGTCAGGACTATATGGTGGATGTGGCAAAACATCCCAACCAAGCTCCAATAATTTTTGCCGAGTGACCAAAGATGTGTGTGGCCTTGCATTGTCTTGGTGGAATACAACACCTTTTCGATTTGTCAATTCGGGCCGCTTTTCTTGAACTGCATTGTTCAATTTTGTTAGTTGTTCAATGTAGACATCTGAATTGATCGTTCGATTGGGTGGTAAGTGTTCAAAGTAGACAATTCCTTTGTAATCCCACCAAACTGATAACATAACTTTCTTTTGATGAATATCAGCTTTTGATGTTGTTTGAGCTGGTTAACCTGGCTTGCTCCACGATCTTTTCCGATTGACATTGTTGTAAACAACCCATTTCTCATCACCAGTTACCAATCGTTTTAAAAATGGATCATTTTCATTACGTTTCTTTAACAAATCGCAGATGTTAATGCGTTGTGTTAAATGATTTTCTTTCAGTCATGAGGAACCCATATATCGAGTTTTCGTTCCTAGCAAAGTTGTCTTAAGCGATTTCCAATGCATGTATGTGATACATGAAGCTTCTCTGCAATCATACGTGTTGTACTGTGACGATCCGAATCGATTATTGCTTTAATTTGGAACGAAATTTGGCAAACCAATTTTGACACTGCCGTTATTTTAAAGCTTCGTCACCATAAACAGCACATAACTTTTTGTGGGCTTGCGATGCGTTTTTTCCTTTACGGAAATAAAAAAGCAAAATATGACGAAAATGTTCGTTTTGATTTTCTATTTTTCAACAGACGCCAAACAAAAACTACACAACCGATCAAAAAATTTTTTTTACTGATTGACAGTTGAAGTACCAACTATCAAATAACAAAATGTGTTTGACATTTCGATTAAGTCAGCAAACCTAAAAATTCAACTAAAGCAATCTATGAGTAAAATCCGCAATTACTTAGTTGCCAACCCAATAGTTTTCGACTTGAAACCTCTTTTAAAAGGTTTTGAAATAATATAAGTTTATTTCTCAAGTAATCAAATTTAAAAATCTTTTCCCGATTTTTTTTGTTATAATGCTGACGTGACAAAATGCTCATCTGACGTGACGTTACTGGCGTTACTTTACTTAAATTTCCGATGTAATTCAGTTGGGTAATTGAGTAGTTAGGTATTTAAGTAATAATGTAATTTAGTAATTAAAAAAACAAATTAAATATATTCTGCCTCTCCTTGCCTCAACCATTTTCCTATTATTTTTAGCCAATGCCTTCCATTTTTACTAAAACAAAAACGTTTGCAAAACATTTACTGAACATTTACTAAAAAGAATAAAATTAAAATGTAAGAGAATCATTTTAATTACAAATTTATAATTAATAATATCATTAAATAATAATTTTTTAATTACTTTTAATTTTCGTGTCACGGTGGACTTTTTCTGGAAATGGCCATATATAATAGCATAACTTTTCTTTTGATATCCATACCGCTTACTTTTTTAGGAAAAAATAAATCGCCAAAATTCAGATTCTAAATAATTGGTCCAACTACATTACAAAAACTGGCGAAATCTGTCAAAATCACAAAAATAATATTTTTATGGTTCACCCTAATGTCAAAAAACTTTTTAGTGTTCTGACATGAGATTCTAAATAATTGGTCCAAGTTTATTACAAAAACTGGCGAAATCTGTCAAAATTACAAAAAAAATTTTTAGGGTCCACCCTAGTGTCCAAATAAACTTTTTATGTTCTGACATGAGATTCTAAATAATTGGTCCAACTACGTTACAAAAACTGGCGAAATCTGTCAAAATCAAATCAAAATATTTTTAGGGTCCACCCTTGTATCCAAATAAAATGTTTATTTGTAAATAAAATGTTGTTAAAAAATTTATCCGACTGCATTGCAAAAACTGGCGAAATCTGTCAAAATCACAAAAAACGTATTTTTAGGGTCCACCCTAGTGTCAAAAAATGTTTAGTGTTCTTATACCAGATTTAAAATAATTGGTCCGACTTAATTGAAAAATATGGCAAAAACTTGCAGAAACAAAAACAATTTTTGGGTCCACCCTAGTGTCCAAATAAACTTTTAATGTTCTGACATCGAATTCTTAAAAATTGGTCAAACTATATTGCAAAAACGGGCAAAATCACAAAAAAGTATTTTTAGGGTCCACCCAAGTGGCAAAAAAAATTGTTTTTTTTTTAATCTTTTAATATCGCAAAAAATGGCAAAATATGGCAATAACACAAAAAAAAATTTATGGTCCAACCTAGTGTCAAAAAACTTTATATTCTGACATCAGATTCCAAATAATTGATCCGACTTAGATTGTAAAAAAGGGCAAAATCTGTCAAAATCACAAAAAAAGTATTTTTACGGGCCACCCTAGTGTCGAAACAACTTTTATATTCTGACATCAGAATAGCAATCAGCGACCCCCAAGACAACAAACTTTCCCAACTTTAGCTATTTGAACTATTTGGATACTTGCAAGCTTATAAGCTTTTGCCGAACATTTCAATCTTTCCAAGTATATTGCCGAAAATTTCAAGCGCTTCAAGTTTTTGTGCGCAGCAGAGCAAAAAAGCTTGCGCTTGATTGGTTTGATACGAAGCTTGCTTTGTTTGTTTTTTTCAAGTTCAAACCAAGCGAATTTTCAAGTACTTGAAAAAGCTTGATTTTTCAAGTACTTGATGCAGGTCTCTGGCGTATATCATTGATGTTGGACTTGTTTACAAGGAATTTTTGCGAATTTTATTTCATTTTAAAAATAGTTTGGCACTTAAACCAAATTTTGTCAACCTGATATTTAAAAATTACCAAAAAAATATAAAAATCATGGTAAAAATGATTTGATCATTTTTAATTTTATATTTGGATTGGAAAAAGTGAACAACATTGGAAGTAGTAACCACTGCATTCCAAAACTGACAAAATTTGTACTAAAATACTAATAAAAATTTATAATAAAGTCGGTAAGAAATTGTTTTGTTTGAAGTCTATAGTTGATCGATCGCATTCATAAAACAACGTGCTGTCAGAAATCTATGCGCGATTAAGTTTTCGAAGTGAAAAAAGGGAAGTGGAAGTTTCATTTAAAACCTCAGGGTCAAATTATTTGCCGCTTAAAAACATCAACGGTTTTGGTTCTCCAAGCAAATTAAGTGAACTAAATTTGCCAAGTAATCGCGATAATTTAAAGTAATATTTCTTTTTAAGTGAATATGAGAGAGAAAATGGGAACACTTTTCTTATTTAACTTTTACCAAACAAGTCTCATTTTTGCTTTTATTAATCCAAAAAGTGCCACAAAAAGACTAAAACTTTACTCAATAATTACAAAAACAAAATCAAATATAAATCTAGACCCAATGCAACCACATTGCAAGCCCTTTTCTTAAACACAATAAATGAGCTTTTTTATATCGGAAAATGCCAATGCATTGCAACAACGTTGCGTCTAGAACAAGCTAGCTGGACAAAATTATTTTTTGACGTTTCTGTACTTATAGGGTCAAAATAATAAAAAAATTGTCCTACAAGGGGGTTGGGATATGCACTGTTCACCAGCCAGCAGACCTTTTATCGCCCCTCTTTTACCCACAAATTTTAGTTTGTTCAAATCAAGAAAAATGCTACATTTCAGGCGGGTTTCTATATAATCCATACACAAATTTTGACCTATGCAAACTTTGAGCTATGCGCGATATTGGGATTGATTTTAGACCTATGGTTTCTTGGGGAAATTTTCTAAGAATTCATCATAGATTACGTGTGCTATACGCTTGATCGATAAAAAAATTTGACCCGCCCTACCGTTCATACATACCGGCGATGTTTATACATGAAAACGGAAAGATTCTTTTGGTGAAACGCTTCACCCCAAAATCAAAAAACAAACGTTTTCCTCAAAAAAACGTTAGCCTCAAAAAAAAAAGCGAAACGCTTCACTTCACCGCACCCTATCAAATAGTAGTAGAAAATAGTGACGGAAAATAGTAGTTCAAAATAAAAGAACAAATAAATGAGAGACTATTTAATTCAAAATGAAGAATAATAAAAGAATTAAATAGTATGCAATATTAGTTGAACGATATAATGGCAGGAAATGGTACTTGAAAATAGTAGCATTACATAGTACATATAGAAGTAAAGACAGCATTAGAAAAAGTAGCAGTTGAAAGAAATTTTACTTAAAAAAAAATACTTCTAAATAACGGATAAAATTTCTTTTATCTATTCGATTAATCAATATCTATTAATGATTGATTTTTATTTCTAACCTAAAAAATTTCGATCAAGAAATAACTTTTCAAATAAAAAAAAAACAATCGCAAAATTAATTTCATTTCTGATCGAAAAAGAACGATTATTCTGATCGAAAAAATTACAATCAAAAAAGAATTCTTATTTGTGATCAGAAGAATATAGATCAAGGATTGATTTTTTTTATCGAAAAAATAACGATCATATATAAATTTTATTCCTGATAAAAAAAATATCGATCATAAGACAACTTTTATTTCTGATCTTAAAAATATCGATAAAAAATAAGTTTTATTCTGATTGAAAAAATAACGATACAAAAATAACTTATTTATGATTAAGAAAAACAATAGCGATCAAAAACTATCTTTTATTTCTGATAGAAAAAGTTTGTGATAGCGATAATCGTTATTTGCGGCCCTGTTAAAAATTGGTCTGTATAAATTGCTATATAATTTAAAGTTTTTGGATTATTTTAATTTGTATTTGCAAGAAAAAATTACAAATTAATATAAATACTGCAAAACGATCAATGCTTGAAGGATTTATAACATTCATGTATACTGTGATTGCAGACCTTTTTGTTAGTTTCAGGATTTTTACGATTTTTTTTTTCTTACTTGAACGCTTATTTTTTACTTGAACGTCAAAATCAAATTTACACATAAACAGATCAGTTTCAATACCAACTTTTTTAATGATATTATTCTTTAATCATGAGAATTTATTTTAAAATTTTATGTAAGTATACATTAGAAATATACTTATGTTAGAAATCTGCGTTTGCAGTAGTATTTTGATGGCATGCTTGCGTGCGAATTTGTTGAAACTTACCTTTTCTGGCTTCTTTTTAGCCGGGGGTGAAATAATTTTTGCTTCTTCTTCAGAAGCCATACGATTAAATTTCCTAGTTGCTTCTTTTACGCTGATAGGATTATCGGCGACGTCAACGTCAGAGCTTGAAACTTTATCAGCAGCTGAACTGCTTCCAGATGTTCCCGATGAGAAAGAGAAACGCGGTATATTTTCCTTGTTATCTGAACTTTCGATAGAGTTTTCACGCGATATACTTGTAGCTTGTTTTTTTGTTGATGTCTCCTGTTCATCATAATTTTCATCAATAGGCTGCTTCACCAGACGAGAAGGATCGGTCTTTTTGTGTACAGCTGCTGCAAATTCGTTCACACAATCACGATAGTTTTCAACATTTTCTTTTTCCACACTTGAGCCGCTAGAAGTTGGGCTCATAACTGTTGGTAACACTTGAGGCAACTTGGCTAAAGACACCTCGGGTGGAGGTTTATATGGTGGAGGTTCACGAAATGGTGAAGTCATTCCACTTTCAGATATGATAGAAGTGCTACTCGGGCTACTGGGAATAGCATCTGCTGTGGCCACAGCACGCTCTGCCATTTCCTTGGACGGACATTCACTGATAAACTTCTTGCGCATAATTAGATACTTCTGATTGTTTTCGTTCTTAATGGTAGCTAAAATGTTTACGTAGGTCTTAAATTGCTTGCGTGCAATATCTGCAAAAGCGAATGAAAACAATATAGAGCACCATTTATCGGCTGCTGCAACATGCTAATCTTTGGTGGTGAATCATTTGCTGAACTTACCCTGTGTTGCAGGGTTCGTAAGGAAACGCTTGAAGTGTTTAACAAGCGCATGGTTTGTCACTTTGCAGCCGTTTGCAATCATATATTTACGAATTTCTTCAATGGAAAGTTCCTGAGGTGCCGACATATTTAATGAAACAGTATTTATGTTATTTATCAGCAACAGAAACAAAACACTGAATAAAATTTGCAGAAACAGTCACTAAGTAAAAGGAAAACAATGCACAAGAGCTGTCAAACGTAGCAACTGAAAGAGAAACGATTTGAGCAGAGACGAACAGCGAATTAATACCAACGAGTAGCGAGTGAATGAATATAAATTCAATAGTTGGCAGCGAGGTATGCTTCTACGGATGGGTTAGACACCTTCTTAAAAGAGTTCTTGGCACGACTCTGTTTGGCACGACTATGATTTCCGGGGCACCGCAATTTAAAAGTGCTTTCTGGTCAGCATTGCCATATGTTTCTTTGAAAATCCTGTAATTTTCAAAATAAAATCCTGTATTTTTTGAGAAAATACTGCTCTTACAAAAGGACTTTTGTAATTTTTTATAATAACATTTATTATAACATTTTTAATATTCCTTATCTTACCAGGTTTTGTTAAGTATTTGTCCATTTGTAATTTGCTAAAGACTAGCGAAAAGAAATTAACAAAAACGATGACAGCAACAATGACAGGAAAAGCGCTGCCACATTATCAAATTTTTGAAAGGATGTAAAAAGTAGTAGCAACTTTATTTGCTACTTTTTTATAAGTACTTACATATAATTTATACACATAAAATTTGTATTTTTTTTATTCAACGAAAATTAAAAAACCGGATTAAAAAAAATCCTGCCTGATCCTGAATCAGGCTGATCCTGAAAATCCTGATTAACTGCCCAGATGGTAACGCAGTTTCTGGTAAAACATCAATTTCTTTGCCATTATACAATGAATCTAAAAGATTGGTAAGTTGTTTGAAAGATAATAACCTTTTCAATGATCTATATATATATGTATAAAATTGTAAAAAAAAAATCTGTACATGATATATTTTTTTTGAAATTCTTGTTGAGTTGGACACTTTCAATGTCGAGGAGTCCGAAAATCGCATTTTTAAAATTTTTGTCTGTCTGTCTGTCTGTTAAAGCATCACGCGAAAACCACTGGATGGATTTAAATGAAACAGGCCATCTAGGTTCCTTATATCCCCCTACATTGTAGGGGGCGCTGCGATCGGGCTCCAGGCATTCTTTTTTTAGCTTATCTCCGAAACCGTTCATAGAGTAGAGTTTTTCGGATACGGCGAGTTTTTATAACTTATTTATTCTGTTCTATCTCGAACACCAGAGGGTGCAGTAGTACAAAAATTTTAAAAAACCTAGAAAAACTCCTACACTATACATCCGATTTGCATGAAAATTGGAATCTTGAGTTTTCTGATACGGTGAGTGTTTTGGACTTTACTTCTTTGTGCTATCTTGAACGCCAGAGGGCGGTGTAGTACAAATATTTAAAAAAACGTCGAAAAACTCCAATGCCGTTTATCCGATTTGCATGAAAGTTGGTATATAGAGTTTTTCGGAAACGGTGAATTTTTATGGATTATATACTTTGTTCTATCTTGAACACCAGAGGGCGCTGCAGTACAAATATTTTAAAAAACATCAAAAAACTCCTAAGTCGTTTATCCGATTTGCTTGGAATTTGATATATAGAGATTTTCAGAAACAGTGAGTTTTTATGACTTTTAAGCTAGGTTTTGTCTTGAACACCAAAGGGAGCTGTAGTAAAAATATTTTAAAAAACGTCGAAAAAGTCCAAAACCTTTCATACGATTTGCTAAAAATTGGTATGTAGAGGTTCTCGAACACGCTGAGTATTTTTGACTTATCTATTCTGGTCTATCTCGAACACCAGGGGGCGCTGTAGTACAAATATTTTGAAAAACCTCGAAAAACTCCTAAACCGTGCATCCGGTTTGTATGAAAATTAGAAAAAAAGGGTTTTCTGATACGGTGAGTGTTTTGAACTTATCTTTTTTGTGTTATCTTAAACACCAGAGGGCGCTTTAGTACAAATCTTAGGAAATCGCGAAAAACTCCTAAACTGCTCATCCGATTTGGATGAAAATTTGTAAATAGCGATTTTCGAGTACGGTAAGGGTTTTGGTGCTATCTTTTTTGCTCTTTCTCGAAACTAGAGGGCGCTGTTATACAATTTGTACGTGTGTGTGTTATTAAACTGTTCCTTAACGGCTGCACTGATTTTGATGAAATTTTTTGTGTGTGTTTGAGTGGATCCCTTGATGGTTAAGATTCGCAATTGGACCCGTGGTGGCGCTGTGATCGGGTTGCACGAATTTTGTTATTATAGTTTATCTCCGAATTTTGTTCTGTATTGAACACCAGAGGGTGCTGCAGTACAAATGTTTTAAAAATGTCGAAAAACTCCTAGCTGTCCATCCGATTTGCGTAGTTTTAAACAGGAGTTTTCGGATATGGTGGGTATCTTGGACTTTTTTTTCTGCGCTTTCTTAAACACCAGACGGTGCTGTAGTACAAATCACTTAAGAAATCGTGAAACACTCAAAAACCGCTCATCTGATTTAGATAAAAATTTGTACATCAGATATATAGGAGTTGCTATCGAGTATGGAAAGGGCTTTGGCGTTATTTTTGAATGCTATCTCGAAAACCAGAGGGCGGTGTTGTACAAATACCGCAAAAAACTCAAAACATCTCATCCGATAAGTATGATTTTTATAAGTGGTTTTCGGGTACGGTGAGTCCTTTGGCGCTATGTATTCTGCTATATCTTGAACCCCAGAGGGCGCTGTACTACAAAATATAGTAAGCGTAGCAAAGCGTGAAGGGTGATAAATATCTTCTTTTCTTCTTTATGTGTTGTTATCAAGTCAGGACAGCTGATGCCGAATTCTGTGGTATTTGAGTACGTATTAACACATGCGCAAGTCAGTTGCGTCGTAAGTTGGCGTTGTTTTGACATTTCAATTTCTTTTTTCAATGCTTATTTAATTTTTGTCCAGTTTCCTCGCGAATTGCCAAGATTTCGTTTTTGCTCAGATTTTTTTCAAAAATGTGCAATCTATCGAATACAATATAAAACTTGAAAATATATTTTTGCAAGCGATCGGCGGCGCGCACAAACAAATCACGATTTCCCTAAGTTTTTCTCATAATTTTCAGATGTTGAAGTTACATTTTGTTCATTTCGCCGAAGTTACCGGTTTGAAAGATGCACACAAAATTCTTTCTAAAGTTTGTGAAAAGTTTTTTCAAATTGACGAATGAAATCCAAAATTATTTATATCAACTCCCGAGTTAAGCCGGAAATTCAGCTAGTATGCAATATTTATATAATTGCAAGCGTATTTGTAATTTTATTCATTTATGAAATTTGTAATTAAAGAAACCGTTCTTTTCTACTAAATTTGCGTCATTAAGGTACTAAAAATGTATTTAATTTTTAAAGCTTACTTTAACCTTTTTTCGATATATTAATATATATTTACAATTTATACAATTTATACAATTAACAATTTATACTATATTACATAAAATTACATAAAACTTAATAAAATGGAAGTCATTGTCCAAAACTGATCAAATAAAAATTTCAATTTTTTTCGCTGGCTAGGAAATCCTATCCATTTATATAAATATAACACATACAACGTTGCCTTAAGAATGGTTATTTATTGTAATGGTGATATAAGAAAATATGGAAAAAGGATACAAAACAACTAAGGTAAATATGCTTGACAACTTTTCGTATAAGGGATTATTTCAACAAAAAAAAATACACCATAAAAAATCAAATAAATCATTTATATTATATACAAAATGATATATGAATTTTTAAGCTTCAATAATTTAGTTTTTTATCCTTGTTAATAACGGTAGTTTTTAAGAAAATAGCAGTTTTATATACTTTATATAATTTATATAAGTTAAAAAAAAAAATTCTTAAATCCGGGGCACCACGATTTAAAAGTGTTTCTGCTAGAGCACAACAAACAAACATTTTTGGCCTAACGAAAAATCAATCACTGAACCATCTATCGAGTTATCGATTACTTTATTGTTTCTTGCTAAAAGATATGTTCATATAAACATCTATGCCACTATCTAACGGATATGAAAGATTGATATGTCATTTCAAAGGCAATTAAATTTCCTTTCAATAAAATACAATGCAAATAACATGTAAAGAATATTTTGAACTGCATAACCAAATTTATATCATATTTGAATTTATTTATTAAAAGAACCGTTATTTTCTATTATTAGGTGTTCTCATCCGGAAAATCAGAAAAAATTGGCAACCTTATTTTGACATTCTCATAGAATCCAACATCAAACCATGTATGGAACTTGAAAAAATAAGGCAGCATGTGAAAAAATATATTGAAAAATGGCATGGCATGAGAACGCCTTATAATTATTCCACCATGATTAAGGTACTAAAAATATATCATATATTATTTAAAAAGCTTGAAGCTTGAATTTCGTTTGATAAACTTCTAAAAATATATATATGGGCATTTCCGCCGAAAAGTCTACCGTGACTCGAAAATTAAAAGTTATTAAAAACTTATTATTTAATGATATTATCTTAGAGAAACATTTTTATTGTATTGATTTAAGCAATTTAAATATAAATTCATTTACCATGATGATCAAATCGCACTGTTTCACAAATGTAATTTTCCTTTTTAGTTAATATTTTTTAAATGTTTCGTAAAGTTTTTGTTTTAGTAAAAATGGAAGGCATTGGCTAAAAATAATGAAAAATGGATGAAGCAAGGAAAGGCAGAATATATTAAATTTGTTTTTTAGGGTTTGTGGGAATTGAACTAAATTGCTACCTAAACTAAATTGTGTCGGTAAAGCTAAATTTCTAAATTAATTTAGAAAAAAACCGAGCTGCCTAAATGCTTGCTAAACTTTCTTAAAAGAAGAGAATAATGACATTTTTTAACCTTTAACCTATTTGAAATTAGCCTTAATTAACCCCAATAAACCGTAACTGTAATTTAGTTTAGGTAGCAATTTAGTTCAATTCGCACACACCCTTCCATTACTATCGCTTTTCGGAGTAACGTCATTGCTAACCTGGGTGTAATCCACCCATAAATTTTAATTCACGAATCTGTAAGAGAGAACATTAAAGCAGTATAACGGTTCTGTTTATATTAAATTCATGTATTTTATTTTTCTATTAAACATACAATTTTTTCAATTTAATTTATATAAAATTTTAATAAAAATATATCAAAATTACGTAAATTAATTTTTTTTCTATGTTTTAAAACTAATGGGTGTAATCCACCCTGCGTTAGTAATGGAGGGTTAATAAATAAATCACATAATTACTTAATTAGCTATTTACTTAATAACCCAACACTTAATTACCCAACACTTAATTACCCCAACTGAAAAGGTTTTTAAATTTGATTACTTTGAAAATAAACTTATACAATTTCAAATCCTTCTAAGAAAAGTTTTATACAACAACTCTTGCCAATTTACATAATTTTTACTAATTTTGTGATCCAAGTCAAAAACCACTTTTATTTTTTGTCACGTAACGTATCATTTTTGGTGGCTTCTATCTAAGAGATGAACTTTTGACAACTCTTAGGTTTTACACATTGTATAGTGTGCTTAGTAAGCTATTGGAAAATCAAAATAAGGAACTTGTAAGTTAAATTTTTCATTCTTTAAAGTCGTACGATCGTCACGTGCGCCACCACGGAAATGCCCATATGTATATATATCTTTTATTTAAATCCACATTACATTCAATAAAACTACTCCAAATGGAACCCATTGACCAAAACTGATCTACTAAAAATTAAAAATTTTATCATTGGCTGGAAAATCCTGATAATTCCTATAAATATTAGATATTCAATGTTATTATTAAAGCCATAAATTTTAACATTTTGTATAAGGGCAAATAATTTCTTAAAAAAACACCCAATACTAAGTTTTGCTGCCAAATCCTGAGGTTAAGTCAAAAAATGAGACTATGTACTAAAACCGCTTACTAATCTTTAGGGTTTTGCATATACAAACCTTGTAAGCTTAGAGGTTTCATCAAAATCATTATCGAAATCTTAAAATTTTGTAATGCAACACAGTATTTATGTTTTTTTTTCGTAAACCTCAAAAGTGAATGTCAGATTAAAAAAATTCGAAATCAGAAAATGTCGCAAGTTGACTACGAAAAATGCCAGACTTAACCTGCCAACAAACCGTGTAAACAGTTTAGAGGTTACGAAAACTTTTTCAGTCATATTACCTTATGTGTTATTATCTGTCACCTTGTTACTTTATGTAAAAACTACACTTAGTTAATAAACACTGTATATAAAATATTTTCAATATCATATTTAACTTTTGTTCATGTTTTTTGCTATCATAAATTTTCAGTAGAAAATTAGACTTTATGGAAATTGTTTATCAAATTATATTGTACGCTCCAAAATAAGATAAATATAAAAATATATAAAATTAAATCAAATAAAAAAATTTTGTTTATATTATGAAGAAGTATAAAAATAAAATAGCGCGTTAAATGTAAACGCTATAATGTGGGGCCTTGTATTATCACCACATCCGTTAATTCCTATACTCTATCTTAACATATAACTTACTTACTTTTTTGTTACTTTTATTTAACATTAACATCATTTACTATTTTCTAGTATGACTAGTATTTACCTATTAATTACTTTATGTGTTATTATCTGTTACCTTGTTACTTTATGTGAAAACTACACTTAGCTTAAAAACACTGTATGTAATATATTTTCAATATCATATTTAAATTTTGTTTATGTTTTTTGTTATCAAAAATTGCCACCAGAAAGTTTTAGTTTAGAAAATCTGTTTAAATAGAAATGTAATCTAAAATATATTCTAAAAATAAAATTTCTTTAAATAAAAATTAATAAAGTATAAAAGCGTATAGTCCGCACACCATGATTCAATTATTATAAGGTTATCCAGACATTTGACGTCTTTTCACTAGAATAAGAATGTATACCTTTGCAGCTGCTACAGGATGAGCTAGCAACGTTGCGTTAGCCAATTGCAATTTACTTTTGTCGAACGCTTCTTCCGCTTCTGTCGACCAAATAATTGCACGTTTATCTTTCTTAGTAGCACCTTTAAAGTAGGCATTTAAAACAACTTGAGTCTGTGGGGTATTGGGAATAAACCTGCTATAAAAGTTAGTCATTTCTAAAAATTGTCGCAAGTCTTGAATTGTAACAGGTTTCGGAAAGTTTTTAATTTTTTAAATTTTTTCGTCCATCGGTAACAATCCATCATTGCTAATTTTAAAACCGAGGAAATTTACCTCACCTTGCCCTAAAATACATTTAGCTTGATTTAAAATTATGCCGTGGTCTTTGAAACGTTGAAATACCAGTCGAAGGTGGTGTAGATGTTCATCAAAATTTTTGGAAGCAATTAGTACATCATCAAGGTAGCAAAATACGAAATCACATCCTCGCAAAATGTGTCCATTAATCGCTGAAAGCTCTGCGCACTATTTCGTAGCCCGAATGGCATTTTAACGTATTCATATAGGCCAAAAGGTGTTACGAAGGCTGTTTTCATAATGTCATCAGGAAAGACATCAACCTGATGATATGATCTAACTAGATCCAAAGTTGGAAAACTAGTACAACCACTGAGATGCTGATTGCAGTCAGTAACAAATGGTATGTTGTATCGGTCTGGTACTGTGAGTTTGTTCAGTGCACGATAGTCCCCACAACAACGCCATTCGCCATTCTTTTTGGGTACCATGTGTAGTGCACTGGACCATTGAGACTTAGATGGTCGAATAATGCCAACCTCTAGCATGTACTCGAAGTCCTTTTTCGCGGCAGTCAGTTTGTCGATATCTAAACGTCTGCATTTGGAATGACAAGGTGGTCCGCTTGTCTCAATGTGGTGATATATGGTGTGTTCTGGCAATCTCTGAAGAATATTAGACTCTCTATAAATGTCTGGAAATTCTAGCAAAAGGTTAGTAAATGGTGAGTTGTTTTTTAAAACAACAGTGATTCCAATGGAGGGTTCTTGCGTTACTTGTACTTTTGACCTGATGAGTGTTTTACCATCAACAAGGTGTTTGTTTTTTAGGTCAGGAATCAAATGGAAATGAATTAAGAAATCTGACCCAATTATTGCTTTAGTAACATCAGCTACCACAAATCTCCATTTAAGTTTTCGGCGTAGATCAAGATTTAGTTCTAAAACCACCGTTTGGAATGTTTGGATTTTGGTACCACTCGCAGCAAAGAGATTTACAGGCACATTCGCGTCTTCTGTTGCGAATTGAAGTGGTTTAGAAGAAACGTACATGGTTTTTGGTAAGACTGACACGTCTGCACCGGTGTCAATTAAGAAATTATGCCTGGATTGACGATCTTTAATAAAAAGGCAAGAATTAATTGAAATATTTTCGGATGCCGCGAGTTCCGAAAAAAAATTTAGTTTTTTGAAAACGTACAAGGAAAAATACATTTCAAGGCTTCTTCTTTAAAATTATTGTGGTACCAACACCATTCCTTATTAACTATACGGCTCCTTGATCGTCTACGGCTATTATTTCGACGTTTTTTTTGACAAATCTTCTAGGGTTGGAGATCTAGCTCGAAAATTGTCAAAACGTTTTTCAAGAGCATCAATTTTATCCAAAATGGTTGCAAATGAGGAGTCGGAAACTACTGAGATTGACGGAGAGAGCTGTTCAAGTATTTTGTCGGCGTACTCTGCAATGTCGTCGAGAGTGCCTTTATTTCCTACTAAAATTGCTCGGGCGTTTTCCGGCAATTGCTCCGAAAATAACGTTTTTAAAACTAACTCACTCACCTGACCAGATCCAGAATTTCGCATAAATTGTAAAAAATGCGATGGTTTTTGATCTCTAATTGAGTGTCCTGTTAAAAGTCGACGCAGCTTTTTTTCAGTTGACTCTGCAAACACCGCAATAAGTTTCTTTTCTAACGCTTCATACCTGCACCCATCTGATGGTGGTGAGATTATTAAATCACTAACGAATTCCAATGTCGCAGAATCCAATTTGCAAAGGATGTGATCAAATTTTGTATCACCGCGAGTAATCCGTTGTACTCTAAGTATTGTTTCCACCTGCGTAAACCATAATTGTGGATTGGCTTTCCAAAAAGGAGGGATTTTGAAAATGCCAATAGCTCCGATTTGTGTTGTATCTCCGTGTACTGATTCCGCATGACGTGGTGAATGGCTTGGTGCAACATTGTCTTGGAAACTTTGACTTTGTTCTGCAGTGCGTGCAGAACGTGGTGACGAATGCGTAAGAGACATTATGCGTGTAATATTCGTGGAACTCCGCCAGGTTTCGGCCTGCCTGTCCCAAGCCAGGATAAAGGAGGAGGGTTAGTAATGGGATACGTCCCATGCCGTAAAAGGTTAGAGCCAACCAAGAGCTCGGGGTGGCGCCCATCTTGGTAGCAGGTCAATATGTATATCATTTTGAAAAAAGCCTGCGATGGAATAGCAATGGTCCATAAAACTTGTTAGCACGGGGATAGTCAAACCCGTCGAAAAAATGAGGTGACCTTATCTATCCACGGCATGGAGACATGGCCTATATGGTCAATAAAAAGAAAAAAATGGTCTCTTAGGGCACAAGGAGTGTCACGTAAGTGGGCACAGAGGTGACCTGTGACGCTGGGCACAGGTCAAATTAAATCGTAGGCACTTCGTTTAGGGTATGGTGATTAAACCATGCCTTGAATGGAATTGCCAGTCATGTACGAAACAGTGCTATGTGCACAGTCAAAAACAAAAATTCTTATATATGTATATAAGAATTTTTTGTCTCTTTGCTGGGATGTTGTAGACCCCCATTTTCGACAGGACCGAGTTGCCCAGGTGACTATCATGGGTTGGCCCTTCGGGGAGACTCGTGCTGGCTGTGGTTTGTGCACATCGCTTGCACAGGTCTAGATTGACCGGCGGGGTCGCGCAGTAGTACGACCGGGCTGGTATACCTGCTTAGTATGCAAGAGATTGGATAGGTCTCGTCTCAATCAGTAGATGGTAATGAAGGTACGCCATCTACCGGTAGCCAAACTGGTACTATTAAGGGCAGTATGGGATTCTTATTGCATACTGCTTTTACAGAATAGGGCACAGGGTAATGCTTTTGTGTTTATGAATGTGACATCTAGTACGTGGTTGCTTTTCTAGTGTCACTTGTATAATACAGGTCTGTGAAGAGTATTTCAGGTGCACATCCTTTTTGGATGTGCATTTTTTAATACCATATGTTCATTCATGAACTATAACTCCAATGTCTGTGGACCCAGAGGAATTGCGCCTTAATTGGCAGGGGTCCTCTATAAACACATTAAGGATTTCTGTAATATTCGTGGGTCACCAATATAGTTCAAACGAAATGATAAAGAACTATTTACTTTTATTTAAAATTTATTTATATTCAGGAAAAGAAAACATTTTAGAGAAGTGAAAAAATATTAATGCTTCAAAATTCAATGCAAACAAGTTTTTTTTTTTATAGAATTAAAATGTTGGTAAAAATTAAGCAAAGTATTTAAAAAAGTAATAATGAAGTTCGCCACACCTTATTTGAAGAGGAGAGCAAAAGGGCAATTTTTTAATGACATAAACATCCTGTAGTTGCATGAATATTATACTTTTTTGTAGTACAAAATACTAAAGATACATTTGACTACTACGTTTTCTACTACCTGTTTGTTTTGAACAAAACTTATATTATGAGCTTTTAAAAGTGTAATAGTTACATTTGATGTAAAACAATATTGAAAAAATTTGGTTTGTGTATACAAAACACATTTTGCAAAGAATTTGTATGAATATTTTTATTATGTTTTTGAGCTTTGAGCTAAAATAAGTTTAGAGGTAAAATTTTGTGAAAATATGTTTTTAAATCTGTGATACACGAGTTTTGTTTAACCAAAAGGATGACTATAGTTATTTCTACATTTATATTACGAAAAATAATGATTGAATTTGAACAGGTAGTAGAAAACGTAGTGGTCAAATGTATCTTTAGTATTTTTTACTACGAAAAATTATAATATTCATGCAACTACAGGATTTTTATGTCATTAAAAAATTGCTCTTTTGCTCTCCTCTTCAAATAAGGGTATACATTCTTATTCTTGTGAGAAGCCGTCAAATATCTGGATAGCCTTATAATAATTGAATCATGACTACTAGTATCCAAGGTTGATTTATAAGGTTGTCGCAAGGGAGAGAGCGAGTACCCATAATTGTCAAATCGAAGTTGACAGCTCATAGAAAATCTGCAAGTGCTCTCATTTATCATGCGTTTTTCTTTCGTAGTCATTCGCAAAATTCGCTGGCCTTGACAATTATGGGTACTGAGAAGAGAGTGCGATCAGCCCTGCGACAACCTTATAAATCAACCTTGCTAGTATCCACTTTAGATGTTTTTTTTTTGTTTAAGTAATTCCAAAATTTGTTTGGCTGCTTTCCTAGTGGAGAAATTTGGGTCATAGAGGAAAAAGCGTTGTGAAACCGTCCAATCTCTATATATATGTTATAGAAGAGAAAAAATGTATGTTAGTTACTTAAAAGCTCAAGAACGGCTGAGAGGAATTTAACTATTTTTTCTAATTAACTGCAACTAATCAACTAAGGCTACACAATTTTTACCACACCCCCCTTTACCGCCCACAAATCAATAAAAATTTGACATTTCAGACTAAAATTTAATAATTTAGTTCAAATAACTACTGCTGACGCAAGTACTGAAAATGGGCGTGATCGCATTACATCTACGCCCACTTTTAAGAAGTCATTAAGACTTCAAAACTACTAGGCCGATTGAGCTGAAATATTGGCAGTGGATTGTTTCTAAGTACGAGATTTACGGAAAAATAATTTTGCCACACTCCCTTTTAATGCCCAGTAATAAATAGAAACACTGTATTTCAGACGGTTTTGGTTGTATAAGACTTAAATTTGGTAATTTAGTTCGAATGGTTACTCTCGGAAACTGTACTAAAAATAGACTTTTTAGAAATGATTATAACTATGGATCCAATGGGCGGTCCCTATATATTTGAGCGAGCATAAAACGAGGGGTCATTGTCGCTCACACAAGCTAAATTTAATGATCCAGCTACGTTTTTGGTTGAAAATAGCAGAGACGAGGTTCAAACAATTCTTAATGGCCGTTATATTAGTTCATCTGAAGCAGTATGGAGAATTTTTGGTTTTCCAACTCATTAACTCTATAATGCATTGATATACTTGGTAGTACATTTGGAAAACGGACAAAGAGTATATTTTACTCCAGAAAACATAGACAGAGTGATTCAAGAAATACCTGAAACCACATTGATTGCGTTTTTTAAACTATGTTCGAGATTTCGCGAAGGCCTTGCTCTACTGCCAAGTTCCATCATATTATACATGAACACTAAAGAAATGGAATCTACGGAAACAAGAACAAAATGTTGAAGGATCGGTTGAAGTTAAATGAGATTCGGCTCTAGGTAGAGTTTATACGCTTCATCGTAATTATTCTGAATGCATTTACCTGTGACTTCTATTGCAAAACATAAAGGGTCCTACAAGTTTCACTTATTTAAGAACTGTAGATGATCCAACATACCGGTGGCGTGCGAAGCTTTAGGTCTTCTTGAAAGTGTGTACCATTGGAGAAATGCACTGTCTGATGCCGCCATCTCTGAAAAAGCTTTCCGACTAAGAGAGTTGTTTGCAATAATGCTGATTTTTTTGCCAAAAGTCTAATGCGTTACAGTTATGGAATGATGTCAAAAATCAACTTTGTGATGATATTTTGCACAGACATCGTTCACAACAAAATAATCAGGAAATACCTTACAATGATAAAAAAACACGTTTAAAAGATTTCGGTTTGCCAGAACCTCAAAGAGATAATACCGAAGTAGAAAATATTCTATATACCCTCGAAATAAATTATGATCAAGATAATCTTTCAGCCAGAACTGTAAGGAATAATAAAGTGTAACAAACATTTTTTTTTGTTAATGCTCCTGGTGTTACTGGTAAGACCATCCCAACGTATTTAATTCTTGCTAAAGTTCGTCATGTATGAAAAACTGCAATTGCAGTAGCATCGCCCGGAATCGCAGCAACACTTCTAAGTGACGGTCGAACTACTCAGTCAACATTTAAGTTGCGGCTTCAGTTTCACCATACAAAACAACACATTCGAGCTCAATTCTTAAAAACGGTGCTATTGCAAAAGTACTCAAAGAAGAATCATTAGTTGTTTGGGATGAATGTACCATGACATATAAGGCCCATATCGATGCTGTTAATACCATGTTGCAAGATGTTAGGCAATCAGGTCGTGTGATGGGTTGTGTAACTTTTTTATTCTCTGGCGACTTCCGTCGAACACCACCGGTTGTATCATGAAGAAATCAAATACGTGTCAATATGTCAAGAAACTTCAATTGACAACAAATATGCGTATTCATCATTAAGGAGGAGATCACGATGCCGCTATATTTACAGCACTTTTACTAAAAATAGAAAAAGGGACAATTGCTCTTGACAATGGATTGCTTCATGTTTCAGATACATTGGGTGCATGCGTTTCGACTCTAGACAATTTGGTTTCAAATATTTGCGTCAAAAATCTGCCGCATGGTTATGTAAAAAAGCTATTGTTTCCACCAAAAATTCACATGCGGATGTACAAGATAATCGATATGATTGTTAACGAAAATGATGTGATTCACTCGCAGACTTCTCCCACATAAACAAACAGTAAAAATTAATCAGCAAATTATGTTATTGCGCAATTTAAAACCTCCAAAACTTTGTAATGGAACCCGGCAAGTAAAGCAACTTGTACTAAATATTAAAGATAATCTATATTAATAAAACAAATCAATAAAACAGTAATATTTCCGACTTTTTCGAATGTATGAGACTTAATATTGGTAATTTTATTCGTATGGTTAGGTACTATCATTATAATACCATTACCATACCATTACCATACCATTACCATACCATTACCATACCATTACCATACCATTACCATACCATTACCATACCATTACCATACCATTACCATACCATTACCATACCATTACCATACCATTACCATACCATTACCATACCATTACCATACCATTACCATACCATTACCATACCATTACCATACCATTACCATACCATTACCATACCATTACCATACCATTACCATACCATTACCATACCATTACCATACCATTACCATACCATTACCATACCATTACCATACCATTACCATACCATTACCATACCATTACCATACCATTACCATACCATTACCATACCATTACCATACCATTACCATACCATTACCATACCATTACCATACCATTACCATACCATTACCATACCATTACCATACCATTACCATACCATTACCATACCATTACCATACCATTACCATACCATTACCATACCATTACCATACCATTACCATACCATTACCATACCATTACCATACCATTACCATACCATTACCATACCATTACCATACCATTACCATACCATTACCATACCATTACCATACCATTACCATACCATTACCATACCATTACCATACCATTACCATACCATTACCATACCATTACCATACCATTACTATACCATTACCATACCATTACCATACCATTACCATACCATTACCATACCATTACCATACCATTACCATACCATTACCATACCATTACCATACCATTACCATACCATTACCATACCATTACCATACCATTACCATACCATTACCATACCATTACCATACCATTACCATACCATTACCATACCATTACCATACCATTACCATACCATTACCATACCATTACCATACCATTACCATACCATTACCATACCATTACCATACCATTACCATACCATTACCATACCATTACCATACCATTACCATACCATTACCATACCATTACCATACCATTACCATACCATTACCATACCATTACCATACCATTACCATACCATTACCATACCATTACCATACCATTACCATACCATTACCATACCATTACCATACCATTACCATACCATTACCATACCATTACCATACCATTACCATACCATTACCATACCATTACCATACCATTACCATACCATTACCATACCATTACCATACCATTACCATACCATTACCATACCATTACCATACCATTACCATACCATTACCATACCATTACCATACCATTACCATACCATTACCATACCATTACCATACCATTACCATACCATTACCATACCATTACCATACCATTACCATACCATTACCATATCATTACCATACCATTACCATACCATTACCATCAGATTTCAGCACTTTCGCTCATCATTACGAGTAGAACCGTAGTTTTAACTGTCCTTGGGGGCATATACAGCTCACAAAAGTAGTTGGCATTTGATATATTTTTTGAAGTTCAAAAAATATTACGAAAAAACAGTTAACTATAATTGGGCTTGCTATCAATGTATTCCTTAGGTTGTTTTCAACGAAATACATAGCACATTTCTTATAAAACCAAGAACAAAATATATATGTTATGAGCTAAAATTGAGCGAATTGATACGTTTATGATCATAACGGTGAATATGGCATGACTTTATAGACATTTGTGTACATTGTTTAGCACAACATTGATTGTAAAGCAATTAAAACTCGACAAATTGCATTCATTGCCTTCCTCTGTACTCGATGAATTCAGTGCATTAAATCGTTGATAATTGTGTAAGTGTAGCCAGCAATGTGGCCAGTACAACCTGAAAATATAAACACAAATTTTCATTTAATTTGTTACTTCCATATATATATCCTCTGCCATACTTTCTTGGTATCTTTTGGCGAAAAAGCCATACAGGTGCGCGAAATTATCCACCGGTCAGTAAAAGTACCTTAAAAACATTTTAATAATGAATACATAATGTGTATAAATCATAGCTGTTAAATAATGATTTCTAATCGTAGTCATTAATAATTGGTTTATTTTTTTTAAAAGGAGAAATACTTGGTTAATCCTTCACTGGTACAACTCAAAAAATGTAGTTATCTACAAGTTTTTTTTTCCAAAGAACGATTTACAACACGACTGATCAATGCCCACACCTGAAAGCCTGAAATACACTGAGCGTAAGAGAATGAATTGTGAAATAATGAGAGAAATACATATAATTTTTTTTTCCCACAGACCAAGTGTACCAGTTAAGTACAATTCTTTTCTGTAATTGTAATCAAATGATTTCGATTATATTAAATAACTAGCTGGATACCCGGCTTTACTCGGGAGTAGATATAAATAATTTTTGAATTCATTCGTCGATTTGAAAAAAACTTTTCACAAACTATTAAATGAATTTTGTGTGTATCTTTCAAATCGGTAACTTCAGCGAAATAAGCAAAATGTAGATTCAACACCTAAAAATTATAATAAAAAGTTAGGAAAATCGTGATGTGTGTGATCGTGATTACTTGCAAAAGTATATTTTCAAATTTTACATTTTATTCGATAGATTGGACACTTTTGAAAACATCAGAGCAAAAACGAATTTTTGGTAATCATTTATGTAAATTTTTTCATACATAAATGCTCTCTTTTGACCTCGTGTCGTAATGTTACTGTAGCGTTTAATGTGTCAATGAAAGTAGTCAAAAATGCAATTTTGAATTTAATTATTTTTGGAACATAAATTTTTGCGCCATTTTTTAAGAAAAAATTAAATATTATGGACCTTTCTTGAACAAAAAATGATAAAATATAAATGCCTTACTAACTGCTATTATTATTTTTAACCATTGTTAGCTTAGGTCATATTTGGAGATATTTTTATGATCAAGAATTCATTCATACGTTATTTTTATGTACCTTTAATTTTTACCACGTTTTTGGCAATTATTTTTCATAATTTTTTGCGAATAAGCCATTATTTTGTAAGTCTTTTTTTACTGGAAAACAATTAAATAAGCACTGGAAATTGAAATTGAAATGTAAAAACAATGCCAACGTACGAAGCAACGAACTTGCGCATGTGTTGATGCGAACTCAAATACAACAGAATTTGGCATCAGCTGTCCTGATATGCGAAAATAAGAATGTTGAATATAAATACACATAAAGAAGAAAAGAAGATATATGTATGTTACCCTTCGCGCTTTGCTACGCTTTACTGTATTTTGTAGTACAGCGCCCTCTGGTGTTCCATATATAGCAAAATACATAGCGCAAAAATCTTAACGCACCCGAAAACCTCTTATGAAAATCATACTTATCGGATGAGTGGTTTGGATCTTTTTTGCAGTATTTTTGCGCCCTCTGGTTTGCGAACAAAAAGAAAAATAGCGCCAAAGACTTTTCATACTCGAAAATCCTATAAACAAAATTTTCATCCTAATCAGATGAGCAGGTTTAAAGTGTTGTACCATTTCTTAAGAGATTTGTACTACAGCGCCATCTGGTGTTTAAGGAAGCACATTAATAAAATAGGAGTGTACTTTAGACCACACGACTGAAGTAAAACTTCTTTAACTTCAACTATATGCATATATATATATATATATGTATATTATAAACTTGTATACACATATACATATCAGGGGGGCAACTGCCCTCTCCTGTCCTACCGTCAATATGCCCATGTATATGTATATATGTTTATATGTGTATAATATATGCATGTATACACATATACTTATTAAGGGGGCCATCTGCCCTACCCTCGCTACACCCATGTATATGTATATATGTGTATGTATGTATATATGAATAATATATACGTATAAACATATACATATAAGGGTACAACTGCCCTCCTCTTCCCTAACTTCGCTACGCCCATGCATATGTATATATGTTTATAAATGTAGTTATGTATAAAACATACTTGCATATACATACACATATCAGGGGGACAACTTCCCTCCTCCTCCCCACCGTCACTACGCCCATGTTTATGTATATATGTTTATGTATGTATGTATGTATGTATGTATAATATATACATATATATATATATGTCTAGGGGGCAGCTGACCTTCCCTTCTTTACCCTCGCTACGCCCATGGATATGCATTTATATTTATATGTGTATATATGTTTAATATATACATGCATATACATATCAGGGGGAAAACTGCCCTTACGTCGCTACGCCCATGTATATATACATATAATGTATACATATTATATGTGTATGTATGCATAATATGTGTATTCGGGTAAACGGCTTAGGAGTTTTTCGACGTTTTTCAAAATATTTATACTACAGCGCCCTCTGGTGTTCAAGATGGAACCGAGTAGATAAGTCATAAAAACTCACCGTATCCGAAAACCTCTACACACAAATTTTCATGCAAATCGGATGAACGGCTTCGGAGCTTTTCGAGGTTTTCCAAAATATTTGTACTACAGCGCCCTCTGGTGTTCAAGATAGAACAGAGTAGATAAGTCATTAAAGCTTAACGTTTCCGAAAACCTCTACATACAAATTTTCATGTAAATCGGATGAACGGTTTAAGTCTTTTTCGAAGTTTTTTAAAATATTTGTACTACAGCGTCCTCTGGTGTTCAAGAAAGAACAGAGTTTATACGTCATAAGAACTCACCATATCCAAAAATCTCTATATACCAACTTTCATGCAAATCGGATAAACCGCTTAGGAGTTTTTTGACGTTTTTTAAAATATTTGTACAACAGCGCCCTCTGGTGTTCAAGCTAGCACAGAAAAGATAAGTGCAAAACACTCAACGTATCAGAAAACCCCTATAGTCTAATTTTCATGCAAATCGGATGCACGGCTTAGGAGTTTTTCGAGGTTTTTCGAAATATTTCTACTACATCGCCCTCTGGTGTTCAAGATAGAACAGAGCAGATAAGTCAAAAAAATTCAGCGTGTCCGAGAACCTCTACGTACAAATTTTCATGCAAATCGGATGAACGGTTTCGGAGATAAGCTTAAAAAAAGAATGCCGGGAAACCGATCGCAGCGCCGCCTTCAGGGTCCAACCTTTTTTACTGGATAAAAAGTAGCCTATGTTATGACCGGGGATATAAGGAACCTAGATGGTTTTCGCGTTATGCTTTAACAGACAGACAGACAGACAGACAGACAGACAGACAGACAGGCAGACAGACAGACAGACAGACGGGCTCCTCGTCACTCAAAATGTCCAACGCAAAAAGAATTTCGAAAACATATTTCATACACAGATTTCTTTTTTTACAATTTTATGTATATACGTATATAGATATAGATTAAATAATTATTACGATTGGGGAACAAGGGACGAACCTTCACATGTCAACGTGTCTGGCTGCCTTAACTTGGCGAGGCCAGCATTATCCATGTTAAAATCGTCTCCAGTTGACTCAAACCTTTTCGTGGTGTTCCCTGGGCAACGGTAAACTGCCATCCGTCAGTCACTCCGTCAGTTTGACAACATATTTCAATGAAAAGAACAAGAAAAAAGATAAGTGGCGGCCGTGGCGCAATGGGTAGAGTGTTTGGCCCATACGCCAGAGAGCCCTGGTTCAAATCCCACCTGACGCAGAAAGTTTTTTCAATTGATTTAATTTTTTCGTTCAGCCGTCAACTCCCTGCAGACAATGGGAAACCTCAGAGATTAAAAAAACTGCCATGAAAAGCTCGGCTGAGTTCCTAAATGCATTTATGCAAAGTCATTGACTTTTTCTTCGAATTGGTGCTTAGTAAATTCACCAAAACTGCGCAACTAAAGCGTGCTTAACTGGTGAATCAACTAGGCACCAATTCGAAGAAAAAGTCATTGATGCTTTGCATAAATGCATTCAGGAATTTAGCCCTTCTTGAGTACATAAGCCGTTCGGAGTCGGCATAAAACTTGTAGGTTCAGTCATTGTGTTCAATCATCATTTGTGTTCAATCATTTTACAAACACACAACACAACTGATCATAAGAAGCTCGTTTAAAGTCCTTTCAAGGGCTGAAATGGCCATTTCGTTTTTTTTTAAATATAAAAATTATTCCCAAATCTGATGACGACTACCGCAAACGAAAAACTGATAATGATTTACGGATATGCTCTTAATTGCCAGCTGATTGATACCTTGGAAAGAAACAAAGCTGATATCACTGCAATCCAAGAAATGCGATGGAAGGGACATGGTTGCTGTTGGTTGCGCATTTGTGGTTGGCAAGATATTACGGCAGCACGTCCTGCGATTCACACCTGTGAATGAACGACTTGCCATAATGCACATCAATTTCTTTCATATAAGCCTAATATGCGCACATGCTCCAACAGAGGACAAGGACGATGAGATCAAATATACTTTCTACGAGCGCCTTGAAGACGCTTACGAACGCTGCCCCTGTCACGATATAAAAATTGTGCTTCAACGCTAAGGTGGGAAAAGAAAACATCTTTGATCCGACAGTCGGAAAGTTCAGCCTCCACGACAACACATCCGATATCGAAATGAGGCTAATTGACTTCGCCGCAGCACGAAACATTGTCGTAAGTAGCACTAGATTCAAGCATCTCAATATTCATAAGGCCACCTGGCTGTTCCCTGACCAAAAAACGAGAAACCAATTTGATCACTTTTTGATTGACAGAAGGCACTCTTCCAGTGCATTAGTTGTACGCACGATCCGTGGTGCTAACATAGACTCAGATCATTATCTTGTCGCAGCTAAGATCCATACACGTCTGTACTGTTCTACACAGAGAAAGCTAGACGTCCACAAGCTGCAATCAAAACGGAAAGCTTGCGCGAAATCTTGAACTAGGCCAAAACCGACTTACGGTTGTAAGTGCCACCTAAGTAAGGTCAGTAGATCTCACGAGTTGTTATTTCCGGTTTGCATCAATTTATGCCTTTATTGTGTCTTCGAGATCAAAATTGCTGGATCGAAATTTTGCAAGCCAGTTTTGGCACTAGCGCTCACCTAATACATATTCTCCATACACCGCGTATATAGCCGCGTATGCAACAATACGGCAAGCTAGATGGGGGGTAAAACCAATGAAACGAAATGGTTCTTATAAAAACAACAACACAGCAATTCACCGCACTGGTTGTATAAAAATGGAAAAACCGATATTTAAAAATTTTTAATTTTTTTGACATAGACGGCTGTTCTACCCACTGGGCCACGAAGATATATTTAATTGAGTAGCTCATACTCATGTTAAATCAACAATCAGCTCTTCTTTTCTTTCTTTAATGATTGAATTGAGTCTTATAGCATGTCTACACAGAGAGTTTAGTTTGAGTTAAATTTAAGCTGTTCACACAGAGATTTGTCAGCAGAATTGAGTTTAGTTGAGTTTTATATTTCGCAGAACAAAATCGTTAAATACTCTGAAGGTATATTACGGTCTAAAAATTTGAATCTGAACGTAGCTTTTTTTCAGAACATTAACAAACTTTTAGGCATTTTTCAAATTAAGTGTTGATAAATTCAGAAAGCAAACTGAGTTCAGTTGAGTTTCTTCAAGCAAAATTATACTGGTTTATTCAAGAGTTTATTTTAAGTTCAACGACAAGACTTAACTTTGTACTGGAAACTCAAACTAAACTCTTTTAACATATTTTTTACTAATATTTTTACAACTGAATCACAATACAATATTAATATTTACTTTTACTTTGCGTAGAAATAAGTTAAAGCAAATGTTTCGCAAAAAGAAAAAAGGTGTGTATCTTCATTAAATCAGAGATTGTAGATAATAAATATTTTTTCATTTTCAAACCAAAATAGAATATCAGAAAAATTTTGACTTTTATTTTTGCCTATTATAGATAAAACCAAAAAATTTTAAAGTCGAACGATTCTTACGATTTTTTTCGGCTTATTATTACAAAATGCAAAATGATGGCTTTTTACTTTTTATTTTTATTGAAAAATTATGCTTTTTTTCATATTCCGAGAAAATTTTTTCTGAGTGTAGATCCGCCACTGAGCTTAATCAACTTTATCAATATTTTATAATATTTTATATATTTTTCCGCAAATAAACCGTGATCGACCGAAAATTTGAAATATTATATAGAAATATGAAAACCAAATTAAAAAACATTTTTTTTTTAAATTTTTAAATAGAACTACTTACCAGCGGTTTTCTTTTTACTTTGGAGAAAATCGTGAATAAAGCCTTTAAGTTGAAATATTTATAGCTCTCTTTTTTTGTAACATAAAATTATAAAACTTTTAAGGCATACGTACAATAGATAATAATGTATAAAAATGTGCTATTTTGGTTACGAGATCAACTTTTGTTTAGTTAGTAGGGTGTAAAAAAATAATCGCTTGTAACTATGTTTCGCATGGGAAAACAATATTTTTTTTTAATGAAAACCTATTCCTCGACAACCATTCATTCCATTCTTCAACATTATTTTGTAGACGTCAAATTAACTTGGATAGTACAGCTAACTTAATTAATGCCATTTATTTATTTATTTATTTATTACTGTTTGCTAAGCCTAAAAGCCTTATAGCAATATTTGTTAAATAGAAAATTTGAACAATGTAAAAGGTATTTAAAATTTTAAAATTTAATTATTGCTTAATATACATTAGAATTTTAAGATATAAGTTGAACAGAAAAGCATTGTGTTGGCAGACTCTTGACAAAAACTGTAATTTCGCCATACTTCACGTATAATGATATTAGTCTAGAACGGTGGGAGTTATCAAGACAAACAAGGTCCACACGCCACACTAACAAAATAAGTTCTATCTTGCTAAAGCCAATAGGTAGGGTAAGGAGATTCACCACACCGACCTGGAATGCCAAAATTATAAAATACGGTTCTGCCGTATCTTAAAAAAATATCCATGAAAAATCCATGTTTGTTCTTATTGCTTTTGATGAATTACTTTACAATGACGACGTGCTCTAACAACGAAAGTTTCGATGTTCAACAATTTGTCGAAAATTTGTATGTTGCAACAAATTCAACAGGTGATAATTATGATAAAATATCGCTTTGTTTCGTTTTTTCAGATAATTTTATTGGGTTTTTTTAAAACATACATTATTATAATACAAACATTTATTGATATTTCAGTTCGATCTTTACTTCGAAAGTGAAGTTATAATATGTAGCCACTGGAAAACGGTGAAGTACATCATTTTACAGTACATTATATATTAGGATTTTTTGAAGTTCTTTTTTGAGATTTATTCAATACGCCATAGGCCATTCGATGTGGCTTATTTTGTTTTACCATCTGCTGTTTTACAAATTATTTTGTATCTAAAAGTAATAATATATTAAGCTTAAAGTCCAATCATGAAACTTTTCTCCCGAGGAATCAGTAAAGCCAGTTTTCATTTTTAAGATAGCAGATAAAGGCATCCAATTTTTTTTACTCATGAATATTCACGGTGGATGAAAAATTTGCATTGACATTACTAGTCTGACTCCGCTTGAATCATTCAAAATTGGTCCCGTGCTGAGTAAAGTTAAATCTGTCCCGTAACATGCACAAAAAACCTGTTGAGTGACGAGTTATATTGGATCTATCCTGTGATAGGGGTCCATTGGAGCTGTCACGGGACCAGTTATTTAAGGGCAATTGACTCTGCTTTCCCCGTAGGGATTCTGTAAGAGCAGAGCGTCTTGTTCATTTTTAAAGGAAAAAAAGTAGTTTTACATCATTGGCGTACATTCAAATTTGGCTATCTTTTATCACTAATGGAAGATCATTAATATAGAGTAAAAACAGTAAAGGCCCAAGGTGGTTTCCTTGAGGTACCCCGGAAATTACAGGAAATTCATGTGACTTGACAAGTTTGTAGATAACACAAAGTGTTATAACACTGCTATAACAAAGTGTTATAACACTAAGCAGTGTTATAACACTTTGTGTTATACTTTGTTATAAGTGTTATAACACTTTGTTATAGCAGTGTTATAACACTTTGTGTTATCTATTGCATAAGTAAGATTTTATCCATTTAATAAGTTGTGTGGGAAACCCAAGAAGAGATAGTTTTAAAGTTAGGAGGCTATGATTAACAACGTCAAAAGCTTTGCTAAAATCCGTGTAAATAACATCAGTTTGTAGCCCCATTCCAGAATTCTCTACTGTCTTAGATGAAAATTCCAGAAGGCTTGTAACCGTCGATTTTCCAGCTAAGAATCCATGTTGGGAAGGAGACATTAAAGACTTAAGGCTATGAGATACTTGTGACGTTACAATTGCCTTAAAAAGCTTAGATAAAGCACTTTATTTTGCAATTCCCCTATAGTTGTCAATTAAAGACCTGTTACCAGATTTATGCAACGGGATAATATATGAAAATTTCCAGGCAGCTAGAAAATAACAACATTTTAATGAGGTCGTAAAAAGCAAAGTGATTGGAACTGCAAGCTCTTCACAACAATATTGTAATATACATGAAGGAATGTTATCAGGACCACTTTTGTAAGATGACTTCAGATTTGTTAAGTAAGAGAATACAGTGTTTACATTAATAATAGAGGAATAGATTTCACCTGGATGCACTATTATCGGATAGCTAACATCATCATACGAAACTGATGAAAAAGAAGACTTAAAAAAGTCAGCAAAAAAGTTACATATTGAAAAACCGTTATCAGACTCGAATAATTTATGTATATATATATAAAAATCAATTGCTGTGCGTTAGTCCCGCTAAAACTCAAAAATGGGTCTACCGATTAGGCTGGGATTTTTTTTATTTTGTTGGTAATTGTTCAGGGATGGTTTAAAAGAAGAGAAAAATTGGAAATCTTTAGTCGAAAATTTCGAAAACCAAAATAAGCGCCTTTGAATGGGAATTTTGTATTTTGAATGGAAAATGTCACACATTTCCGGAAGTTCTTTACGATTTCCTTAAAATTTGGCAGAGAGGTTAACTATCACCCATGTCAGGTTTAAAGATATACTACCTTGTTAAAAAAGAAAGGTTCATTCACACTGTGAACCGGACTTAACTGTCCGATTCAAAAATTTTTTTTTTAGTAGATTGCCACATGTGACAGTGTTTTGTTTACAACAACTTTTTTCGTGTCTTCGATTTTTACTCACTCGGCTCTGCATGGTTTGCGTGTCATACTCGTTTACCCATGTCTCATCACCAGTAATTTCTTTTTGAACAAGGTGGTATTTTGTTTTTCGCGTTCATTCAGACCGCCTACTGAAGGCGTTGCAACAGTCTTACTATATGGAGATAGACGTTTATAACTCAGAATTAAAACTCGAAAATATGTGGGCCGATTGAACTCAAATTTTGGCAGAAAATATGTTTTGTGTAAGATAATAGGTCGTGGCACCTCCCATGCAAACCAAACATCTCAAACGTGATATCTTGCCCGATATCTGGCTTATTTGCATACAATTTTGTAATTAGTAGTTTTAGAATGCGGTATTATTATTAAGTATTTAAGAGCTATATTTTTTACTTTATCTCGAACTCCAGATGGCGCTGTGGTTTTAGTGGTTTTAGGGTACGACGAGTATTATAACGTTATTTCTTTTACTTTACCTTTACAAATATTTTCAAAATACGCAAAAATCTCCTAAAGCCTATGAATGTAAGGATAAAGTAACTCGGTAAGGCCGAGTCATTTGGACATGTTAAACTTCATTTCAATGCGTTTGGTAATGCGTGCACTTCAAGAGCTGCCAATCGAAGAACGAACAAACGTACACTTTTGTATAATTTTCTTTTATTATTTATTTTTTACAACAAAAAATACGTCGCTATCTGAGATTGAATTAAAAACTTATGTGTAGTAGATTTATTGAGCAAACAATTGAGCCCAAGCTGAGAAAAAACATTTGATTGTTTGAAAATATTTTTTAATTGGTCTTACAAAGTTTGAGGGTAAGATGAAGTAAAAACTAATTAATTATTTTAATATATAAATTATATCCATATTTTAAGCCGCAATAAAACAAACAAACTTCATCGCATGGACTTTACATTTAGTATTCGTGGGGCCCAAGTGGTCGCTGATCACGAATCTGACGTACAAAACGCGCAAATATTTAAAAAAACGGCATCGAGTAAATGGGGGTTAAAATATTAGTTTTCAATACAAAAATTTTTGTTTTAAATTTTATTATTAAATAAATGTTTTTAAACTGAAAATGTTTACATTGTTTTCAAAGTAAAAGCTTTTGTCTTAAATTTTACTTACAAACATTTGTGTTTAACTCAAATAAAATTGCTTAAAGCTCTATTTCAAAAACATATTCATTACATATGATCACAATTTCATTTAATTTTAACACATATTTCCCTCAGTGTAGCAAAAAAAAAAAAAACACAAAAATTAAAAATTTGAGTTTGCCGAAAAAAAAATCAATTTTTGCAACAACCACTAAATGAAAACATGATAAAAGGCAACTAAAACAGAAAATAAGTAATATTTTCAATCCTTCTACGCCGTTTGTTAAACTTCAACCAAATTGCGTGCATATATGCTGTGTTCCTAAATGCATTTATGCAAAGCATCAGTGTCTTTTTCTTTGAATTGGTGCTTAGAATATAATAAGTCGGGGATTGGCCGAATTAGACCACAGTGGGTCCCTTTTCGTCCCCTATTTGACGAAGGATGCTACTGCTCGGAGCACTCATGAGTGAGCATGCTCCTTATATAAGCACCATTTGTCACCTCAAGCATGTCTTTATAGGTCAGTTGACCAATTTCGGCTTCGTCAATAAATGGACGTCCCAGAATGGTCAATCTTATACTTGCCACCGCCGGACAATGGCACAGAATGTGGGCTGCTGTTTCCGGCTCCTCTAGGCATAACCTACACGCATCGTCCTCGGTCAGAGTCATCTTCCTGAGATGGTACATGTAGGGACCGTGTCCTGTGACCAGTGCAGTATGCCAGCTTAAAGTCTTCCGATTGTATCGGGTGACTTTTGCTGCCTCACTACTTGACCATTTCATTGAATTGGTGCTTAGTAGATTCACCAAAACTGCGCAACTCGATTATTATTTTTAAGAACTCTTGGCGAGATTAGACAAGGGGGACGAGTCCTTTTAATTTTAATACTTTATCTCAGTAAATATCTGCATTTTGGTATTGATATATGGCAAAGCTACAGGAAAAGTGAGCGTGTGCCCAAATTTTATCAGGATTAAAGTTCATAATTCGACTATGCCTTAAACATTTTAAACATTAATTGCATATTGCTATATAACGAAACGAAGACGTATAAAGAACGAAGAAACGAGAGACAACATAATTTGGTATGAAAAAATGTAGTTCTTACCCCGTCTAGCACGATCGAAAGTGTTCGTTTCGTTATACAGCAAGATGCAGTAAATCTAATAATATTCAAATTGCATAAAATTTTGCCCGTGAAATTTAAGTTTATCACTTGAAACGTTTATTTGAAAATTTGATTAATATGATTGAACACCTCTTATTTATTTTTTTTTACTGACTAGAAAATTTATGGTAGAGATTGGATCCATTGATCTTTGTGCGTGCTGGGTATATTTCATAAAAGCAGGAAAAGAATTAATCTTGCGTTTAGTATTGACAAAGCTCCATAAAGATTTTGCATCAGACTTGATGTTTGATTTAACATTCGTTAAGTATATGTTATAGGACTGCTTATATCAGGCCCGTAGCCAGGATTTACCTTAGGGGGTGGGGGAAGGGGTTTTGATAAAGAAAATATATAAGAAGATACCAGTAAAAAACTAAACCCAAGGAAATGGAAATTTTTCTTAACAAATCCGTGTTCTCTTAAGACTATTCGTGAATATGCCCATTTTTAGCTTACCATTAGAGAGATGAGTCAAGAGTTATTAAATTTTTTAATCAAACTAATTTTTTAGTACTAAGTTTTCCATTTTTGCGTATGTTTTTTTGAAGCGAAGCTTTTTACTCCTCGTTCTGTGATTTGCTTAGAGTGAAATCTGAAAAATTTTCGACAGATTTTTTCTTGGAATTTTGATATTGCAACAATAAAATTTAATACTTTAATATTAAATACTAAAAATATCTCTTGGTTCCCGTCGGGATCGAACCCGTGTCTTCTTAAATAATAGCCCAGCACACTATCCACTAGGCCACATAGACTTGTGAGAAACGGTTGTTAATTTAATTTTAGATATAACAGAAGATCTGCAGCAGATCGTCACCATCTATCAATAGATAGAGGATTGTGTATTTGCTATGCTACAAAAATGTGCTTTTATTTGCCACAAGGTGTCTCCAGCATCGGTGTGTTTGTATTGTGAATGCGTTTGTGGTGTTGTTGGTACGAAAAAAACTAGCAATGCCCACAAGTGCGTTTTTTAGCATAGAGTATAAATTATTATCTAGAGATTGCATCAACTCTGCTAAATCTCTGGCATGTGTTAACAGAGGTTAACAGAGTTTTTTCTTCATGTTTTTAAGTGAAATAACTCTGTTAACACTGTTAGCAGAGTTGATGCAATCTCTAGATAATAAATTACACTCTATGTTTTAAGCGTCATAAAAATAGATGATATCAATAAATATGGAATTAACAAACGCACGCATGACATCGGCAAGGTATCTAAAATGTTTGTTAAATTTTGTTTCGTGTGCGTTCTTTAATATATATTTTTGAAGCGAAGTTTTTTACTCCTCGTTCTGTGATTTGCTTGGAGTGAAATCTGAAAAATTTTCGACAGATTTTTCGCTACGCTGTTGAAGGAAAAAATTTGTTCAGTGCAGCCAAGCTCACAACCATGATACAATGATAAGGTAGGCCCATGATACTAAATTCTCTCACGCGTCAACGAAGAGCGGATAATGAGAAGGAAGATACTTGTCAGTTGATGGCTTGGCCATGCGATGTAGCACCAATTTAATTTCCTCCCATAAAGTTGCAAACATAAACATCCATAAAGTGCGGTCGCGTGTGTTAAATTTGTGATAATTTGAGTGAAAATATTATAACAGTGTAATAAAAACTATAAAATGTGAAAATCTTAAAATTGCAAACAAATCTGTAACAAATTCTAACCTACAAACTGCGAACGTGAGTATAAAGAAATTTGCGATGAACAGCTGATTTTGACATCAATCTAGCTTTATTCTGCTTTCTACTCCATTCCTCTCCATTATGAGCTTACCTTATAATTCTGCCATGCTCACAACCATGTGTGGAGAGTTAAAATGGAGAGTCGCTGGCATTATACGCCCGTATATGTAATTGGCGTGGAAATTCGACATTCAACAATAAAAAATAAGCAGTAAATATGTTTTCTGTATATATGTAATTAATTTTGTTATTTTAAATTTTTGAATTTAAAAGTTAATTTATTAAAAAGAAAAAATGATTAAGCTATCAAATCTATGTAACTGCGAAAAAGATTCGCTTCTCTCGTGTGTCCAACGACGCACCTGTGTTTTTTTTTTTTTTTAAATAGTCCAAATTGAGAATTTGTAATTGCCTAAAAATTAAAAAGTATAATTCCGAAAATTAGCACAGACAGTAAAAATTTCTATGACAAAATTTTACAAATACAACAATATGAGCTTGAAAGATAAAAAAAGAGAAGATTTCCTGCAGTTTAATAAAATCAAAATAAAAATTAGCTATGAAAAATTAAAACTTTTTTAATAAGTTCACTTGTTGGAGCTAGATTCACAACTTTTACGGGACATTTCACATAAACGGACACACAAAAAGATTTTATTCTTTAGATTTAGTTTCTTTTTGGCTATAATTACGCTTTTATTGATCCCCAGTATGTGTACAAGTATTTGTACCTGTGTGAACTCTAGTTCGAGATATAGTTAAGGGCCAAAATATTACTGCTCTCGATAACGATTTCGACAATTGAAATTATATTCAAAAGAAAATATTTTAAAATCTTTAGCAATTGAACTGTTCCCTTTCCTCATAAAAAATTGATATCATGACTGACAAAATCATTCAATTCCAATAACAATTATTATATATTTTTTTTTTTTTATTAAAAGTTTTTGAGCAGAGGAATCGATTCTGATAAAAGTCATATTTAAATCTCAGATTATTTTTCAAAAGCTGTAATTCGAAAACTGGTTTTTGCACAGCACCAATATTTTATACCCAATATATTATTTAAGTTATCGCATCAAAATTAGTATTTCTTTGAAAACTGGATAAATTTTTATTAAACATTTACTTTTTTTTTGATATTTAAGAATTTAATCAGTCGTGGATTTAAAATTAAAAATACATTTTTTGAGCTTTGAACCTGTTTTTTAATTTTTGAACATAATAAAAAATAATTTTACAAATGTCGAAGTTAAAAAAAAAGTAATTGTTAATTTTTCTTATGAGAATTTGGTAACATGATTACAAAAATCATCAAATCCCTTTAATTGAACGGTATAAAATGTTTTAAAAAAATTTTTTTATTGAGAATTTTTTTCGAAAAAAAGGATATTTAGATTTAAGGTGATTTTTCGAATACTGTAATTTGGAAAAGACTTCGCGCAGCGCTAAATTTTTGTGCCAAGTTTGAGATTTGAGATGTCTTATATACCAAAAAAACAACAAAATAGAATGGGCAAACTTTTTAGTCATTCGCTTTACGTGGAATACCCCATAATGTGTTAAATTTCGTGGTTCATTTTTTGCATTATATCTATCTATCTATCTATCTATCTATATATATAAAAATTAATGTATGTATGTGGGAATGTGGGTATGTGGGTATGTGGGTATGTAGGTATGTGGATATGTGTATATCACGTATAGACTCCAAAACCACCAAACCAAACTTTATGAAATTTTTAGGTATACTGAAGCAACATTCTGGAAGTGTTCCTGTGAAGTTTGGTGTTGATTGGACAAGGGGGCGTAATACCTCTCATACAACCCAAATTGGCTCTATCGCCCACAAACCGAAAAAAATGCTATATATCAGACGGTTTTAATCATATAAAACTAAAATTTGGTAACTTTGTTCAGATGGTTTCTTTCGGTGACAAAAAATTGGCGTGGTCACACTATATCTACGCCCACTTATCAGCAATAATTTAAATTCCTGAGATGTTCAGGCTTTTACCGTAGAAGACTAATATTTGGTAATTTAGATCATATGGTTACTGTCGGCAACTGTTCAAAAAATGGGCGTGGTCTTAGGATTTATACGCCAATTTTTCATGAAATCATGTTTATTCCTGATTTGTACACGTTTTGATAGTAACACTTGATATGCAGGTGCTCTATGAGGCGGTCAATATATTATATATAAAGTTTGCCACGCCCAATTGTACCACCCACAAATCAATAGAACTTCTATAAATCAGACGATTTTCATCGCTTTCTACTAAAATTTGGTAATTAAGTTCATACGCTCACTCTCGTCAGCTTAGCAAGAAATGGACATAGTAGCACCATGTCTGTGCCCACTCTTCAGAAATAATTTTATTTTATTTATTTATGTATTAAGTTAATTATAATGTAAAAATTATAACTATGTAGGTGATATGGTTCAAGTGGCGGTCACTTTATATATAAATGTTTCCACTCCCTCTTTCACCGCCCATAAAACTGTAAAAAGGATATATATCAGACTTTTTTACGGTAGAAGACTAAAATGTGGTTCATTAGTTTATATGGTTACTGCCAGAACCTTTATAAAAATGGGCGTGTCGCACTTTATCTACACTGACTTTTCAGAAATCATTGTAATTTCTGAGCTGTACACGTTTTAATACTGAAATTTGGTATGTAGGTGCAGTGGGACCAAGTGAGTGACCGCCACTTATATATATATAAATGTATACTAAGGCTTTCACGAAAAAAAGTTGCTCGGGTCGGTTCCTCTTTAGAATCCTCTTTAGAATGCTTGCTTTATGTTTTGATGATTCCCCAAATATTTCGACTCTAGCGATAGCCATCCGCATTTCAGCCCTTGAAATACTTTGACCGAGCTTCTTATGATCAATTGTGTTGTGCGTGTTGTGAAATGTTTGAACACAAATGATCGAGAACTAGATCTACAAGTTTAATGCCGACATCGAACGGCTTATGTTCTCAAGTAGCCTTGCATGGCAGTTTTTACTCTCTGAGGCTTGCCATTGTCTGCAGATAGATGACTGCCGAACAGAAAAGTTAGTTCAATTGAAAAACTTTCTGTGTCACATGGGATTCGAACCTGGGTTCTACCGCATACAAGCCACGCACCTCAGCCAGTATGCCACGGAATTGTTGGAAATATACTCTAAAAATCGAGTTTGTAAAAATATTTACTGGTCAACAAAAACAAACGTTCAGAAATAATAGTAATAAAAAATTTATTCCAATCTGCATCAATAAATTTTAAATTTTTGCAGTCGGACCAGTGGTAATGCAGACTTTCATCAATTTTTTAACTTTTTTTTATATTGTTTTCACTAAAATTCACATTTAAACTTTTTTTTTTTTGCCATTTTACTTTTAGTCAAATAAACTATCTATTGAATTATAAAGTGAAACGAGAAGAATTAAATTACAAAAAATTTACACATTTCTTACAGTTTACATTTTACAATTCATTGGCAAAAAGAAGTGTGAAAAAAAATTAATTGAATTTTAGTGAAAATAATATGAAAAATGTTAAAACAATCCATAAAAATGCGTATAATCCTTGGTCCATTGGTAATAATTTAAGATTTTTTAATGCAGAAGAATCTTTTCATTACTATTATTTCTGACCGTTTTTTTTTTTATAACCACCATACCAGCCAATATTTTTAGTCGAAATATTTTGGGGATCATCCTAACATAAACCATAGATTATTTTGAAGAATCGTCCGAAAAACTTTTTTTTTTCTATGGAGCGTGAGGCGACTTAATGTCTATACGTATGTGGGTATATATGTGTATCACGTTAAGACTCCGAAACCGCTAACTCAATTTCTAAGCCAAAGCCTAGAGAGTGTTCCTGTGAAGTCTGGTGCCGATCGTAAAAGGCACCTTAAATACACCTCAATTTTTCAATATCGAACAGTTTTGGAATTATAGGTCGCCCAGCCTCGAGGAATATAGTACTTGACCTCAATTTACATATGCCTTTCCACTGGTAACATTTTATGGGCGTTGGACGAGGGGCGTGGTACTTTTTCAGTATCCTAAATTTTCGGTATAGCTTTCGAAATAAGTCACACATCAATGAAACTCGGTACGAATTTACTGTAAAAGCATGGCCTCACTAAAGCTACACCTTCTTTTAGGGTATAAGCTAGTATAATTAAAAAAAAAATCCATTCAAACAAATGCTTTCTCAAAGGTTTTGAATCCAATAAGCTTAGTTATTGCATAAAAAGTGTAAATCTTATTTTCTAAAGGGTAGTTCAATTTTAAGAGCCGATGTTGATTTTGAATAAATTGTTGGCCGATGTTGATGTTGGTATGGTTCAATTATGCAAGGAACAAAATATCGGCCAAATGGCCGCCGCGACCTCGGTGGTACACCTTCATCTGATGGTCCAAATTTTCGATGACGCTGAGGCATAAGTGAGGTTCTATGCAGTTAATGTGCCGAATTATCTCATCCTTTAGCTCTTGAATTGTTGCTGGCTTATCGACGTACACCTTTTCTTTCAAATAACCCCAATGAAAGAAGTCCAACAGTGTCAAATCACATGATCTTGGCGGCCAATTGACATCGCCACCACGTGAGATAACACGGCCATTGAATTTATTGCGCAAAAGAGCCATTGTTTCGTTAGCTGTGTGGCAAGTGGCACCGTCCTGTTGAAACCACGTATTGTCCACATTCATATCTTCCAATTCGGGCCATAACAAGTTCGTTATCATCTCACTATAGTGAACACCATTCACAGTAACTGCCTGACCGGCCTCATTTTAGAAAAAATACGGCCCGATGATGCCGCCAGCCCATAAACCGCACCAAACAGTCACTCTTTGTGGGTGCATTGGTTTTTCGACAATCACTCTTAGATTATCATTCGCCCAAATGCGGCAATTCTGCTTTTGACGAATCCACTGAGATGAAAATGTGCCTCATTACTGAAGATGATTTTCTTCGAAAATTGATCATCCACTGTTGCCATTTCTTGCCACCATTCTAACCATTGACGACGCTTGAAATGGTCAAGAGGCTTTAGTTCTTGAGTCAATTGCACCTTGTAAGCGTGTAAATGCAAGTCTTTATGCATAATGTTCATCAACGACGAGCGTGAGAGGTGCAATTGTTGGGCACGACGACGAGTTGAGGTGGACGGCTCTTCAGCCACACTATCGCGAACAGCAGCCATATTTTCTGCAGTACGAGCTGTACGAGCATGCACAGGTGTTTTCACATCTCCTTCAGTCCCGGTTTGCTCAAACTTTTGCATGATTTTTCCGATTGTACGCACATTTGGATGATTAAATTGACCGAAAAAATCACTAAGTGCACGATATGCATTTTGATTTGAACGCCCATTTTCATAATAAGCCTGAATAACTTTAACTCGTTGCTCGATTGTGTATCTTTCCATGGTTCAAATTGAGTTAGTCTGAAATTGAGAAATGTCAAATAAAATGCAGAAAAAAAATTTGACGTTTAGGTGTGGTTCACATTCAACATCGGCCCTTAAAAGTTAACCACCCTTTATAATTTATGAAATTATATTCGTTTTAGGTATGATTTAAAATATACAATTTTCCGGATATCAGGGTCTTTTTGAGCATCAAAATCCACAATTGAAAACGATTCTTTAATATACAAGCTTCTTTAATATACAAGCCAATATAATGATTATGACTTTTATAAGCAAAGTTAATCTTTCATTTGGTCAGACAAAAATTTGCATTTATTAAGCGAAGTTTTTTAAATTGGCTTTGAAAATGTTTAAACTTTTGCATCTTCAAGTAAATTAACATCATTATCTCAGTTTATCTTAAGAAAAAATTACATTTTGAATTTAATAGTCTCAGTTCTGTTTCTTTTTCATGATTTCTGAACTCTAAGGGGGGAGGGTTGAACACCTAAAATTTGCCCCTTGGCTACGGGCCTGGCTTGCATAACTGCTGGTTATCGTATTTAATTGAAATATAATAAGCAAAGTCACAATTAGCAAAGTGTGTTTTTTGATAGTTTTTGTAGTATTTTGATTTTACGTTTCTTAATTTCCCTAGTTCATTGGTTTACCAAACCGGACCATATGAAATAGAAGCTTTTCTTTTTGGGACAGATAATTGAAAGCACTGATTGAGTGTTCAATTAAAAGCATTGACCGCATTATCAAGGTTCAGTAAAGAAGAACTTATATTATTTGCATTGAGAATGGATAACCAGTTGATGTTTGACAAATTGTGTTTTAAAATTACATAATAAGTTTTTTTTATGAATTTTTTTTAAAATTAAACTCAATAGGAGTTCCAATAATATGGTTCTGTGTAGATGGTTTTGGAAAATTGAGAGTAATTTCTAAAGTAGGATGATGTGAATCTTCAGGGATCAGTAATTGATCAGTGTTCTCAGTGTTTTTTTTTCTTTTTTTAAATGTATGTATATCGATAACTCCTAAACCATATGCCTGATTGCCATGATTTTTGGTGAACAGATAGATATCATAAACACGGCGGTGCCCGTAAAAAAGTGGGCGGTGTTCGAGAACTGGGCGTGGCAATACTAGATCTCGCAATACTGGATACTACTGTATATCAAATAATATTGACACTAGGGCACTGCAATTTAGAGTAGGGATAGGCATAATTATTACAAATTACCGTCAAGAAAATGGGCACTATTCGACAAATGGGCGTGGCAATATTAGAAAAACAGTGTATCTTGAATAATTTTGAGACTAGAGTACTACAATTTAGTATAGGGGTAGACATTATTATTACAAATTATGGTCAAGAAAGTGGGCGTTATTCAACAAACGGGCGTGGCAATATTAGAAAAACACTGTATATCGAATAATATTGACACTAGTGTACTGCAATTTAGTGTAGGGTAGACACAGTTTATACAAATTACTGTCGAGAAAATGGGCGTTATTTGACAAATGGGCGGGCAAGAAAGTGGGCATTATGCGACTACTGGGCGTGGCAATATAAGAAAAACAGTGTATCTCGAATAATATTGACATTAGGGCACTGAAATTTATTGTAGTACAGGGGTAGGCAGAATTATTAAAACAATTGGGGTCAATAAAGTAGGCATTATTCGACAAATGGGCGTGGCAATACTAGATAAACACTATCTCAGTTAATATTGACGCTGGGGTACTGAAATGAAGTACAGGTGTAGGCACAATTATTAAAAATAACGCTTTAGAAAGTGGGCACTTATTTAACAAAGGGGCGTGACAGTATTATAAAAACATTATATCTCCAATAATATTGACACTAGAATGGGTATAATTATTTCAAAACACGTGACATCTAATTTAAATTTAAGAGACATATATTTGAAATAACCAACAAACAAACAAATTCAGAATTTAATAGAAAAAAAATTTCTTAAGAACAATTGTATTTATGTAGTTTACACAGTTTTTTTGAAAATTTATCATATTCTCTAAAAAGGAAGGAATAAAAACTTTTTAAAAAAAAAACCGACTACAAAATCATTACAAAGTAAAAAGTAATTTTAAAATAACTTTTCCTTTTAATTTGTTGGCCATATTTGATAATTTATCTAAACATAGTATTACATTGGAAAACTTATTTTATTTTTTTTTCAAATTTTTTTATCATACATATATTGATTTCATTATGAATACAAAAGCTATGAAGTTGGCGCTTCTGATTAAAAGTGTGATCATATTAGCGCCGACCTTAAAAGCTTTTCTATTCATAAAGAAATTAATATATTTACGATAATAAAACACATTTGAAAAAATAAAATAATAAGTTCTCCAATGCAATAATATGTTTGATAAATTATCAAATATGACCAAGAAATTAAAAGGACAAGTTATTTTAAACTAATTTTTTACTTTGTAGTAATTTTGTAGTGGGTTTTTTTAAAGTTTTTTTATCGATTCACTTTTTGTACAGAAACAATTTTTTAAAAGGTTCCATTGAAATTGAATCGGAACAGGTGATAGCTTATCGATTTGAAATGACTGAATCGAACAGAAATCGATACTGATTCGTACATAAACATTGCAGGTGAGAGTGACGTCAGAGTTACGTCAAATCGGTAATATAAGTCGGTAACTCTGATCGGTATGAGTTACAGGAACGAGCTACTGTTGTTTGTGCTTCAAAACAAAACGAAAGAAAACAAAGTATGTATTAAAGCAAAATTAAATTATTATTGTTGAAAAGGATAAAACAATTGATGACACGCAAAAGTGCATTATTTCGAAAGGGGCCTACTTTAAATGCGATACAATAAATTTGAATGAATAATAAATCTTTCGTGTTTTATTGAGCAATACCTGGTATTTTTTCTTATTAAAAATGATGACATTTGTGGTAATAATAAACTAAGTTACATAGATTTTTTTTTTTTAAAAATGGTCGTATATATAAAACTCACTTTTAATTACTTCCAATTGCAGTGCTCCGTCTGAGTATGAACATTCAAAATATGAATGAAAAAAGGGATTTTGACCAAGAATAGTGAAAACTATGTTCACTAAATAAATATTACGATTTATTGTTCCCCAAAGATAAAGCAACTCATCTCAATTAAATCTTATACATAGCTGGCCTTTTAACACCATGCGCCTACTACAAACACTGTAGAAAAGTATCTAAAGTTATGCCATAACGGTAAAGACACTTCCACACTCTACACTTGCATGTTAGTCTATGATTCTAAACAGTCTATCGCTTTGTTTCTGCTATAGGCCGAGTTCTGTTTTTGTGACATCTAATCAAGGTATCTCGACTATCAAGGTATCTGTTAAGTGCATCCAAATGTTAAACCTTACTTAGACAATGACTTATTATATCTTTTTACGCTGCGCTCGTTGTTGTTCCTGAGCCCCCAGATGCCAAAGTTCCAACTCTTGTAATAAAACTAAAATTCAAAACACATTTCCATTTGACAAGCAGAAACATTTACAAATTGCACACATTTTAATCTCATGACAGCAAAGTGCGGCTTAAGCTGAATACAGTCACTGTGGATGCAACCAGCTCTTAGCATCTTTAGATGCAGCCAGTTGAAATACTGATTTAAATTGCGAGGTTGTTTAAAATTACAGAAACGCAGCCATTTATCATTTCTCACTGCTGGGGCAGGAGTTTTGATTCGCCTGTTGCAAGACGCTTGCGACACTAGCGACAGACTGCCTCTTTGCTAGCCAGTACAGAGTAACAGATACTTCGATTGTGATTGTATCTTTTAGTTGCATTTCAAGACAAGTGTCAACGTTGGAAGCTGCTAGAATATATGCCAAAAGATGTGCAAACAAATAAATTATTGAGTTTTGATTCAAACAGTTTGTTTACATATTAAATTAAATCAACCATAAATTGAACAAAGACTCTTCAAACGTTTGTTTCACCTTCCAAAACTATATCAGATATCATAAGTTGGTGCTGAAGAAGAGTAGAGGTCACGTTGAAGTCCGAACCTTCGCAATATTTGATTCGAATGAAGAGAGCAAGTAAATGTGTGCTACTTCAATAACAGTAAGTTTGAGTAGTTTCCAGATTCTTTTTTTTATAAAAACAATGCCAATAACGAAGAATTTTTATCTTATCAAAAAAGGAATTTCTAGATACGATGTAAGAATTTACCACATTTGCCGCTTCAACTGGCAATCCATCACCCGATTAACAAAAAATGGACCTACAAATTTTCCATTCTAGAAAATTCTAAAATAATTACTTCTTAATTAGCAAATCTTCATCTCTCCCCACTTGCGGGCACCTTGCATGAATTACAGACGCTTGCGAGTGATTTATGTGGAATGAATCTAATTTTAATAATTTCGAAATTGTCGTTCACTTTGGGTGGTAGGATATACAAGATAAAATATTTGCGACATGCAGTCTTGTTGTAGAACTTTGGAAGAATTGTGGGGCTTGGGACAAGGGTGCATGATAGAAACATTAAGACTCATGTTTGATTCTCATTGATGAGAATTTGTTTGTGCCAGTAAATTCGGTAGCAAGTAGTAAAGCTGAAGAAATTATTAATTATCGCGCCATGTGTTGGAGTTGTTTTATGAGTTGAGAGCCATTTATGAGTTGTTTTGCATCATAGCTATTCATGCTGCATTCTTTCTAGCCTTTCCATAGCTTTTTATCTGATATTTTGTTAATTTTTAGCCAATGACGCAGATGAACACGTGTTTTGCTTAGTTGGGCCATTCATCTGTAATGAGGCATTTGCGGGTTAATTACTTGACACATCAATCAGAAATTAATTTATTGGATTTTTTTTTACATGCTGCTCAATTGAAAGACTTTCAGTTATATTAAGGGCCTCCGGGCGTTTTTCGAAGGAAAAGACACTTTTTTAAAATGGTTTTTTTGAAACCGTATTTTATTTTAGACCAAATTTTTTTTTTATATTATTTAAGTATAACTATTCAAGAATTATCCCTGACATTTTGGTAAAAAAATATTCGTTGATAAGACAGACAAGTGCAGTTCCGCAAAAGACCTTAAATTTGCAGTGAGCAAGATATCTAGAGACTGGTTCATCTGAGAATAAAAAAAAAGAAAATTTTCGGCTTAGCAAAGAGTTCTTGGGCGTTTAATCCAGTGATGTGATTTGACGGGATTTCGCCCATTTTTATGCTTCAAAGTCAAAATTAAAAAAAAATCTTTTGTGGTAGTGTCCCGAAATCGGACCCGACAATTGCTTTTGATATTAATAAGAGAGTTTATTCTAAGAATTTTCGTTCAATCACAGATTACGTGGAAGTAAACAAACTTTCACTTTAAGATGAATGGAATTATTTACCATCATTTTTATTAAATTATTTCACTGCCTATAGTGTTTCGAGTTTTTGGAAAGAGGTGACCTACAGAAAGACCTTAAGCACCGTTGTTTCCAAATTTCATAGTACTGTCAACTTTTGACCTGCCGTTACCACACTCCAACGACGAAAGATATTCTCAATGGTAACGGATATAAAAACAAAAAAAAAAAGAAACAGACTTGATACTTTAAGCGCCGTTTGTATTATTAAACTTTCATTTAGGAACCAACAAATAGGCGCGGTTTCATTTAAATGTAGCGAAAAGCATTTAAAACTTTTTTGCTTTTACTTTTTTGGTGGGATTTTAAGGTACCTCTGGCGGGATAAAGTGGGATTTTTGCTAACACATTCGTGATTTTTCACAAGGTATCAAACACATAACTGGTTTAATCGTTGATTTTTGTAAAATATTAATTTTTGACAAAATGGCTGGAGTAGAAAGAAAATTTTCATTTTTTGCGCACGAAATTGAGGTCGTTCTAGGTTCTAAATCAAAAACTATGCATCCAAAAACAAAACCGAACGATTAAACTCCCAAGAACTCTTTACAAAACCGGAAAAAATTTTAATAAACCAGTCCCCAGATATCTTGCTCACCGCAATTAAAGGTTTTTCGCGGCATTGCAAGGTGGAAAAATCTTATCGAAAAAAGTTTTTAGACCAAAATGTCAGGGATAAATCTTGAACAGTTATACTTTAATAATGTAAAAAAGGTTTGGTCTAAAATAAAACACAGCTTCACAAAAAAAAAAAACATTTAAAAAAGAGTCTTTGTTTTTTCGAAAAACATCCGGAGGCCCTTAAGTAACTGGGCCGATGCAACAGAAAAGTTTGCGCGGGGTGACGCTCGCAAGGGGTACCAAATTATAATTGCAAATGATTCCTTTTTATATAAAATTCATTCATGCAATTAATGCAACTATTAATGGATTATGGAATGGATTATCATGATTGATAATTCAGACATGATTGATAGTGTTTGACCCAATATTCCATTTGGTTTTGGCCCTTTTTATCGGTTACGACTGTTTGGCCTCCATATGACCAAAACCGAAAGTTTAAAAACTCATATTTTGTATTAAATATGACAAAAAATTATTTAAAGAAATTCAACTAATATAAATCTCATATTCAATTTTTTTATTTATTTCATTCATGTATAAAATGTTATGTTTTCTGATTTTTTTAAATAAAAAACAAATTATTTAAAAAGTTTGAGTTTTCATAAAAATACTCAGTTTCGAAATCGAATATTGCAAAAGAGCCGAGTTTCGGTTGTGGTCATTCACTAAACATAACCTGTTTTGGTTGCTATGTCATTGATTAATATTGGAAAAATACCCATGTCTTTAACTTTATAAATACCCATGTTTTTCAAAAATTTTAAATATTCAGTAGTTAATTTTTTATCTCTTTTTAACAACAGATAAAGGATGAATTCCCCTTAAAATGTGTGTAAATAAAACTATTCGGATAATAACATTGTAAAACAAAAGGAGAAAAAATAAAAATGTTGGCATTTAACCTAGTGGACGTCGCACAGTGTGACGGGAGTTGACAAAAATGAAAAACATTTTTTGTTGGAATTTAAAAAACTAAGTAGGTATACAGAATTACAGACAGGGTCCTTATTATTTTGGGTTTTAAGGAATTTCACGATATCTTTTCAGTTGCACACATACCACGCCTCCTACTGTGGCTCTGAAATGTCATGCAATGTGATTTTTCACTGTTTAGTACATTAGATTTCAATACAAAAAATATATTTTACATGATGTAGCGTCAATTTTTTTATTAAAAGTCGTAGGAAGAAAACATATTCTGTTGTATCAAAAAAAGACTATATAACCTAAAAAACGCCTAAAAATCTTAAAAAACTTAAAAAAGTTTTTACTGTAATTTAATTTTTTGGATTTTTATGCAATGTTTTTTAAACATTCTCCCAAAATTTGGTTTGTGTAAACTTACAAACGCAGAAGTTATGGGTAATTTTTAAGAGCATGTTTTTGCCAAAATCCAAAAATTTGTATGGGAAAAATACAATGATTTTTTGGGTAAATATTAAAAAACGCATTTTCAATATTTTTTTAATTTCAATATGATTTCAATTGAAGCTTTCTTTACATTTTACCGTAAAGTTGGGCAGCGGCAGCTAAGAACTTTAGAAGTAATAGGCAATTTTCTGAAGCAAGCTTGGCTAAAATGCAAAAATTTGTATGAGATAAACGCGATAATTTCCAAATGATTAAAACTGAACAAAAAAAAAAAACGCATTTTTGTTAATATCTTTATAATTTCATTGATTATAATGATTTCAATGGAAGCTTTTTAAACATTTTTCTGAAAAAATTGGTAGCTGAAAAATAATTAAAAAGTTACGGGAAATTTTCTGTAGCAAGTTTTGGCTGTAATGCAAAATAAATTCAGAGTGAAAAATAATAATTTTTTGTCCACATCCGTCAAACTGATGGTCATGTATTCTTAACCGACTTCAAAAAGGATGTACATCGATAACTCCTAAACCATATGCCTGATTGCCATAATTTTTGGGGAAGAGGTAGATATCATAAGCATGGAGGTGCCCGTAAAAAAGTGGGTGGTATTCGAGAACTGGGCGTGGCAATACTAGATTTCGCAATACTAGATACTACTATATCTCGAATAATATTGACACTAGGTTACTGCAATTTAGTGTAGGGGTAGGCACAATTATTACAAATTATCGGCAAGAAAATGGGCGTCATTCGACAAATGGGCGTGACAATATTAGAAAAAAAGTGTATGTTGAATAATTTTGAGACTTGAGTACTGCAATTTAGTATAAGAGTAGGCATTATTATTACAAATTATGGTCAATAAAGAGGGCGTCATTCGACAAATGGGAGTGGCAATATTATAAAAAAACACTATCTCGAATAAATGGACACTAGGGTACTGAAATTTAGTGTAGGGGTAGGCACAATTATTACAAATTACTGTCAAGAAAATGAGCGTTATTCGACAAATGGGCGTGGCAGTATTAGAAAAAGAGTATATCTCGAATAATATTGATACTATGGTACTGCAATTTGGTATAGAGGCAGGCATTATTAGTGCAAAATACGATGAAGAAAGTGAGCAGAATTCGACTACTGGGCGTGGCAAAATTAGAAAAACAGTGCATCTCGAATAATAATGACACTAGGGCACTGAAATTTATTGTAGTACAGGGTTAGGAAGAATTATTAAAAATTACGGTCAATAAAGTAGGCGTTATTCGATAAATGGGCGTGGCAATACTAGATAAACACTATCTCAGTTAATATTGACGCAGGGGTACTAAAATGAAGTACAGGGGCAGGTATAATTATTGGAAATAACGCTCAAGAAAGTGGGCACTTATATATCAAAGAAGAGTGGCAATGTTAGAAATGCACTATATCTCGAATAATATTGACACTATAGTAATAAAACTCGTTACTACAATGGGGATAATAATTTCAAAACACATGACATCTAATTTAAATTTAAGAGACAGATATTTGAAATAACCAACAAACTTTCAGAATTTAATAGAACAAATTTTTTCAGAACAATTGTATTTATGTTTTTTAAAAAATTTATCATATTCTCTAAAAAAGAAGAAATAAAAACTTTAAAAAAAAAACGGCTACAAAATCACTACAAAGTAAAAAATAATTTGAAAAATACTTTTCGTTTTAATTTTTTGGTCATATTTGATAATTTATTTAACCCTCCGATGAGTGACAGTTCTGAACTTCACGGCCGTGTGAAAAGGTCCCTACGGACCTTTTTTGTAAATCATGTTTTTTCATATAAAAAATTTTTATTTTTTAATTTTTTTTTGTTTTTATTGTTTATAACTAAATTCTACATACAAAAATAATTTTTTCAATTTTTTTAATTTTTTTTTTTTTTTTTTTGCTTGAATTTTCTTAAGACTATTATAAAAAAGTTTAAAAATTATTGTTGTTGAGCGTGTACTTCTTGTCCCCCGCCCTGTGCGCAAGTGTTGCAGCGATGTAAAAGTGTGCTATGTTCTCCGCAAACAGCGTTGCCGCAGCCGAAGCAGTGTGCCCGCGTTTTCCGCTGCCGCCCGTACTCAGAACGGCAAAGGCGACATGACGGTCTACTTGACCTAGCCGCAAACGACGGCGCATTGCCTTCCATCGGTCTTGGTAATACCTGAAATGAAAAGAAAAATAAAAAACAAATAAATATATATTCTATTCTTGAATTTGAAGATGTTTTTCTTACCCTGACATCGAATGCTTCCATCGCATTGCGTATCCTTAGATATGAGGTTATATGGTTGTTCAGGGCACGTTCTTCGATATTTGGTGTGGCCAATTGTTTCGTTAGCAGTAACAAGAACGACCGCCGTCTGTCACTCCTTTTTATAGGCTTCATTTCGTTGTAAATCGTAAAAGCAGCAAATGCAGCGACGTCCAGCATATTATAAAACATGGCCAACGGCCATCGTTGTGTTGCTCTTTTGCAGCTGTAAGTGCCTAGCATTTGATCCATGGTATCAACGCCGCATTTGTTGGCGTTGTAATCTAATATGGCATAGGGCTTCCGCTTCTCGGTTTGCTCGTCAACGAGGCAGGTGTAGTGCATTGTGGAGAGCACGTTCACCACTTTATTTTTTTTCGGCACGTATGAGCATAACGCTATATCCCCTTCGTTGAACCCAAATAATGTACTATTGATGGTGCGCTTCGGGTTCTTCTTGAACTCCTGTGGAATGAATGTTTTGTTGTAGCGCACTGTACCAACATATGCGGTCTTCCTCCTCAACAAACGATTTTACTCTTCGCTGTCTAAACTTTCACTGATTTGGTTTACGAAACTACAACTTCTTTTATACTCTTTATACTCTTTAAAAACAAAAAATTCTAAGAAAAAATTCTAAGAACAAAAATACTAAGAACAAAAAATACTAAGAACAAAATACTAAGAACAAAAAATTCTAAGAACTGGTTTATTGCTAGTAGTATAAAATTAGAATATTGTGCCTTTCCTTGAAAGCAATAAAGTTCATGTCTTCGAATTTTTCTTAGAATTTTTTGTTTTTACCATCATCCCTAATGTCTTTGAGTTTAGGTCTTTGTGTTCAGAACAAGTAAATTATGTGTTGAAACAATAAAAAAATTAGAATGATGCCCAAAAACATGCATTTATTAGTGAAATTCAGTACAAGGTCCATACGGACCTATTCACACGTCCGCGTACTATTCTCACTAAAACCTCAATAACTCCTAAAGTAATGATCCGATCCGATCGGCTTGATTTTTTTTCCAAAAGATGCGCAACAAAATACTCTTGGAATACAGAGTAACTTTGGTAGTGGCCGAAGTAGGAGTAATTTCAGTTTGAAAAGGCAAAAAGGTCCCTAGGGACCTTCTCACTCATCGGAGGGATGAAATCTTATTATTTGAATTTTTTTCTTATTTGTCTTATTATCATAAATATATTAATTTTTTCATGAATACAAATGCTTTGAAGTTGGCGCTTCTGATTAAAAGTCTTATTATATTAGAGCCGACCTTAAAAGCTTTTGTAATCATGAAAAATTAATATATTTATGATAATAAAACAAATAAGAAAAAAATTAATATAATAAGATTTCATACATAATAACATGTTTAAATAAATTATCAAATATGACCAAGAAATTAAAAGGAAAAGTATTTTTAAAATTATTTTTTACTTTGTAGTGATTTTGTAGTCGGTTTTTTTTTTAAAAGTTTATTCATGTATGAAACTATCTCTTGCTTTAAAATTATTATGCGTGCCAAATTTTATCGATCTGTTATAACTTTTTAGGGAAATATATCAGATTACCGATTGCGGTTATATTGGAGATAGGCGTATTAGTCGACGGACTTGGTATGTTTTACACCAACTATTGGTGTAATTTCTTGCTATAAAATAATTATGCGTACCAAATTTTGTTGATCTGGGATAAGTATTTGGGGAAATATACCAGATTAACCAATTCGGTTATATGGGAGGTAGGCGTGTTAGTCGGTCGATTTAATTTATTTTTACACCAGTTTCTTGTTGCTATAAAATAATGACGAGAAATTTTTTAATCTGGGATAATTTTTTGGGGAAATATACCAGATTACCCTATGCAGGCAATGTTTATATGGGAGATAGGCATACTAGTAGGCCGATTTAATTTCTTTCTACACCCACTATTTGTTGCTATAAAATAATTATGCGTACGAAATTTTATCGATCTAGAATAAATTTTTGGGGAAATATACCAGAGTACCCATTTCGGTTGCATGGGAACTGGGCGTGTCATTCATCCGATTTGAAAAAAATGTTTTGATTGTGAACATTTCCTTTATTATAAAACTAATTCTCACTAAATTCCATGATTGTAGGGAAACACCTTCTATTTTTCCCCCGTCGCTATATAGGCTCGTTAGACTGTGCGTCGCACAGTGGTTTCAAAGTGGAATCAAATAATTTTTCTCATGTTGTAGTTTTTGTTCGTTTTTTGTTTTTAATTTAAGTTTAGAAATATTTCAATTACATATTTAAAAAAAATAATCTAATTAATTTTTGTGGACGAGCAGTGGCAAAGGTTTTCCTCTCAAAAACAGCCGTGGTTTTAAGCTAATTTTCAGTAGGAACTGCTCCGACATAGTTGCTTGTATTCACTTAAATCTTCTTAAACACAATATTGTGATGTATCTGAAATAAATTTTTTTAATGATATATATTTTTTTTTTTATTATTGTTCTTTTTTTTAATAATTTTATTAAGACCATGTTTTTTTCCCAGATTCCAAAGTTTGGTGGCGGCCCAGATTTGGCCGGAACTAAGTTCTCGACCCTTATCGACGGTTTCTTACTATAAAAATCTTGAACTTTAGGCTTTTAATAAGCATTTAAAACAAAAATTGGCTGCTTATAGCTGCCAACATGCTTTTAACGAACAAAACAGTGAATGCATATTTATGCCCATATGTTTATTGCACACATTATCATAGAGAATATGTAAGTTTTTTATTTTCTCCTTTCTTTTCCTTATTTTAATTTTAAAGGAAATTGCTAAATGTAATATAACTAGAAAAAATATATATTTCTTTAATTATAAGAATTAAAAAAAAGAATTAAAACGATAAGAATTAAAAAAAAGCCAGGTATTGAACTTGCGACCTGGCAATCGAAAAGCGAAACCTGCCTTTTAGTCAACTGTGCTATCTCGGCATCATGTGGCGTAAAGTTAATTGTAAAGACTAATTCTGTTTTAGCATTTCGTTGTTAGTTATATGTGACATAAAATATGTAACAATAAAAGTAATCAAAGCAAATTAAGCTTTTAAAAACATTTTTGCTCCTTCGACAGTTAATTTTTGATCATAACCATACCCTTATTCGAAAACACCATTTATTAATTCACTACCTTTCACTTTAGAATACTCCGGCTCCGGCTATATTCCGGTTATCGATTTAAGGGCAAACACAAAGAAGTTAAAAAAATATTTCGATGACTTAAGCTGAAAAAATCTCAACTCAAATTTTCTTTTTAATGGCTAATGAAAATATCTAACATTTTTACATTTGATTAAACCCATATTGTTGAAAATAAAAACGCAAATATAGTTTTTTTTTCTTAGTTAAAAATAAGCCCTCAAAAGATTATTGCATTAATGGGAGACCTTCTTCCTTTGAATTAAAGACATTCTTCAGCGCTCTAAAATGTATGGCTTAAAAACCGAAAATAAGAAATGAAAGTTAGATATCCACTACAACCCTCTTGGTTGCTCAAGATCTAAGTATCTCAAGTTAAATAAACTATGTTTTGAAAATAAATAAAAATGGAGTTGAAATAAATTTTAAATCAAGACAATATTTAACAGAGAGAAATAAATTCCAGGTGTTTAAAATCAAAAGTCAACATGGCTCGTCCAATAGTTAATCCCCTCACTAGCATCAGCTTTGGTGTCAATGCCAACAAAGTCACATGCAATGAGATCTCTAGAAGGCTTCGCTGGATGCAACATATTTAGTTGGTTTATGGTGGTGATGGTGTATAATTGGCAATTGGTTTCTCTTTTATGTTGCTGAAACATAGATTTTGTATTTTTTTTTCATTGCTTGTGTTATGAGACAAGGTGTTGTGGCGCCTGAATTAAAGAATCCGCAGGCATCAGCTAGTTTTAAGGCAATCGTCTTTGCTTATGTGAGAAAAAAAAATGTAAAACACGAATATAATGAAAAGTATCAAAGAAATGGCAAAAAAATTACCAACTCAGTCTGACTGTGGCGAGATTGATAACAGTTGCGAAAACCCCAAACTAACTCTATGGCACTATGGTTTCGTTGTTTTTGTTTGTGTAATCTAAACAAATACTTCAAACCAAGCAAAACTGTGTTTTGTTTTTGTAAAAATGATTTTCCATTTAACAGTAAATCACCAAAGTTAATCTTATTGATCAAAATGGTGGATGTGAATTTTTCTACATGATTGACCAAACAAAAAAAAAAAAAAAATATTAAATATGGACAGAAAGCCTGATAGGAAGTACATTAATTATTTAATTTAAAACATTTAAAAAAAGGACCAAACGGCAAATTGTTGATGAAAAATTTACGCTGCACTTGCTTGTTCTACTGGTAGTGGCACTTAGAGGATGTTGAAGAAAAATTTGCGCTGAACTTGCTTGTTCTGCTGGTAGTGGCACTTGGAAGGTATTGATGAAAAACTTGAACTGGACTTGCTTTTGTTGCTCTGACTTGTGCTCGTGGTAATGTCACTTGGAGGACGTCGGTCAGCAAAAAAAGGCAATTGAACTGTGCTGCACTTGCTGATTCACCGGAAGATCATTGACCAGCAAAAAAAAAAAAAGTAAATTTTGTGCGCAAAACTATACTTATTAATATCACAACTTTCACAACCAAACTCTGCGTTTCTGTTGTTTTCAATTTCTTTAACATTTCTCAAACATTTTTTCAAAGGAACCTTAAAAAATTGTCAGCATACGTCAAATCGTTGTCAGCTCAATTGTCTGCCTGACAATTGAGACAATTGAGCTGCCGACTGAGAAAATGTGAGTGTGTTAGAATTGTTAAGACAAATTGTCTGGTGCAAGGTTGATTTATAAGGTTGTCGCAAGGGAGAGAGCGAGTACCCATAATTGTCAAATCGAAGTTGGCAGCTCATAGAAAATCTGCAAGTGCTCTCTTTTATCATCCGTTTTTCTTTCGTAGTCATTCGCAAAATTGGCTGGTTTTGACAATTATGGGTACTGAGAAAAGAGTGCGATCAGCCCTGCGACAACCTTATAAATCAACCTTGGTCTGGTGTAGACCCAGCGTAAGGAAGTTATAAGAACTAGAGTTCGCCAGAGGCCGAAATTGCGCTTATATTCTCTGTTGATTAGGCATGGTCTATACCAGAGAGTTTGTCTTAACAATTCCAATACACTCACACATTTTTTACTAACACACTCACATTTTCTCAGTCGGCAGCTCAATCCACACAGAAAAAAGAAGTGCTTCCAAATAAGTTCTAGTTGTACTTTTTTACAGCCGCAAGTTGTTCGTTTTACGATTCTGGCCAATACTATTTTTGCAGGTGATGTCACAGATAAAAGTAGTTCTACTTTTGTTTCTATCGGAACCAAACTGGAACAACTTCTCATCCATCTGGAATAGAAACGAAAGAAGAAGTACTTTCATTTTCGCTGCTATTGAAGTCGACCCATAACCACTTCTTATCTTACTAAAACAGAAGTTCAACAAGAAGTAGTTCCGTTCTCGCTTGGGTTTTAAAGCAAACCATTTTGTTGTTTAATAACCAATTCTGAATTTAGATTCTTAAACAATTTGTATGTAATTTTTTATTAAATTAAATAACTTACTCATTTTTGATAATGCTCCAGATTCTAGTGAATTAAACACAATTAAAAAACTTTTCACAATTAAACTAGCATGAACTTTCACTCCCGATGAAAACTTTCAACTGAAAAGAATCACGAAAAATATGAAATTGAAAAAATATTCTTCACACGTTTTTCCATATAATTTTTTCGACGCTGAATTTTCCTTGAATTAAACGTTAAATTCGAAAATCGGTGTTAAAATTGCGCAACGAAGAACAAGAATTATATTCGAACTCAGAGGGAAGCAAGAATAGAACTTATTCCAAATCAACTTCGGGAGAAGCGTGGTGAGAACGTATTCCAAATTAACTTCAACAGAAGCGAAAAGGGAATCTAGCAATCGAAGAACGTTGGACCACAAAAACTCTCACGATCGTTTAAAATTATCATAAAAATACCACGATTTTTAAAAATACCACTAAAAATCCCATATGCATTTAAAAGACCCAAAAAAAAAACCCCAAACGCATTAAAAAATACCACAGAAATAACAAAAATTTATAAGACTTAACACATGTAATTTACGACATAAAATCGTGGTGTAAACAGAGCGTTTAATGCGTATATTGGCAATGATTTCATATGAAGTTTTTGCTTAATAAATGTGAAAAAATCATTTGAAGAAAAAAATTCCCATATTCCCACGACAATTAAAAAATACCACACTGAATTCCCAGGATAATTAAAAAATAGCACGCTGAATTAAGAAATACATGGGAGTTCCCAAGGGCAATTAAAAATGACTACGAATGGGATGTTGGAAATGGAACTGGAAATCTTGCCCAAGCGGCTGACAAAATTTTGCATAATGTTTGTCAGACAACGATAAATTGTTAGAGAAAGCAATCATTTGTGTAACGTTGCAAAACAAAACAAAACAAAAGAAAAATTTTTATTATTTCGCTTGGCATGCATTGTCTTAAGGGCTGAAGTTACAAGATGATATTTTAAGCGGCGTTTAAAAGTCTATAAAATTGTAGTGCAAATTTTTATATGTTACATATAAACTCATTATGCCAATTTTCAAAATTTACGTGCTTACAGACACATCTAAATATTTATATTTTTTTTTTTTAATTTTCAGAACTTCCTTTTGCATCATAAAGAAATAATCCAGAGCTATCCATAGTCAAATGTTAAAAAAAGGGCCACTTTCGCTTTAAAATCACAAATATATGAAATACTTGCATTTAATATTTGCCTTTTGTTGTAATTCTGGGATAATGTGTTGAGTAATGGTTTGAATATTTTCTTCTATAATATATCATCTATGATTATACATTTGGATCTATTTCTAATTTGACCTAAACTTAGAGGTTTTTATAACTTAAGCCAGGGCAATCTAATTTTCCTACATATATTTTGGCAACCCTAGAATTCCAAAATTTCTCGAAAGACGATCAGATATATTTTCAAGAATTATTAAAGTCATTTTAAGTGAGAAATCTCTTTTTTCTTATTTTTATGATTTGTTTCTGTGTTCGATATGCCAGAAAAGGGCGCTTTAAGGATTTTTGAAAAAAAAAGTCAAATTTCAACAGCTATAACTTTTTGATCCGATTGTTTTTATAATTTTTTGCACAAAATAGCTCAAAACTATGTTTAGTAAATATCTCGTTTCTCGCTTTTTCAAAATGAGTGTTTTTAGATTTGTGGGATTTTTTTCTGTAAGAATAAAGAAACTCGATCTGCATTTAGTATAGTTTTAAAAAATATTTCCATGACATTTCACAGAATTTTTTTAAATTTGAATTTTTGCGATTTTTTTAATACAACAAGAAAAAAAAAATGAGATTTGCCAGGGGCGGATCCTGGAAAATATTTTGGGGGATTTTTAAATTTTTAATGTACGTTATGTATAAATACATTAGAGTGGCCCTTAGCTGTATGGGACAAATTTTTTTTTATGAAATTCAAAATGTGCATTGACCTCGATTGTACCTTTAAATCTAAAAAGTTAAATGTGAAATTTTCTGGAAAAAATATTGATACTTAAACGTGCGACCTCTTTATTGAAAAGCTGTGTTTCCAAAAAAATCCCAATTACATATTTTTAAGATCAAATTTTGTAAAACCTGATACGCACTTCATTTTTTGTTTCAATTTTCTTTAAAATGAGTTATCAAATATGAAAATCGGACTTTCATTACCAGAGTTTATGAATTTTTTTTTTTTGTTTTCTGTGTTCAATATGCCAGAAAGGCTCTTTAAGGATTTTTGAAAAAAGTCAAGTTTCAGAAGCTATTTGTTATCCGATTTTTGTTTTTTTTTCAAAAAATAATAGCTCAAAACTATTTTTTAGTTCATTTTCGGATTAATTTTTAGAAATTTGTATTTTTGGGTTTTTGGGAATTTTTTCATAAAAATACTGAAGCTCGATATTTCCAAAAAAGCATACTTCTGCAAAAAATTTCGTAATGACCAAATTATTAAACGTAATTGCACCTTTTTTTGTATCTGTGTTAATTATAGTTTTAGAAAATATTTTAATGAATTTTCACTGAATTTCATTTAAAATTTGGATTTATGCGATTTTTTCAATACAATAAGAAAAAAAAGATTTTTTCTAAAAGTAAAAATCATAACTCTGGTTAGTTAAGTCCGATTTCCATGTTTGTTAACACAATTTAAAAAAAAAATGAAATGAAAAACGAAGTGCGTGCTAGCTTTTGAAAAGTCTGAGCTGCAAAAAATGTAAATGGGGATTTTTTTTTTTAAACAACACTATTATCCCATATACAGTAAATCAAATTTTCAATATAGACGTCGCTACAGGAATGCTTATTAAATATCAATATTTTGTTTTCTGAAGTTTTCAGATATTACTTTTGCATCATAAAGAAACAATACAGATCTATGCACATGTCAAATATAAAATAAAAATAATTTATTAAATAAGCAATCAGTAAATCAAATCAACTTGGTTGTAGATTATAAAATGATATTAATTAACCGACTTCAAAAAGGAGGAGGGTCTCAAGTTCGTCGGTTTCTCTGTTTTTTTTTTAAATGTATGTACATCGATAACTCCTAAACGATATGCCTGATTGCCATAATTTTTGGGGAACAGATAGATATCATAAGCATGGAGGTGCCCGTGGGCGGTATTCGAGAACTGGGCGTGGCAATAATAGATCTCGCAATACTAGATACTACTGTATCTCGAATAATATTGACACTAGGGTACTGCAATTTAGTGTAGGGGTAGGCTCAATTATTTCAAATTATAGGCAAGAAAATGGGCGTCATTCGACAAATGGGCGTGGCAATATTAGAAAAATACTGTATCTCGAATAATTTTGAGGCTAGAGTACTGCAATTTAGTATAGGGGTAGGCATTATTATTACAAATCATCGTCAATAAAGTGGGCGTTATTCGACAAATGGGCATGGCAGTATTATAAAAACACTGTATCTCGAATAATATGGACACTAGGGTACTAGTGTATCTCGAATAATATTGATACTATGGTACTGCAATTTGGTATATGGTAGGCATCATTAGTATAAACTACGGTCAAGAAAGTGGTCGGAATTCGACTACTGGGCGTGGAAATATTAGAAAAACAGTGTATCTCGAATAATATTGACACTAGGGCACTGAAATTTATTGTAGCACAGGGGTTGGCAGAATTATTAAAAATTACGTTCAATAAAGTAGGGGTTATTCGATAAATGGGCGTGGCAATACTAGATAAACACTATCTCAGTTAATATTGACGCTGGGGTACTGAAATAAAGTACAGGGGTAAGCACAATTATTGGGAATAACGCTCAAGAAAGTAGGCGCTTATTTAAAAAAGGGGCGTGGAAATATAAGAAAAACACTATATCTCGAATTATATTGACACCAGGATAATAAAATTCGTTACAAGAATGGGTATAATAATTTCAAAACACTTGACATCTAATTTAAATTTAAGAGACAGATATTTGAAATAACCAACAAACTGTGAAAATTTAATAGAACAAATTTTTTCAGAACATTTGTATATCTGTTGTTTATACACTTTTTTCGAAAATTTATCATATTCTCTAAAAAGGAAGAAATAAAAACTTTAAAAAAAAAAAACAACCGACTACAAAATCACTACAAAGTAAAAAATAATTTTAAAAATACTTTTCCTTTTAATTGCTTGGTCATATTTGATAATTTATTTAAACATATTATTATATATGAAATGTTATTATTTGAATTTTTCCTTATTTGTTTTATTATCATAAATATATTAATTTCTTGATGAATACAAATGCTTTGAAGTTGGCGCTTCTGATAAAAAGTCTGATTATATTAGCGCCGACGTTTTTTTATCGACTTAGCCTCGAAATTTTCGATATAGCTTGTGGCTTTTTTTTAGGCTTTTTTCAGTTTGAAAACAGCCTTTTTTGGCTTTGTTAACAATTTATAGATGTGCCGACTTAATGTAATACTACAAAGCAAAAGAAAGAACTTATAAAAATTTCCATCTGAGAACACAGCGTTTGTTGAACGTCACATTTTTGTTTGAATTAGCTCAGTAAGCCGGCGAATGTTTTGTTAAATTGTTTTGTTGATTCTGCATTTTTTCCTTTGTTTATGAAAGAAAATGGAAAAGTAAGTCTATGGCATTTTCTTGCTTAAAAACTTATAAGTTTAACATAGCTCTTGTGGCTGTGCGAAAGATCGCCCAAAACCCTAACGCCCAAAAACGAAAATGAACGAATGCCAAAAATAATTTTGGGCTATCATTCATTTAACATTTTGGGCAAAAAGACAGTTTTTTTGTGATCGTTCATAATGAACAACTGCCCAAATTTCCAAAAATATACAATCGCCCAAGGAAAAGAAATTGGTTAATCGTGCATCGTTAATGAACGCCAAAAAATCGTGGCCGGCGTGATCATCGCGACCTTGTAGCAAATGTATCGTAGGAAAAATCTCGTGCAATACATTTTTGGGCAATCGTTCATTTTCATTATTGGGCGATAATTCATTTGACAAATTTTGGGCGATTGTTCATTGTGAACTATTACCCAAAATGAGTCTAATAAACTATTGCCCAAACATTTTAGGCAGCGCTTATACGTCATTCAAATTGAAGGAAGAATAACGCATTTTTGTTTCTCTTTTACTCTCTTCGAGATATTTGATTGAATAGCTGTTCACACGTGATTTTTTGATTGAATGGCCAATGTCGACTAAAAGTGTTGTTGTAAGTACCAGAAAAGTTGATTATGCAACCCTGTGATTGATTTATGCAGGTCTTGAGCTCCATCAAAATTTTGATTGATGCCATCAAGTGTTGAAAGTTCATTTCCGTTCTCGCAGAGAGTTCATCTTTTTTTTCGCTGGGAAAACAGCAACAAATTTTGAATGATCCTTCAATTTGAATGACGTGTAAACTGTGCCTTACTGGGCGATAGTTCATTTTAGTTTTTGGGCTTTAGGGTTTTGGGCGATCATTCGCACAAAACTAACTAAAACGTTACAGAGGAGTGAATTTAAACGAAAGCTCGGCTTGTAAAGATATAGGCAGTGAAATGCAAGCGTCAGCAAAAGAACCAGGTATTTAATAATATTGGCACTTATGCACGTTATTCATTATGTTGAATGCTTAATTCGTTGCATAATATTCGATCTTCACCAAAAAGATTTCAAAATTTAGTCATGACTTCGAAGTTACTGATGGTCTCATAAGTTTTACAGAGTCACGTAGTGCTTATGTAAGCTGCAGTTCATCCGATTCATCGGATGAAGAGGAATTGAATATATCTGAAATATAATTAATTCATGGTGGAATAATAAAAGTTGCTGGTGCAAGAATGATTACCTTTTTCAACCTTTTCTTTTTATAAGAATATTAGAATTAGTTTTCACTTTTTTGCAATTTTGTACCTATACATTTAAAATAAATTTTATGTTAAAAATAAAATGAAAACTTAAAACTGTATGAAAAAAGCTTGCCTTTTTTAACTTTGTTTTTCAAGTCATTTAGCCTTTTTTGATTTTTTTTTTTTTGCTAATTTAGCTTTTTTTTATTTAGCTCGTGACCACATTGGTTGAGAGCATCAATAAATGATTTCGCTCATTTTTCTTTTGGAATCTTCAAATAGTGTCTGCAAAAATACGGAGTACATATGGACCGCACGGTGCAGTATTTGGTATAAAAAATTCGGTGTTTTTATGACTTCTTGTTGCGGTTGTATGTACACTCGCTGTTATTTTCAAACACTGTTCATTTGAGAGATTTCTTTTCAAGTTAACATTTTTCTTCGTTAAAAAACGGTTTTAATGAAATTACCACTGTCGAATTTATCTGTTGATATATTTCTAGTTTGACGAGTGAGGATTCTTCTCTATTCTTTTAAATATTTCGTAAGAGCGGTTCTTTTCAATTGTTTTGCTTTGCATGCTAATAAGTAGAAAAGAAAAAGCTTTTTGGCAACACATTAGTAAAACATTTTGCCTCCTTTTTTCATTATCGAAGAGCTTGCTTGAGTTATTTGTTTGAAAATATCTGATTCGTTTAAACATACATTTTTTTAAAAGGATTTTTCTTTTCTTTTTATCAATATTATTTTCTAAAACGGCATAATCTAAAGATTCGGCTTATTAGTTAAGGTTTGCATAGTTTTGAAGAGAAAATAAAAGAAGGGATATGTATTAACCCTATAATATGATTTTATTCAACCGATCATATTATATGTTTTATGTCTTAGGAATATCCGAATGCGTCGTATTGTGGAGTTTTTTTTTTCGTCGAAACAGGTATATCTCAGTAAACAATTACACCAGGGCAACGGTTCATAACCAATGGGCCGGAATATTGCAATGGAAGGATTAAAAATGGGTCGTGACTCGATCTTAAAATTATCACAAACCATTGAATAAACCATCAGAAAGATTAAAGGCAGAAAAACAAAAATTAAGTATATATTGATTGCTTTTTGTTTTTTCTTAAATGTACGATGTTATTTTTTTATATGTACGATGTGATTTTTTTATATGAGCGAAGTGAGACTAAAACAAAAATACATTTTGACGAAGAGTTTAAAAAAGAAATAATAAATTTTGACAAATAAAGCGTTTGAAAAAGCAAAAATAAATTTAGACAAAAAGAAAGAGTTCTTTTTAAAAGCAAAGATAAAACATGTACAATAAACAAATATAATCAAAGAATAAAAAAAAAAGGAAAGATAAAAAAATATTTTTGTCACATTTCTGTCTTTTGTTTGTTAACAAAACTTCTCCGAATTTGGAATATTTATATGAGATTTTTGTCAATGAAATGTATGGCCGAATCACCATGATTCGTCTATGAATCGGAATAATCACGCATGATTCTCTTACGATTTCCTTAAGAACGGAACTACTGGGAAGTGCTTATCTGCGGCGGAAAATTTTGGCTAGAAATCCTGGATATACAACAATATAAAATATATATTACATACTTTGTGGCTCCACAACTAGGAGTAAAGATGTAGCGAAGTGCTTCCCAACGGAATTAGCTTTGTTCAAATATTGTCCGAGTATTCCTATAGATGCGAAAAGGAGCTTTTTCAATTATTCAACGGTTTTTAATGACAAAGACATTTTTAATTAATAATTTAAAAAGTATATAATTTTATACTGTTATACCGATATTATTAATACAAAGATAAAAATTGAAGTAAAACTTTTCATTAATTTACCATATTTAACAGCATATTTTGTTTATTTCTCGAGCTCTTTTAATCGCTTAAAATCAATTATTTCATGCATATTTTTGCCAGCCCTGGTTAATACTATTTTTCTAAAAGCTATCTAAAAGCTTCTATTTTTCTATAATTAAAATATATTCTAAAAGCATTCTAAAAGCATGTGGATACTTTTTTAAAAATCATAGGCAAATCAAATTATTGAAAAAACGAGACAAATCTTGTCCCGGCGGGACATTTAACATTTAATGCAAAATACGGGACGCCCCGTTAAATACGGGACATCTGGCAATACAAGAATACATACAAAAGAAAATGGTAAACAATTAAAAAGCAAACACAAGCAGCACAAGCGTATGCATTTAAGGCCTTTTCCACACGGAGAAACGGAAAAGTAACCCAACTGCAACACACTTGCTTAGAAAGTTGCAAGCCACTGCAATTCCAAACATTATTGCAACCTATGCTTTCAGATGAGCAAGTCACGCACAACGCAACATTGATCTTTCATTCATTCATAATTAAATAAGCAGCGATATTTCTCTACTTCTTCTATAAGAAATATAAATTTGCTAACTGCTCGCTTATTGCTGCTTCCTGTATTCAAAATAAAAAATATGAAACACAATTTTACTGAATTTAATTGATATTTTTCTCAACTTGAAGTAATGCACAATTGTTCTCAATTATCAATAAAAACGTAAATCGCTGATATAAATTGCAGCAAGCTGTGTTGCATGAAACTTATCGCAAACGTGCTGCCAACTAGTTGTAAAAAAGTTGCTTCATCTGAAGTTTCCGGTATTCTTACATGGGTTAGCAGCCTTTGTTGCTAATTGTGTGGAAAAGGCCTAAGTTTGCAAGCAAAATATTGGATTCATTTAGTTTAATTTTTTAATATTGTGCACTTACAACACGTGCTACTTATAATTTCAATTATATTTTATGCAATTAAAAAAACTTAAAAAAAACCGACTGCAAAATCACTACAAAGTAAAACAAAATTTTAAAATAAATTTTCGTTTTAATTTCTTGGTCATATTTGATAATTCACTTAAACATATTATTATATTGGAAATATTATTATTTTAATTTTTTTCTTATTTGTTTAATTATCATAAATATATTAATTTCTTTATGAATACAAAAGCTTTTAAGGTCGGCGCTAATATAATCAGACTGTTAATCAGAAGCGCCAACTTCAAAGCATTTGTATTCATGAAGAAATTAATATATTTATAATAAGAAAATATATAAAAAAAAATTTAAAATAATAATATTTCCAATATAATAATATGTTTAAATAAATTTAAAGAAATGAAAAGGAAAAGTTATTTTAAAATTATTTTTTAATTTGTAGTGATTATGTAGTCGGTTTTTTTTTTTAAGTTTTTATTTATTTCTTTTTAGAGAATATGATAAATTTTCGAAAAATTGTGTAAACTACATAACTACAATTGTTCTTAAAAAATTTGTTCTATTAAATTCTGAAAGTTTGTTAGTTATTTCAAATATCTGTCTCTTAAATTTAAATTAGACATCACGTGTTTTGAAATAATTATACCCATTCTGGTTCGTTTATATGCTTCGTTCGTATATATGTATGTATGTATGTCCCAAATCTTGCAAACAATTTTTCGATAGCTTGTGGTTCTCCAATTAAGCTGAAATTTAGCATACACGTGTACGCCTGGTGACAATGCAATATTATAAAAAAAATTTTTGCCACACCCTCTCTTACCGCCCACAAATCAATAAAAATGCTATATCTCGAAAACTACTAGGCCAATTCAGATGAAATTTTGGTAGTAAATTTCCTTCAAGTAGAGAATGGGGTTTAAGAAAAAAATTTGACCACACCCCCTTTTACCGCCTACAAATTAATATATATCTCCAAAACTACCGGGCTGTTTTAGCAGAAATTTTAGCAGTAAATTTCCTTCAGGTATTGCATGGGTTAGAAAAAAATGTTGCCACACCCCCTTTTACCGCCCACAAATCAATACAAATGCTGTATCTCCAAAACTACTAGGTCGATTCAGCTGAAAATTTGGCAGCACATTTTCATCAAGTAGGAGACAGAGGTTTAAATTTGGTCACACCTCCTATTCCCGCCCACAAATCAATAAAAATGCTATATCATAATAAAGTATAATGAAATAAATAATGTAAATGATATAAATAATGTTAATATGTACTGTTAAGATTAATGGTCTAAAAAATTAAAATGCTATATGTAAGGCTTTCGAAATAAAAGATGTTCATAATAAACCTTTAAGACTAAAAAGAAAAAAAAAAAAAAATTATATAAAAAAATTTTTAAAAAATAAGCTTTTATTTAAAACCAAAACGTGAACTAAAAAGAAAAAATAAATATCAGTGACATTTGTCATATATGTATATAGTAGGTACATTCTAGATTCAGAAGAACCTCGCCCTTGGTTACCCATCATCATAATAAAAGCGTACGTAAATAGGTAAGTTCTAGGGACGTTTATAAATTTAGAAATTTTCAAAATAAAAAATACATTTAAATTTTAAAAGCTTAAGGCACTGATATTGTGCAGTAACCCTGCATAATGGATCGCCGTTTATATACAGATAAGCCTACTAAAAGATTTAGTTCCACTGATATTGTTTAGTAAACTTGGCCCTTTAAATAAATTGTAACTACGTATTCATTTACTCACTTTGGCCAACACTTTGACAAGCTCGAGCTATGTCACAATTTTTCGCAGCCAACTTCACAACAAAGATGGCAGACGTGCGCATTGCGCAACCTTGTAATATATCATTCATGCTGTGAGCGTAGTTTTGATATTTAACTAGTGATGTCAACTGCACGGATATTACGGATTTCTACGGGTATTTAAGCCTTGCACAGATAAACGGATAAGAATGGCAAAAAAAAAAGGTAAATATACGGATTTTAAGAATTTTGCATGGAATGTTTGTAGATTTTGCTATTTTTTATGTCTAAATTAATGTGAATCTTTAAAAAAATGTACCAATCACTCAAAAATATGATTACATAATTTGTTAAAACTTTGCACTTATCAACACTTGAAATATTACACGCAAAAAAACTTTTCAAGAAATGTAATTGTTATGAAATGCAATTACATAATTTATTATATTATAATATTATATTATAATTTATTATATTATTATTATAATTTATTGAAATTTTCGATTCAAATGTATGATCATAAGACATTATTTTTTACTGGTAATTCTTAAAAGGTATTAATTTTATTCCGATTTTCAAAGAGAATAAATTCTGTAGAGTTTACTTTAAAAATATCACTCTGAAAACTGGTTCCTCGAAATTGAGTTCTCCAATTTAAACATGCTATAATATAAAACAGTGGAGCTCACGAATTTTTACAGGAGAGCAAATGATTAAAAAAAAAAAAACAAATCCTTTGTTCGTTAACACACAAGCAACGGATAATTTGCATTTATTTTTTGTTTTTGTTTACGCGTTCAAAATAAGATGATCGTCAACCGCAGCTTGTGGTGCTTTTATTTGCATTTTGTTTTTTGTAGATTGTGTTGTTGTTTTTTATAAGTGGTTTGGCTTTTGCATGAGCGCACAGACAAAGCTAATGATTGAAAAAATTTGTATGGCGGGTAACGCGAGCAAGAAGAGCTACTGGATGAGCATGTCTGATATAAAATAAAGTGGCGACCGTGGCATACTGGTGAAGGTGCGTGGCTTGTATGCGATAGAACCCAGGTTCAAATCTCATCTGACACAGAATGTTTTTATTTCATTAAATTAATTTTTCTGTACGGCCGTCACCTCTCTGCAGACAACAAACCTCAGAAAGTAAAAACTGTCATGAAAAGCTTATTGAGAACATAAGCCGTTCGGAAACATTTCACAGCACGCATAATACAATTTTTTGAAAAGAAGCTCGGTCAAAGTCCTTTCAATGGCCATTTCGGTTTTTTTTTTTATTATATTAAAAAAAAAGGAATTGAAGCTAAGTAATAAAATACTTTATTTATGTTAGTAGAATAGGTTTCATCATAATTTATGGCCTTATCTTACTTTATTTAATTTATATTCCAGTTGCTGAACTCATCTTGGCGAACCAGTGTTCAAAATTGCAATTATTTCAGCAACAATTCGCAAAAAGAGCTTTTCACAATGGCCTCACTACAAATGCGAAAGAAAGTCAGCTTAGTGAGGTCAGCGTAGCCAGCTCTTTTTGCCTTATTATTGGCATGTCGTGTTCACATGAAGGGAAAATTCACCATTGCAAAAAAATTTTTAATCGTTTGGGTTAGGACAAAAAAATTAATATTCGTTAAATTAAAAAAACTACCCGAATAAAAAATTAGCCAAGTGAAAAATAAAATCGCCAAAAACTGACCGTAGAAAAAAAAAGCAGGCAATTTTGGATACACTCTCCCAAAATTATTGTTAAAATTCAACAATAACGATTGTTATTAAAATTAACAATTGCCTTGTCAAAATTTTCTTTGGATTTTGAGTTTAAATTCTTCCTTTTCAAGAAATGACAATAAAAAATGTTTTATTGTTAAAATAACAATTTGATTGTTAATATTTTCACTTTCATTTTTCGATGATAAAAATTCAAAACAATAAAAAATTTTTCATTTGATTAATCTGCCAAAAAAAGAAAATAAATAATAAAATTTTTTATTTTAATAAATTTGAGCATAGAAAGTAAATTTTTCTTATTTATTTATTATAAATTCGGAAGTTTATAAGTTTAAAGCAGCTCAGTAACAGACACGTGAGAGACCATAAGGGGTTGAAGATTTCCAAGTGACCTAAAGGATTTTTCACGCTGGTGGCAGTGCAAAGGCTTAAAGGTGCATTGCCGGCCTATGTCTAGTATTGGTGTCGCGTTGAGAGTTGGAGTACTATTGCATGTGCTTCAAAGATAAGCTTGTAAAGATCCAAATGATTTTTCTTTTTGCTAAATACTCAAATTACAGGTCGATGCAACAGCTACTTTGCTCCCACTGCTTAATGCCATGATGCTGATTTGGACAATAAAATTGTCTGAAAAACTTCGGCGATGCCAAGATCTGTAAAATAAGAACGTCTAATAATAATCACATTCATGTTCTAGGCATGATTGCTGTTAATAGCAGCTGATACCATATATGTGTTAATATTCGTTTTAGAACAAAAACTTTATTCCTTAATGCAGTTTTTATCTATTTCGTCCTATTATAGTTTTATAAGTTGTTTTATTTTAACCCTCCGATAAGTGAGAAGGTCCCTAGGGACCTTTTTGCCTTTTCAAACTGACATTACTCCTACTTCGGCCACTACCACAAATCAATAAAAATGCTATATCATAATAAAGTATAATGAAATAAATAATGTAAATGATATAAATAATGTTAATATGTACTGTTAAGATTAATGGTCTAAAAAATTAAAATGCTATATGTAAGGCTTTCGAAATAAAAGATGTTCATAATAAACCTTTAAGACTAAAAAGAAAAAAAAAAAAAAATTATATAAAAAAATTTTTAAAAAATAAGCTTTTATTTAAAACCAAAACGTGAACTAAAAAGAAAAAATAAATATCAGTGACATTTGTCATATATGTATATAGTAGGTACATTCTAGATTCAGAAGAACCTCGCCCTTGGTTACCCATCATCATAATAAAAGCGTACGTAAATAGGTAAGTTCTAGGGACGTTTATAAATTTAGAAATTTTCAAAATAAAAAATACATTTAAATTTTAAAAGCTTAAGGCACTGATATTGTGCAGTAACCCTGCATAATGGATCGCCGTTTATATACAGATAAGCCTACTAAAAGATTTAGTTCCACTGATATTGTTTAGTAAACTTGGCCCTTTAAATAAATTGTAACTACGTATTCATTTACTCACTTTGGCCAACACTTTGACAAGCTCGAGCTATGTCACAATTTTTCGCAGCCAACTTCACAACAAAGATGGCAGACGTGCGCATTGCGCAACCTTGTAATATATCATTCATGCTGTGAGCGTAGTTTTGATATTTAACTAGTGATGTCAACTGCACGGATATTACGGATTTCTACGGGTATTTAAGCCTTGCACAGATAAACGGATAAGAATGGCAAAAAAAAAAGGTAAATATACGGATTTTAAGAATTTTGCATGGAATGTTTGTAGATTTTGCTATTTTTTATGTCTAAATTAATGTGAATCTTTAAAAAAATGTACCAATCACTCAAAAATATGATTACATAATTTGTTAAAACTTTGCACTTATCAACACTTGAAATATTACACGCAAAAAAAACTTTTCAAGAAATGTAATTGTTATGAAATGCAATTACATAATTTATTATATTATAATATTATATTATAATTTATTATATTATTATTATAATTTATTGAAATTTTCGATTCAAATGTATGATCATAAGACATTATTTTTTACTGGTAATTCTTAAAAGGTATTAATTTTATTCCGATTTTCAAAGAGAATAAATTCTGTAGAGTTTACTTTAAAAATATCACTCTGAAAACTGGTTCCTCGAAATTGAGTTCTCCAATTTAAACATGCTATAATATAAAACAGTGGAGCTCACGAATTTTTACAGGAGAGCAAATGATTAAAAAAAAAAAAAAACAAATTCTTTGTTCGTTAACACACAAGCAACGGATAATTTGCATTTATTTTTTGTTTTTGTTTACGCGTTCAAAATAAGATGATCGTCAACCGCAGCTTGTGGTGCTTTTATTTGCATTTTGTTTTTTGTAGATTGTGTTGTTGTTTTTTATAAGTGGTTTGGCTTTTGCATGAGCGCACAGACAAAGCTAATGATTGAAAAAATTTGTATGGCGGGTAACGCGAGCAAGAAGAGCTACTGGATGAGCATGTCTGATATAAAATAAAGTGGCGACCGTGGCATACTGGTGAAGGTGCGTGGCTTGTATGCGATAGAACCCAGGTTCAAATCTCATCTGACACAGAATGTTTTTATTTCATTAAATTAATTTTTCTGTACGGCCGTCACCTCTCTGCAGACAACAAACCTCAGAAAGTAAAAACTGTCATGAAAAGCTTATTGAGAACATAAGCCGTTCGGAAACATTTCACAGCACGCATAATACAATTTTTTGAAAAGAAGCTCGGTCAAAGTCCTTTCAATGGCCATTTCGGTTTTTTTTTTATTATATTAAAAAAAAAGGAATTGAAGCTAAGTAATAAAATACTTTATTTATGTTAGTAGAATAGGTTTCATCATAATTTATGGCCTTATCTTACTTTATTTAATTTATATTCCAGTTGCTGAACTCATCTTGGCGAACCAGTGTTCAAAATTGCAATTATTTCAGCAACAATTCGCAAAAAGAGCTTTTCACACTGGCCTCACTACAAATGCGAAAGAAAGTCAGCTTAGTGAGGTCAGCGTAGCCAGCTCTTTTTGCCTTATTATTGGCATGTCGTGTTCACATGAAGGGAAAATTCACCATTGCAAAAAAATTTTTAATCGTTTGGGTTAGGACAAAAAAATTAATATTCGTTAAATTAAAAAAACTACCCGAATAAAAAATTAGCCAAGTGAAAAATAAAATCGCCAAAAACTGACCGTAGAAAAAAAAAGCAGGCAATTTTGGATACACTCTCCCAAAATTATTGTTAAAATTCAACAATAACGATTGTTATTAAAATTAACAATTGCCTTGTCAAAATTTTCTTTGGATTTTGAGTTTAAATTCTTCCTTTTCAAGAAATGACAATAAAAAATGTTTTATTGTTAAAATAACAATTTGATTGTTAATATTTTCACTTTCATTTTTCGATGATAAAAATTCAAAACAATAAAAAATTTTTCATTTGATTAATCTGCCAAAAAAAGAAAATAAATAATAAAATTTTTTATTTTAATAAATTTGAGCATAGAAAGTAAATTTTTCTTATTTATTTATTATAAATTCGGAAGTTTATAAGTTTAAAGCAGCTCAGTAACAGACACGTGAGAGACCATAAGGGGTTGAAGATTTCCAAGTGACCTAAAGGATTTTTCACGCTGGTGGCAGTGCAAAGGCTTAAAGGTGCATTGCCGGCCTATGTCTAGTATTGGTGTCGCGTTGAGAGTTGGAGTACTATTGCATGTGCTTCAAAGATAAGCTTGTAAAGATCCAAATGATTTTTCTTTTTGCTAAATACTCAAATTACAGGTCGATGCAACAGCTACTTTGCTCCCACTGCTTAATGCCATGATGCTGATTTGGACAATAAAATTGTCTGAAAAACTTCGGCGATGCCAAGATCTGTAAAATAAGAACGTCTAATAATAATCACATTCATGTTCTAGGCATGATTGCTGTTAATAGCAGCTGATACCATATATGTGTTAATATTCGTTTTAGAACAAAAACTTTATTCCTTAATGCAGTTTTTATCTATTTCGTCCTATTATAGTTTTATAAGTTGTTTTATTTTAACCCTCCGATAAGTGAGAAGGTCCCTAGGGACCTTTTTGCCTTTTCAAACTGACATTACTCCTACTTCGGCCACTACCAAAGTTACTCTGTATTCCAAGAGTATTTTGTTGCGCATCTTTTGGAAAAAAAATCAAGCCGATCGGATCATTACTTTAGGAGTTATTGAGGTTTTAGTGAGAATAGTACGCGGACGTGTGAATAGGTCCGTATGTACCTTGTACTGAATTTCACTAATAAATGCATGTTTTTGGGCATCATTCTAATTTTTTTATTGTTTCAACACATAATTTACTTGTTCTGAACACAAATACCTAAACTCAAAGACATTAGGCATGATGGTAAAAACAAAAAATTCTAAGAAAAATTCGAAGACATGAACTTTATTGCTTTCAAGGAAAGGCACAATATTCTAATTTTATACTACTAGCAATTAACCAGTTCTTAGAATTTTTTGTTCTTAGTATTTTATTCTTAGTATTTTTTGTTCTAAGTATTTTTGTTCTTAGAATTTTTTCTTAGAATATTTTGTTTTTATCATCATCCCTAATGTCTTTGAGTTTAGGTAGACGTACGAAAGAGTATAAAAGAAGTTGTAGTTTCGTAAACCAAATCAGTCAAAGTTTAGACAGCGAAGAGTAAAATCGTGTGTGATAGAAACAAAAATATAAATATGGCAGATGCAAGTAATTTGGACGTTACTGAAATTGTTGTACGCCGTAGTACACGTTACCAGCAAATGACTGCAAATGACCACTCTTGACTTGGCGCGTATTTTGTTGAGGAGGAAGACCGCATATGTTGGTACAGTGCGCTACAACAAAACATTCATTCCACAGGAGTTCAAGAAGAACCCGAAGCGCACCATCAATAGTACATTATTTGGGTTCAACGAAGGGGATATAGCGTTATGCTCATACGTGCCGAAAAAAAAAAAGTGGTGAACGTGCTCTCCACAATGCACTACACCTGCCTCGTTGACGAGCAGACAGAGAAGCGGAAGCCCTATGCCATATTAGATTACAACGCCAACAAATGCGGCGTTGATACCATGGATCAAATGCTAGGCACTTACAGCTGCAAAAGAGCAACACAACGATGGCCGTTGGCCATGTTTTATAATATGCTGGACGTCGCTGCATTTGCTGCTTTTACGATTTACAACGAAATGAAGCCTATAAAAAGGAGTGACAGACGGCGGTCGTTCTTGTTACTGCTAACGAAACAATTGGCCACACCAAATATCGAAGAACGTGCCCTGAACAACCATATAACCTCATATCCAAGGATACGCAATGCGATGGAAGCATTCGATGACATTGTAAGAAAAACATCTTCAAATTCAAGAATAGAATATATATTTATTTGTTTTTTATTTTTCTTTTCATTTCAGGTATTACCAAGACCGATGGAAGGCAATGCACCGTCGTTTGCGGCTAGGTCAAGTAGACCGTCATGTCGCCTTTGCCGTTCTGAGTACGGGCGGCAGCGGAAAACGCGGGCACACTGCTTCGGCTGCGGCAACGCTGTTTGCGGAGAACATAGCACACTTTTACATCGCTGCAACACTTGCGCACAGGGACAAGAAGTACACGCTCAACAACAATAATTTTTAAACTTTTTTATAATAGTCTTAAGAAAATTCAAGCAAAAAAAAAAAAAAATTCAAAAAATTGAAAAATTATTTTTGTATGTAGAATTTAGTTATTAGCAATAAAAACAAAAAAAAATTTAAAAAAAAAAATTTTTTATATTAAAAAAAAAACATGATTTACAAAAAAGGTCCGTAGGGACCTTTTCACACGGCCGTGAAATTCAGAACTGTCACTCATCGGAGGATTAATAAAAGGCTTTAACCAAAGCATAAAATAAGAAATTAGTTAAAACAGTTTTGACCCTTCACTCAAACAGTTCGTTTCATTTAAATTCATTCTGACATTTTCTTTTTGACGTCCTCTTTTTGACGTTTGCATTTGACATTTGCTTTTGACGTTTAATTTTTGATATTTTATGTTGGCATTTAATGTCCTTCAATGACATTTCATTTGCGAAAAGTTAACTTCGAAAAATTAACAATTTCTTTTGTTAATTTTAACATAAAATCAACAATAGCCTATGCCGTTTCCATTTTAACAATGATTATTTTTACTTTTTTGTTGAAATTAACAATTTTTTTGGGAGAGTGTATAAATAGCCAAAACGGTAAGACTGCCCAGACCGTAACAGGTAACTGTTAGTCGCAAGGTAATATTTGAACTTAGAAATTTTGTGCACTTTTAATATATTTGCAAACAAGGAACTTATGTATCGAATACTTTTAATTGCTGTTATCCTTTTTATACTATTTCAAATAAGCAGGGGTGGAATCGGCTAAAGTGATAATTGATAGTTGACAATCAAAATCATCGTTTCTGCTCCATGTAAGGTGATTATGAAATAGGCAATCATATTTTTCCTATTGATTTCATGTGACAGCTATTTAAGTGTCGTTTTCAACAACGACAATCAAAACAGCGGCTGTCAACTATCACCTTAGCCGATTTCACCCCAGATTAGTTTTAAATTAATGACGCAAGAATCCGTTCTTACGCTTAGTTTCAATTTTAAATTCGTGTTCTTTTGTCGTTTATAGTGTAAATATCTACAACTTTTTATATCCGCAACCCAAGACAATTACAAAAAGAAAAAACAATAACATCTGGTGTTTCCATTGCTTTCACTCTCAGGGTTCTCAGCTCTTAAGTGGGATTATGTCAGTTTTTTTTTACATTTGCATTTGATTGACACACTCTTAAAACTGAGCCCGATGTAGTGAAAATTGACGGAACTTAAGAGGCAAATAAAACCCAAGTACTTTTGGCCGTAATCGTAAAGAGATCATTTAATTTTGCTGTAAACCATCGTTAGAAGCTTCAAATATAAGAACTTAATACTGAAACTAGTTTGTCAGACGGTGGTGTATAAGATAATGCAGATCTAAAGGGGGAGGTTTGAGGTGTATATTGAGGGTTTGTATAATTGAGAAAATATAACTGTTGGTTAGCATGGAAACGATGTTTATTAGAAATGTTGCTTTAGAAAGCATTGAAATTAGGAAAACAAGACCTTAAAAAAAGTTAATGAATAATTTATACATTTTATTGATATTATTTATATAGAGATATTATAAACGACTCGTTTTTAAACGATCCTTTGACTGACAAAATCTGGTTATGTTTTGATATCTTATTACAGACATATTCAACTAGTTACCTAAAAATATATTTATTGTACACTAGGGATGGATTAGTATTCTATGAAGTTGTATGTGTTGTATGTGTTGTAAGATCTACCACTTTACTACAATTGTAGTAGATCTACCACTTTTTTGGAAGTTAGGTAGAGGCCAACCACTTTTGTGTATCATTATATATACTTGCATATATAGCTTTTTCCTTATATTCATTCTCTTATGTAAATGTATACTTTATAAGCCTAGAGTAACTGTCAAAGAATAACGTTATTAAAATTGCTTACGAGCTTCGATACTTTAAAAAGTACAGGCAGTTCGCGTTTGTAAATGAACAAAGAAACAAGAATTTTTAAAAGTTGAGGCGATTTTGTTATTCAATCTAGCTAACTAGAATTTAGTTAAAAATATTGTATTTAATCATAAAATTGATAAACTTGAAAATAAAGTGAAACAAACTGAATTAAAATAGAAAGACAAAAATCGTTCTTCTGTTAACATCTTGTTAAGCGTGGACTCGGGATTGTGAACCCTCATTTTACAAATCTTTTAAAAATTCTTATTAATTATAAAAACACGGTTCGTGCAAATTAAATAAAATTCTACGAGTTTCGCGAATAAAACAAAATAAATTAAATTCTTTTTTTTATAAACTTATTCGTTCGAAAACGCAACTATGTCCACCACTGATGGCCAAAACCAGTCAGACAGCGAACACCACTGCAAAAAGTGTGACCAAACGGATGATTCCCATATGGTGCAGTGTGATAAGTGCGACGTGTGGTACCACTATGATTGCGTCGGAGTAAATAGTGACATAGCTGAAATAAGTTGGACCTGCGGATGCTGTAATCCCTTGTCAGCAGCAGTCACATCGAGTTCGAATGCTCCTCCGACAAATGCACAAAATAATGTTCCACCAAAAGTCCAACAAATTCATCCACAGGCGGCGTCATCCCCGCAAACCGTTTGCAGCCCATTCCATCAAACAAAAAATATATTGGCCCCCTCCGAAGTAAATAAACCGCTAGTATGGAGCAATGGACAAGTTGCCGAACAAACAGTTGGATACATTGAAAATGTTGCTGCCCAAGTTCAAGCAGAAGCACAACAAAAAATAACTGAGAGAAACGCACAGTTGTTTGAGTCGGCGCCAATGATTAGTTTTCGCCCTGCGAAAGAGCAGCCAATATATACAAATGTGTCGAACCTTCATAATGTTGCGCCCAACTGTTATAATGCAGTGCCAAGCGTAAAGAACGCTGCGACAAACGTATATAACGTTAAGAAACACGCAGAGTCTGCAAAACATACTCAGCAACATCCAGAGTTTGCTAAGAGTGCTCAGCAACACTCTTTGTTTACGTTTGACGGCCAGCAACATTTTCTGTCAAACTCGCAACCAGCTGCTCGAAAAGAAGAAAATTCAAAAACATTTGAATTGCGTTTAGCTATGCTAGAAGAAGAAACAAAACTTCAGAAAAGTTATTTAGAAGAAAAATATAAGATATTGTCACAAGCTCAAGGGGTTTCCTTTATTAAAAACAATATTTTTGTGCAGTCGATGCCTACCAAAATGCAGCTGGCAGCTAGGCAAGCCATTCCCAAAGAGCTGCCGTATTTTCATGGTGATCCTGAGGAGTGGCCTATGTTTATTAGCAGCTTCGAAACCAGCACAGAGGTCGCCGGGTACACAAACGCTGAAAATTTAATGCGTTTACAGGCCTGTCTCAAAGGAAAAGCACGGGAAATGGTGAGAAGCAAATTGCTACTACCGGCAATGGTTCCAGAGATACTTCACACTCTGAGGATGTGCTTTGGTAGGCCAGAGTACATAATTGAAAATCTCATCGACAAGGTAAGAAAAGTGCCACCTTTAAAAGACAGATTAGATACACTTATCGACTTCGCTCTCTCTGTGCGCAACGTTTACTCGACGATGGAGGCTTGCCACATGGACGTCTACATGAATAACCCTTTGCTGGTAAGAGAACTAGTAGAGAAGCTGCCGAACCAGTACAAAATGTCTTGGGCTATGCATCCTAAGCAAAAAGAAGTGACAGTGGTGAAAATTTGGCTTTATGCGCTTGCGGAAGCTGCCAGTCAAGTGGTTTCGCCTACAACAACAAAACGCAGCGGCCATGTCAACACGCACGTTCAATCACAAAACATTACACAAAAATATGACTGCGGAAACTGCAAAAGCAACGAACATAAAATTGCTCAATGCGAGGAGTTCAAGAAGCTGAGTATTGATCGCAAGTGGGAAGTAGTACGTTCACTGAAGCTATGCCGTCAGTGCCTCAACACACATCGCAGGCGCTGCTTAGTCAATCGGGTCTGCGGAATCGATGGCTGCAATGCGAAACACCATCAGCTCCTACACAGAAGCACATTCACCAGTCAAACGGTCACAACGAGCGCAGGCGCTACATCCATAGCGACCCTGAACTCCCACAACAACGCTCACCAAGAGGACAGCTCATTTTTCCGCATACTACCGGTTCGTATCCATGCTGTGAACAATTTTTTTGACACCTTTGCATTTTTAGATGAAGGTTCATCAGTCACTTTGATTGACGAAGAGGTTTTCAAGCATCTCAACTTGAAAGGCGTGTTGGATCCCTTGTGTTTACGCTGGACCGGTGATAATACTCGTTCTGAAGATTTTTCCATGCGAACTACACTGAAGGTGGCCAACCTACAAAATGGCGATTGCTTTACGATGCAAGGGGTTCACACAGTCAAAAATTTGGGCCTTCCAAGGCAGACTATCGATATGAAGAAAATCATCCAGCAATTTCCCTACTTGGGTGGGTTGCAAATAAAGTCTTACGTAGACGCAAAGCCAACAATTCTCATCGGATCCAACAACTGGCATCTAGCTGTGCCGCTCAAAGTACGTGAGGGTACCTGGAACCAGCCCATAGCTACCAAAACGAGGCTAGGTTGGGCTCTACAAGGTCGTTGTTCAAGTCAGTCAGCATGTTCATACTTAAACATACATACTTGTGACTGCAGCGAGAAGTACGAGCAACTACACGACCTTGTCAAGGAGCACTACAAGTTAGATGCACCATCGCCCACACAGCTGCTTTCTCAGCAAGATAAGCGAGCTATGGAGATCCTCGATACAACTTGTAAAAAAGTGGGCAGCCGATTTGAAGTGGGGTTGCTCTGGCGCTACGAGCACATCAATTTGCCAGAAAGTTACGATACTGCATTGAAGCGTATGATTTGCTTGGATAGAAAATTTCGAAAGGACCCATCGATGAAGGCAGCAATGCAACAACAAATCGACAACTTGCTGAATAAAGGCTACGCAAAACGACTAAGTGCAGCAGAGTTGCATGCAAGCACCGATCGCGTCTGGTATCTGCCAATTTTCACCACTAGGAATCCAAATAAGCCTGACAGAGTGCGACTAGTATGGGATGCAGCCACAAAAACAAAAGGCGTCTCATTGAACGACATGATCCTCAGCGGGCCCGACTTGCTGACACCACTGGTGGAAGTTCTTCTTGGCTTTCGACTTGGACGAGTAGCGATTTGTGGAGACATCGCCGAAATGTTCCACCAGATAAGCGTGCGCAGCAGTGACATGCATGCTCAAAGATTTTTATGGTGTGATAAAGAAGATACGATCGACAGCCCTGGAGTGTACGTCATGCGAGCGCTAACATTTGGTATAAGCTGCGCCCCTTGCATTGCTCATTACGTGCGCAATAAAAATGCCGATGAGTTTGCGCAGCAGTTTCCCCGCGCAGTGGACGCGATTAAGAAGCATCACTATGTAGATGACTTTATCGATAGCGAGCATAACGAGCAAGCAGCGTTGCAGTTGGCCGAAACAGTAAGAAACATACACGCAGCAGCAGGCTTTCATATTCGCAATTGGTCTTCAAACTCTACTTTCGTGCTTACGCGTTTAAGCACTGACAACACGGTAAGCCAAGAACCGGTCGAGCTGAGCACGAATGAGAAAATACTCGGAGTATATTGGGACCCAAAGAAGGACGTGTTCAAGTACGCACTGAGGTTTGCCAGGTTGAAAAGGAATATTTTATCAGACGATGTGGTACCCACGAAGCGTGAGCTCCTTCAAGTTTTGATGTCCATATTTGATCCGTTAGGATTCGTAGCACAATATACCATTTCACTAAAGATTCTTCTTCAGGATGTCTGGCGGTCAAACATAGATTGGGATGAAGCCCTTCCTGATGAACTGCTGTGGAAGTGGTGCCAGTGGAAGATGGCACTAAAGCAAATAGGGGCGGTTGAAATCCCACGACACTTCTCATATTTTTCAAACGAAGCTGATGACGTTGAACTGCATACATTTGTGGACGCAGGGGAGTATGGCTACGCAGCGGTGTGCTACCTACGAGTTCGATGTGGCAGCAGCACAAGTATATCATTGGTAGCAGCAAAGTCCAAGGTAACACCGCTTAAGCCAGTATCCATTCCGCGGCTTGAGTTACAGGCAGCGATTACAGGTGTACGCCTGGCAAATCAAATGCAAAGCGTTCCCCTATTGCCTATACGCAGAAAAGTGTTTTGGACTGACTCAGCTACGGTTTTGAAATGGCTTCGCATGGATCCCAGGCAGTTCCAGCAATTCGTCATGTACAGAGTCGCTGAAATTCTCGACCACACCAATTTAGACTAGTGGAAGTGGGTTCCATCAACATCTAACCCGGCAGATCTTGCAACAAAATCCGAACCTAAGGTGTCAGATCATCTGTGGTACAATGGACCTGATTTTTTAATAAAAGCTGAAGACGAGTGGCCATATCGTGACGACTTCGGGCCCACGAACACCAGTGAAGTTAGACATCACCTGCTTCACATTCAAAATATGGATAACCAGAAGCTGCCCATTAACGTCAAATATTTTTCATGCTGGCGGCGCTTGTATCGCGCGTTAGGGATGTTCATTTTTTACATGCAGAAGCTGAGAGCAAAAATCAGACCAGTGAGAGCAATCCCCGAAAAGCCTACGTTCGAGGTGATCCAAGCAGAGAAGACAATCCTCATCAAGCAGGCACAACTCAGCGAATATTCTCAAGAAATAATTGCCATGAAAAGTGGTAAGAATATTGAAAAGAACAGTAAATTAATTTCGTTTAATATCTTTCTAGACGATCATGACATCATTCGTGTTAAAGGGCGCACAGAATTTTTAAATCCACACGACGTGATCGTGCTGCCCAGCAACAGTCATATAACTTATCTGATCGTTAAAGAGATGCATGAAAAATATCATCACCTCTCCCATGAGACAATTATAAATGACATCAAAGGTCAATATTTCATACCACGACTGCGTGTACTGTATCGGTCCACTCGAAGCAGCTGCCAACACTGCAAAAATAAAAATGTGAAGACGATGACACCTCAAATGGCTGCATTGCCTGCTGCTAGACTTGCTAGTTTCGAGCGCCCATTCACCTACGTTGGACTTGATTACTTCGGCCCAATGTTTGCAGTGGTTGGAAGAAGGCGTGAAAAACGATGGGGTGTTATATTTACTTGCCTTACGGTTCGTGCGGTGCACATTGAGGTAGCCCACAGCTTGGACACTAGCTCATGCATCCTGTGTATTCGTAATTTCGTAGCGCGTCGAGGTGTACCGAAAGAAATTTATACGGATAATGGTACAAATTTTAAAGCATATGCAAAGATTCTTCAAGAAGAGGCCGGGAACGTGGATTATGCGGAAATCGAAGCCAAGTTCGATGAAATACAATGGAAGTTCAACCCACCTGCCGCACCCCATATGGGTGGCGCTTGGGAGCGGCTGATTAGATCAATAAAAAATGTTCTAAGTGCCATGTATCCAGAGCCCAACTTCAACGACGAGACGCTCCGAAGTGCACTGTTCGAGGTCGAAAACATAATAAATTCGAGGCCGCTGACTTTCGTTTCGCTGGAGTCGTGTGATGACGAAGCTCTCACTCCTAACCATCTATTGCTTGGCTCAGCCAGCGGTTATAAGCCAATTGGGCACAGTGGAGATCTACGACATCGTTATCACCAATCACGGATATACGCTGACCGATTCTGGCAAAGGTGGCCAAAAGAGTACACGCCTGAACTAACTCGACGGTCGAAATGGTATACGAAGCAACCACCTCTAAAAGTTGGCGACGTCGTTGTCATCGTGGACGAGAACCAACCAAGAAACAAGTGGCCAAAAGGTATAGTTCAGGAAGTTGTCAGCGCAAAAGATGGTCAGGTACGACGAGCTACAGTGAAGACTCAATATGGTTTGCTAGAGCGCCCTGTAGTAAAGATAGCTGTCTTAGACGTCGGTAATCCGCTGGAGTAAGCGCGTTTGGACTTGCTTACGAGGGGGAGAATGTTACCACCGAACAGAGTATTTTCTTTAAAATCATAAAATTTATTTTTCCTACTGGATACTTTGTGTATCATTATATATACTTGCATATATAGCTTTTTCCTTATATTCATTCTCTTATGTAAATGTATACTTTATAAGCCTAGAGTAACTGTCAAAGAATAACGTTATTAAAATTGCTTACGAGCTTCGATACTTTAAAAAGTACAGGCAGTTCGCGTTTGTAAATGAACAAAGAAACAAGAATTTTTAAAAGTTGAGGCGATTTTGTTATTCAATCTAGCTAACTAGAATTTAGTTAAAAATATTGTATTTAATCATAAAATTGATAAACTTGAAAATAAAGTGAAACAAACTGAATTAAAATAGAAAGACAAAAATCGTTCTTCTGTTAACATCTTGTTAAGCGTGGACTCGGGATTGTGAACCCTCATTCTACAGATAGTTTGAGAGCTATTTTGAAAAAACTGAATTTTTATTAAGTCTATTCTCGGAAAATCTAATAAAGATAAAAAAAACTTAGAAAGAAATTTATGTTTCCGACTTTACATTTTTTTAGAATAAATTTAATAAAAATTCAGTTTTTCCAAAATAACTCTTTAAATATCAATGGCATTGCCAAAAAGTAAACTCTTTACTTAAATTGCGGAGATTGTTTATGCGACAAGAAAAATAAAATAAAATTGAATTTAAATTACATGGAAAGATAAAAAAGTTCCATGGCTGCAAATATGCATATAATGTAAAATTTTGAAAATGTCTTAGAAGGCCAATATTTTGAAAGGTACAAAATATAATGAATTGATCTAAACGGAAATATTACTTATTAAAACCCTTTAAAAGTCATTGAATTCGATTGATGCGTTAAAAAGATACTGTTCAATTAAACGAAAAAACGAATCGTTTTTCACATTTATGTCTATATCTCCAAAACTTGACCTGATAACAAAAAACGGACTATGAATTTAAACTCAGTGCATAAAAATACATACGAAACTACTCTCGCCTTCTCTGGCCCAAAAACCGTGTAAGACTGTGTTATTATTTCAATTCTTTTGGTATTTTAAGAGTGAATGCAATACTGTTTTTAGAACATTATATGAGAATTACTTCTTTTTGTTACAATAAAACTAATTAAACGTGAAAAATATCTTTATGATATACTTCATATGAATCTTGCAGCGTGATTTAAATATACTTTTTTTTTTGGCAAGGAGAAAATTCTACCAAAATTTTTCTAAATCTACCACTCAGTTTAGACTCAATCAATCACTACATAAAATTTCAAGTGATAACCAGGGCTGGCAAAAATATGCATGAAAAAATTGATTTTAAGCGCTTAAAAGAGCTCGATAAATAAACAAAATATGCTCTTAAATATGCTAAATCAATAAAAAACTTAACTTCAATTTTTATATTTGTGTTAATAATATCGCTATTACAGTATTAAATTATAAACTTTATAAATTATTAATTAAAAATGTTCTTGTCATTGAAAACAGTTGAATAATTGGAAAAGCTCCTTTTCACATCTGTAAAAATACTTGGGCAGTATTTGAACAAACCTTATTCTGTTGGGAAGCACTTCGCTACATCTTGACTCCTAGTTGTGGAGCAAGAAAGTATGTAATATATATTTTATATTGGTGTATACCCTGGATTTCTAGCCAAAACTTTCCGCCGCAGATAAACACTTCCCAGTAGTTCCGCTCTTAAGGAAATCGTAAGAGAATCACGGGTGCTTTTCCGATTCATGGACGAAACATGCTGATGCGACCATACATTTCATTGACGAAAAACTTACCTCGAAATATAAGCAAAAATTAAGCTTTATAGGGAAGTCATGATCGAACACAATACAGAAAGTTGAAGAATTTTCGAGAAATTTTTTAATGAACGAAAAACAGGCAGAAAGTTGAAGAATTTTCGACAAATTTTTAATGAACAAAAAAAAAAAACAGACGTGTTAAAGAATTTTCGAAAAGATATAAAGGAGAGAAGAGTTAAACCGTGTTCTACAGTTATCGTTGCTGCTTTGTTCTTTTTTTTTATTGTTGACGAATCGCATTATTTTGACGAATACAAGACAGACGCGTTTAAGAATATTCTGCAAATCTGGCTTATGCAGCAAGTTTCTTTAAAAAATTACCAAAGATCGATTCATCCATGATGCCCGCGACTACTGGGCTTGTCTGTTATATGCCACTCACAATATTGACAAAACAATATAGAATTGCCGCATCACAAGACTTCAGAAAACTGAGCATTTTAGATTATTTTTCTTTTGGCATTTCAACCACCAAAAATAAAAAAAGGCTTATAGAAAAAAATTGTTTTCCGCTTAATTTACAATAATGTTGCCATATATGAAAAAGTATGCACAAATGTCAAATATATGCATAACCCAACAAAATTCCCAGATATATGCAAAATAATCATTTCCAAGCATTTGCTTAGAATTGCCAGCCCTGGTGATAACACTGATGGAGTTCCTTAAGCCTGTTTTACACTATGTCAGTTGTATGACAACATACAACTTAATCAATTAAAATATCACCTAAATGAAATTATTCTATATTTTCTGTATAGCTTAATTCGATAATTCAGTTGTTTTTTAGTTTTTTCCATTGTCAAATGTAGAAAAAATGTTAACGTGTTGACATTTTTTTTATTAGATTGACAGCAATTGACAACTGAAATTGACATAGTGAAATTAGGTGATATTTTAATTGATTAATTTTTATATCGCCATAAAACTGATATACTAAGAGTCAGGCTTTAGTACAGAGATTTTGACAAACCCTAACTTCGAATTTTGTGAGGTTGAAAAAAAAATTCGTTAGCCAAAATGGGTCGGGTATTGTCAAATTGTGCCACATTTGGGTTATAGGTAGGGAAAAAGGAGTAAAAAATCTAAAAAAATTTACCTCCACATTAGAAAATCGGCTGCCACCACCCCAGGGTGCCCCTATAAGGTTAAATTGCAGGACCGACCCCCTTATCCACTATCTCTAATCCTTAAGGATCCTTATCTTCTATACAAAATGTGCCTTAGAATTGACAAAACTAAGTTATTAATAAGAGTAATGGTTGCTAGCTGCAAAGTGTGAACCAACCATTGAGTTATTTAAAATTATTATGTATATAATTATTAAACTATGGGCCATACTAATAGTTAAGACGAAAATAGTTACACTTACTTGCTTCGGGCAATATTGCGAGCAAGAAAATATTGTTTGATCTGGCATTATTTCGCTGGTGGGCAATATATTGCAATGTGTCATATTTGAAATGGCGTTTAAAGAGAGACAGATACAAGTGTTAGCTAAAATCTATTGTGAATGTCCTTCAGTCTGTTTGACAAATAAAACAAAATAAAAATAACGTCCAAGCATTCAAATAACTTCAAACGACAATAAAATTTTCATCAAAATGAAAAATGAACAACACACAAAGGTGAATATATTAAAATAAAGTGTTTAAATGCTTAAATTAACAAGTTAACATTAATGAAAACTATAAATAATTGCAGCGTTCGAGAGCACAAAACTGGACGCCACAAATTAAGGAAACTTTCAGCGGCTATGTGGCGGAGCATGCAGCTGTGTTAAATTCAAGGCACAATAATTCAAAACTGCTCTAAAGAAAAAACGATGCATGGTAGACAAGAAACGAAGACAAGAAAAAGCGGGAGATGTGGGTGCTAATGAAAGGTCAGGCTAGAAAGGAGGTGATTTCCTATAAGAAGGCTATATCAACTACTGGCGCTGGCATACCCCCAAATTTACCTGATGAGATTAATCTTCAAGTCTTAGAAACAGATCCAGAGGATGCCATCGAAGACATCGGAGAGTTTGATGGTGATGTAGACCTTAACCAAAACGTTAGTCTGTTTTTAATTCAGTGTCTGTAAAATTTTTACTTTTATATTTAACTATTAAAGATGGTTCTTGAAGAAGAAATATGGCGGGTTATTGAAGATGGTCCAATCACTACAAGACGCAGCAAAAATTAGCGAAATCTGACAAAGTCTAAACGTACAATAAACAAAAAAAATGGGACGAAATTTGTTAGAAGAAGGATTCAGCAAATAAAGGAAGAACAAAAACAAAATAATAGATTAAAAGAATTGCAAATTCAAGTTGAAACAGAGAGATTAGAACATAATAAAGCAGAATGGGAACTTAAGAAAATAATTTTGGAAATACAAAGAAAAGTTGAAGAATTATAATACTCTCATCCCTTGCTAGCTTCCAGCAGATACACCATTAAATGATTTTTTTTTTCATATTTCTATATTGTTTTTTAAAAATACAATGGATCAGCTTCAAATTCATCGTGCTTCATTTTAGCTATATTGTGTAACACGCAAAGTGACACAACAATATTTTTTTGCTGTTGGGAGTTTTACCTGCAGTCAATTAAAGCAAATTCGGAACTTATTTTTTAGTTGTCCAAATACTTTTTCCACAATGTTCGTGCTCTTATGTGTGCACATTGATATCGATGTTGCAGTGGCGTTAGTACAATATTTTGATGAAATGGAGTTAGTAGAGTTTTGCTTATCACCATCACCCAATAGAACACCACCACGCAGATTTTCTTGGTTTTCTTCAAGTTTTTCCTTTATTCTGCACCTTCGCCAAATTCTGGAGTCGTGAACTGGTCCCCTTTAGAGAGAAACAACGTCTGATATTATGCCATCTGCATCAAAAATAATATTAATAAAAATTATAGTGTTTTTACCTTTATATTAAGATGTCTCATTAAAGCTAAGGGACTGTTCATAAACTACGTAACATGTTTTTGGCCAATTTTAGATCGCCACGGCCCCCCCCCCATTGACACACTTCGTCAAAAATGTTCTACCCCCTCCCCCTGCAAGAGCTACGTAATTTATGAACAGACTCTAATTTTAATATTTTAATATTAAAATTTTACAAATATTTTGCAAGCTGTGATTTAACGCTTTTATCTGGACATTGAGCGAATAAAGTCCTTTTCGACATCTGTGTTATGATATAATAATTTACAAGGTAGGAGTCAGAGTTGTTTTGTCGACCAGCATTTGCCAAAAATGCATAGAAAAATAGAAAATGAATAAGGAGCAAAACAGATGTAAGATGTTGGTCGACGCTCTGAGAAAATAGGAAGTTGTTAAGGCTACGCTGTAAATTATTATATAATGAGCTGTGTCTTGCTCCAAGCTCACTTCCAGGATTTTTAATTTTGACTTATGTACAGTCAATAGCTCCGATACACTGTGGAAAAGAGTATTTGGTTCAAAATTTTGTTTTACATTTATGAATATCGGGTACGCTCTGTGGGAAATTCATGAAATTAAGCAATTGCAGCTGAAACTTCGCCTATTAGTCCCATTACAGACCGCTTCATGAACTTCAGCTGGAATTACAACAGCAATTTCTAAATAGTAATTAAGTTATGTACTTTAATCACTTGTAAATTCTTATTCAAAATTGAAATAAAATGGATTATTATTAAAAAGAACATTGGGTTATTCAATGTTAATGCTTTAGTTTAGTTTCAGTATTCGAAGTACTTAGATTATTCACTTACCAACATCTTTTTGGTAAAGTCCATTAGCAGCATACCGCAAGAAAATAAGAACTTTATCCTCTGGATTAAGAGGAAGTCCCCGCTTGTTCGGCTTGCTAAGCTTTGGGCGTAGAGGCTCAATAATATATTTTGCAGAGTCCTTGTCGAATCTAAAGCATGCAAATAAAGATTTCTTTGATTATTTATTATCTTATTAGTATCATATACGAACATTTTTTTTATTTTTAACGTTACACTCGAACGCACATTTTGCAAATATATCAAAAACATTCCATGAAGGTATACCTCAGGACTTGCATTTTTGTGAACTACTTTTTTGACTAAAGAATGTAACGTTAAAGACCACATAAAACTGGTTTTATCTTGAAAACAACAAAAGTTAGAAAAAAGTTAGTTCACAAAAAATTCAAGTCCTGAGGCATACTTTCATGAACACATAAAACATTTATGGTTTCATGGATTTTTCGATATATTCGCAGAAATATTCGTTCGGGTGTAACGTTAAAGAGAAAAGAAAAATTGACCATATACATATATTTACCTATAGCTTATACCCGGCGCGCTTCGCTGCGCTCAGCGCTTATCCCCTAAAAGAGGGCGTAGCTTTAGTGAAGCCATGCTTTTATAGTAAGTTCGTACCGAGTTTCATTGATGTGTGACTTATTTCGAAAGCTATACCCAAAATTTTGGGTGCGGAAAAAGTACCACGCCCCTCGTCCAACACCCATAAAATGTTACCTGTGGAACTGCATGTGTAAATTGAGGTCGAATACTGAATTCCGAAACAGTGCGACCTATAATTCCAAAACTGTTCGATATTGAAAATTTTGAGGTGTATTTAGGTGCCTTTTACGATCGGGACCAGACTTCACAGGGACCCTCTCAACGCTTTGGTATAAAAATTGGCTTAGCGGTTTCGAAGTCTTTACGTGATATACACATATACCCACATACGCATATACATTAAGTCGCCTCACGCTCAGTCAAAAAAAAATTGTTCAGTCAAAATAATCCATGGCTTATGTTATGATGATCCCCAAAATCTTTCGACTAAATATATTGGCTTGTATGGTTGTTAGAAAAAAACAAACGGTCAGAAATAAGAGTAATGAAAAAAAATTTTCCATCAAAAAATCTTAAATTTTTTCCGTTGGACCAAAGATAATGCGGATTTTTATGGATTGTTTTAACTTTTTTCATATTATTTTCACTAAAATTCAAACGAATCTTTTCCTATACTACTTTTAGTCAAATATCATAAATTGTAAAATTTAAAAAATGTGTAAATTTTTTTGTAATTTCATTCAATTTAATTCTTCACTTTAGACTATATTTCTATTATAAATAGATAATTTATTTGACTAAAAGTAACATGTTATATAGTTAATCGACCTTAAAATATATAAATTAATTGGTTTTTGGGCTTTGGCCGTAAATAAAATTACGGAAAAATTTAAAAAATCAGACATTTACAACAACAATAACTACGTACTAGCACCAAAATCGACCAACACTTTAAAAAGCCTCCACAGCAAAACAAAAAGCGCAACTGACGACATGGACAAATGCAATTTAATTTACAAAATACAATGTAACGGTGACGAGTCCAACATATGCAAGAAAGTATATGTTGGCACGACAAAATCTAAATTAAAAACAAGACTATCAGCACACAAATCGGACCTAAAATCACATCATGAACAAAAAACAGCACTTGCAGCCCACTGTCTCCAGAGCGGTCACTCTCCCGACTTTGAAAACACCGAAATATTGCAACAGGAGAAAAATTATAACAGAAGGTACACGATAGAGATGCTGCATATCATCAACACACCCACAGATATACGCCTAAACTACAAAACCGACACTGACAATTGTGCTCATATTTACAAATATTTAATAAAACACAAAAACAGTCGCCGATGACGGACGCGAAAACTCTCGATCGCTATGTTTATTTTTAAACAATAAATTCTTTTTAAATTATTTTAATATTTAAAAACTGTGTGGTGCTTTTGTTTTCATGTTTTAATTGTTGTATTAATTGGTACAAATTTTTGTTTATTTAATTTGTAAATTAAAATTAATACGTTATTTTCCCTAGCCTGATGATGACTCTCAGCGAGAGTCGAAATATCGACAAATAAAAACAATAAAAGATAATCAAGTCTTTTATTTACGGCCAAAGCCCAAAAACCAATTAATTTATAAAAGTAACATGGCAAAACAAAAAAAAAAATTTTAATTTGAATTTTAGTAAATATATCTAATGTAAAAAAAATGTTACACAATTAATGAAAATCTGCATTATCTCTGGTCCGACTATAAAAATATAAAATTTATTGGTGTAGATTGGAAGAACTTTTTCATTACTATTATTCTGACCGTTCGTTATTTTTAACTACCGCACCAGTAAGTATTTTTATACAAAATTCTATTTTTAGAGCATATTTCAAACCATTCCGTGGCATACTGGTTGAGGTGCGTGGCTTGTATGCCATAGAACCCAGATTCGAATTCCACCTGACACACAAAGTTTTTTCTATTGAATTAACTTTTCTGTTCGGCCGTCATCTATCTGCAGACAATGGCAAGCCTCAGAGAATAAAAACTGCCATGAAAAGCTTCTTGAAAACATAAGTCGTTCGGAGTTGGCATTAAAACATGCAGGTCCAGTTCTCGATCATTTGTATTCAAATATTCCACAACACGCACAACACAATTGATCATAAGAAGCTTGGTCAAAGTGCTTTAAAGGGCTGAAATTGGCCATAAAAGTGGGCGTGGCAAATTTTATGTATATATATATATATTGAATGCCACTTAGAGCACCTGCATACCAAGTGTTACTATCAAAACGTGTGCAACTCAGGAATAAGCATGATTTCGAAAAAGTGGGCGTTGATATGTTGCGGCCACGCCCATTTTTTGTACATTGGCCGACAGTAACCATACGAACTAAATTACCAAACCTTAGTCTTCTACGGCAAAGCCGTCTGATATAAAGCATTTTTACTAATTTGTGGGCGGAAAGAGTGGGCGTGACAACGTTTATATTTACATAGTGACTGCCGCTTGGACCCATAGCACCTGCATACCAAGATTGACTACCAAAACGTGTACAACTCAGTAATAAGCATGATTTCAATAAAGTAGGCGTAGATATAGTGCGGCCATGCCCTTTTTTTGTCCATTGGCCGACAGTAACCATACGAACAAAATTACCAAATCTTAGTCTTCTACGGCAAAAGCCGTCTGATATAGAGCATTTTTACTGATTTGTGGGCGGTAAAAGTGGGAGTGACAACACTTATATTTAAAAGTGACTGCCACTTGGACCTATAGAACCTGCATACCAAAATTCACTATCAAAACGTGTACAACTCAGGAATAAGCATGATTTCGATAAAGTGGGCGTAGATATATTGCGGCCATGCCCATTTTTTGTACATTGGCCGACAGTAATCAACCGAACTAAATTACCAAATCTTAGTCTTCTACGGCAAAAGCCGTCTGATATAAAGCATTTTTACTGATTTGTAGGCGGTAAAAGTGGGCGTGACAACATTTATATTTACACAGTGACCGCCACTTGGACCTATAGAACCTGCATACCAAAAGTCACTATCAAACCGTGTACAACTCAGGAATAAGCATGATTTCGATAAAGTGGGCGAAGATATAATGCGGCCATGTCCATTTTTTGTACATTGGCCGACAGTAACCATACGAACTAAATTACCAAACCTTAGTCTTCTACTGCAAAGCCGTCTGATATAAAGCATTTTTACTAATTTGTGGGCGGTATAAGTGGGCGTGACAACGTTTATATTTACATAGTGACTGCCACTTGTATCCATAGCACCTGCATACCAAGATTCAATATGCTGATGAATACTTGAACATCTCAGGAATTAAAATGATTGCTGAAAATTGGGCGTAGATATAGTGTGACCACGTCCATTTTTTGTACAGTCACCGAAAGTAACCATCTGAACAAAATTACCAAATTTTACTTTTATATGATTAAAACCGCCTGATATATAGCATTTTTTTTTATTTGTGGGCGATATAGCCAATTTGGGTTGTATGGGAGGTACCACTCCCCCTTGTCCAATCAACACCAAACTTCACAGAAACACTTCCAGAATATTGCTTCAGTATCCCTAAAAATTTCATAAAGGTTGGTTCGGTGGTTTTAGAGTCTATACGTGATATACACACATATCCACATACACACATACATACATTCATTTTTATACCCCTACGCGTGCTGCGTAAGGGGTATATTACCTTTGTCATTCCGTTTGTAACGCCAAGAAGGAGGCGTGGCAGGTATAGAAATATATATATATATATATTTTTGATCAGCATCATCTCCTGAGTTTATTTCCGTGTGTCTGTCCGTCTGTCGACATGATTACAGCTGCAATTTTAAAGCTATAGCGATGAAGTTAAATATACAAGTTTATTTTAAAAGGAAGATCAAGTTCGAAAATGGGCAAAATCGGATGAAAACCACGCCTACCTCCCATACGAAGTGACTTTATATTAACCGTAAAATGTCTCTAAAATCCATAAAAATTAATGAAATGCCTTGAAATTTGGCAGGTGAGCTTTGCTCTTCAGTCTTAATTCTGGCTAGGAAATTTGGAAAATCGAATGAAAATCACGCCTACCTCTTATACAAAGTGACTTTTTTTTTAAATTAAAATCTCTTAAAAATCTGCTCAAATTGAAGAAATGTCTTGAAATTTTGCATATAGGCTTTGATATATAACACAGACCACCACTATGATATTTGGCAAAATCGAATGAAAACCACGCCTACCTCCCATACAAATTGGCTTTATTTTAAACGTTAAATCTCTTAAAAATCCACAAAAATTAATAAAATGTCTTGAAATTTTGCACTTTAGCTTTGATATATAATATTAACCATCTCTATTATATATGTCAAAATTGGATCAAAACCACGCTTACTTCCCCATACAAAGTGACGTCATCAAAATAGGAAAACTTTCGTTAATATATAAAACTGAATGCCATTGTGTATGTCGTGGCTAAAGACTTCGAATATACTTCAATATGGCCGCGGAGGGGTATTTTAGCTTCGGTACTCTGCCGAAGCTCCACCCTTACTAGTTATATATATAGATAAAACATTTTGAAGTCAGTGTCGGTATTAGCTTCGAACGGTTGAAGGCGATCCTTATATTCTTTTGCCTTTTTTATAAAATTTACTCTGCGAATAATCGTTAAGTCTTGCAACAAACTTTTCGTCTTCCATTTTGCAAAAATTTTATTTTTAATAGTTTTTATTTTCTGACACAAAAAATTAGTTAAAGCAGAGTTGCAGGCACCAAAACATTCTAATACTAAACGACTTAGTACTTGGGGAAGCCGACACTTATTTTTAGTGTGATACTTGCACAACTGTCAACATTATTTTGTTTATTGGTATAAATTATTTGAAAGTGTAAACTTCTCCTATGAACTATAACTTTTTGAAAATGCCGACACTAACTTCGAAAGTATTGAACTATTGGTAATGTCCTATGAATATCTTCTATATATATAAAAATCTAATGGTGTCGGCAAGTTACTTCATCACATCTGAACGGTTCCAATGGTGTTGTTAAAATTTTGAGGGTGTGTTTGGCCACTCTTGGCACGGGTTTTAGTACTTATCTGTACAACATCGGATGAGCGGTTCTCCAGATATTGCAAAAATATTGGATCCCCTTTCGCCTATACGATTTCTCATATAAAATCGCTAAAATTCAGTTTATCGTGGAAGTAAAACAAACAGAACATTGAAACTCGGAATGGAATGTCTTTTAAATGAAAAATTTGGAGAGGCATTAGACAAGGAGGTGTGGCTCCGCCCATCTAAGCTAAATTTTTGACATCGAATATCTTTAGATGTAAAAATCACAGAATATTGAAACTCAGGATGGAATTGCCACTTGGTGATGTCTTTCTAAAAGAGAACTTGGAAGGGCATTGAACAAACGGGTGTGGCTCCGCCCATATAAGCCAAATTTTTGATATCGAAAAGCTTTAGAAGTAAAAATCACAGAACATTCAAATTCAGAATGGAAAAGTTTTATATACCTTACAAGTTGCTACATACGTTTTACGAATAAAACTGCTGATTTTGACGTATTCGAATTCATTTTCATTTTGTTTCGAGCATCCCATTTTCGATAGGAATGCTGACCACCATTTTAAATCCGATAGGTTTTGAGCTCCGAACTTTACGCTATTCCCACTCGGAATTTAGAACAGGGCAGTTACTAAAAACCTCCCAAGCGGTAACACCTAAGGCCACCAAGTTTTGGACATATAATAGTTGGGTTAATATCTACGCAGAGACAACAAAACTAGCTGCATGGAGCATGTAGATATCTAACCTTACACGACGTGTAGAAAAATATTTCCCTTACCAAAATTCTACATGCGGCATTTAGAAAGTTAAAACCTAAACATATTTGTAGAAAACCCACACAATCGTGTTGGAACTAAGAAGAAGAAAATTCATATGCTACTTGCCCATAGAGAAAAATTGAATGAAATGTGCAACTTTCAGCTGGTGTTAAAAATAGTGCGATGTTCATATCTCACAAATTAAGATCCCACAGCTACACGAAATGTTTAAATATTCTGCACAAAGTTTTAAAAAATGGCCCGTGGTGAAAAGTTGCACGAAATATGAAGATTAATGTTGTATACAAATTAAGCTGGTTGACTGTACATATGTTTGTGTGCCTGCCAAATTCTACTGTTCAGATTGTTTAAATTCAAAACTTTAATTCACATATGGTTTCACACCAATTCTTCGATCCAAAAACAAAGATTGGTTTTTAAAGACGCAGAAGGTTCATAGATCTATACAGGCCCGTAGATAGGATTTACCTTAGGGGGGGGGGGGGGAGGTTTTGATAAAAAAATCTATAAGTAGATACCAGTAATAACTGAAAGAAAGGATATGAAAATTTTTAAGCAAATCCGTTTTCTTTTAAGACTATTTGTGAATATGCCTGTTTATAAATGACCATAAGAGAGATTTAATTTTTTAAAAGATAAGAGAGAAGAGTTTATTTAATTTTTTTTTACAAATCAATTTTGAGTACTAAGTTTTTTGATTGTTGGTTTGTCAAATGGTCAAAATTGAGAATTCTTAATTTCTTTTAAAAAGTATTATTCCGAAAATTAGCACAAAAAGTAAAAATATCTGGGACAAAATTTTACTAATTCACCAATATAAATGTGAACGGTAAAAATAGGTTAGATTTCTTGCAGCTTATTCAAATCAAAATTAAGATCTTCTATGAAAAATGCAAATATTTTTAATAAGTTCAGCTGGTGAAGCTGTATTCACAACTCTTATGGACATTTGATATAGCCGGGGGGGGGGGGGGGGGGAAATGTTTAGTCTTTAGATTTGGTTTCTTTTTGGCTATCTTACGCTTTCATTGATCCCCAGCTTGTCTACCACTATTTGAACCTGTATGAACCCTAGTTCGAGTTATCGTTAAGGGCTAAAATATTACCCTTAACGATCGAAAACGATTTCGACAATTTAAATAAATTCTAAAGAAAATATTTAAAGATCTTTAAAAATTTAACATTTTCATTTTGTCATGATTCAATTCCAATAACAATAACTAATATATAATTTTTTTTTATAAAACTTTTTAACAGAGGAATCCACTACGATAAAGGCATATTTAAATTTCAGACTATTTTTCAAAAACCGTAATTCGAAAACTGGTTTTTGCACAGCACCGGTATCTTATACCCAATTTATTATATAAGATATCACATGAAAATAAGTTTATGTTAATATTAAAATAATTACTAAGCTAGATACATTTTCATAAAAAGAATGAAACAGTAACTTTTTTTGGATATTTAAGAATTTAATCGGTCGTGGATTTATATTTAAATTATTTGCAAATTGAAAACACTAAAAACAAAATGTTTTGAACTTCCAAAGTGTTTTTTAATTTTTAAATATAATAAAAATTATTTTAAAAATGCTAAAGCTTAAAAAAGTGTAATTGTTATTTTTTTTTACGAAAATTTGGTAACATGATTAAAAAATCATCAAATCACTATAGAATTGGAGTGTATAAAATGTTTTACAAACATTTTTTCTATTGAGAATTTTCTTTCGAAAAAAAGCATATTTAGATTTAAGGTGATTTTCCGAAACCTGTTATTTGAAAAGGCTTCGCACAGGGCAAAATTTTAGTACCAAGTTGGAAATTTTAGATGTCTTATATACCAAGAAAACAACAAAATAAAATAGTCAAACATTTTAGTCATTCGCTTTACGTGTAATACCCCATAATGTGTTAAATATCGTGGTTTATGTATTTTTTACACTTTTAAAAATTAAAAAAAAACCCACTCAAATGAATGCTTTTTCAAAAGTTTTGGGTCTAATGAGCTTACCCAGCAAACCATAGGTGACGACTTTGTCGAAATTCCGACGAATTCATAACTATTTCGAGCTGTCTTAAAGAAATCGTTACAATTTCATTACGCATATATCGGAACAGTTTCCTTTTTATACGAATTTATAAAGAGTTTCGTTATGCGACTGTTTGTAAAACATATTGAAATGCAAACAGAGTAAACTTTCCTTTCTTTCGAACTGTCTGAACGAAATCCTAACTTTTTCGTAACGTTTTCGTTAAGACTCGTTACGAAATCGTTACGACATTTCTTTACAAAGTCGTGCCAACCGCTTCATACGATATTCTTTACGATTTCGTAACGAAATCGGATTCCAAAATCGGAAAGATGGCGAAATGTTTGTTACGATTTCGTTAAGAATATTTTGTGAAGTGTAAGTATTTTGTGTAGTCGCCCTTTGCTTTTATAGCGGTATTAATTCTCTGCAGCATATATTTGACCAGATCTTCGCATTGTTGCACTGTTCCAGATAGTCGTACAACCGGTTTTGTTGGATAAGCCACAAATTATCAATCGGGTTGCGATCTGGGCTTTGAGGGGGCCACTTCATCCCATTAAATTTTCTTTGTTTTAAATATTCCATTGTTTTTTTTGCCTTATGCTTACGGCCATTGTCCTGCATAAGTATAGAATTCCTGGCATTAAGATTGAATTTCGACAGGGAAGGAAGTTAGCTAAATTCAAGGATGCCAATATAACCGTTCGGCATTTCATAACCCCATCAATTTTGCTTAGCAACCCAACACCAATCATATTAAAGTATCCCCCGAAGATAATTTTCCCACCGCTAAACTTAAAATTAGGAATAACGTCTCTAGCAGTAATGGTTGTTGATGGCTTTTTCCACACATAACGATGCTCTTATGCAAAATTTGAGACGCATCTGTCAGTGACGTGAAGTCAACAATGGTTTTTCGACTTTTCGGGGCGGGCTTTTGAAACCGATTCTTTTCAGCTGGCGGCTTACGGTCATGCGGGGAAACTTCTTTATTGTGGATGTTTTTGAATTCCTTCTGGATGTCGGTCCCCGATTTGACTGTACCGGTAACCACTAAGCACTTAATCACTGTGTTGTCACGGTCATAAGGTTTTTGTGGCCTTCCACCTCGAATCTTAGGACCAAAACTTTGCCAATTTTTAGACAATTTTTGGACTGCGCTATAGGAAATACCAACGGAAATTGCAATAGTGCGGATCGAAAGGCGAACAATTTTATTTACCAAAAATGTTTTTAGTTTTTAATAGGCGTTAAGTTCTTATAATGGCGACCGTGGCGTAGTGGGTAGAGTGTGTGACTCATACTCCAGAGAACCCAGGTTCGAATCACTCATTTGACACAAAAAGTTTTTTCAATTGAATTAATTTTTCTGTTGGGCCGTCACATCTCTGCAGACAATGGCAAACCTCAGAGAGTAAAAAACTGCCATGAAAAGTTTCTTCAGAACATAAGCCGTTCGGAGTCGGCATAAAGCTGGTAGGTCCAGTTCTCGATCATTTGTTTTTAAACATTTCACAACACACACAACACAATTGATCATAAGAAGCTCGGTCAAAATCCTTTCAAGGGCTGAAAGGGCCATTTCATTTTTTTAAGTTTTTCTAATAGCGAATCATTTTATTTTTTTTTTTTTGCATTATCCCACAAAATTTTTTAACGAGCAATGTCCACTGTAACAAAACTGATCAAGTGATTGATGCTGCAAAATCAATTATTTTGAAAATCTAATGTGACTTTGGTATCGTACAAAATTTGTCTAAACTAGAAAAAAAGGGGTTCTTAAGCTTTCTTAATTGGTTTTCTAGGCTCTAGGCTAGTAAGAATGTTTAATAACAAAATATGCACGAAAATTCTCAAATATGAAAACTATGTGATCAGTTTTTGTTGTAAACAGTGTTATTTTTAACAAGGATATGTAGAATATTCTCAAAAATTCTTTTGAAACGAAGCTCTTACGCCTCGTTCTGTGATTTGCGTGGAGTGAAATCTGAAAAATTTTCGACAGATTTTTTTCTTAGTATTTCATGGTGTCTTCATTGCTTGCGTTTATTACAACAAGAAAATTTAAAACTTTAATATTAAATATTAAAAATACTCCTTTCGCCCCGTCGGGACTTGAACATGGACCCAATTGATTACGAGCTCTATACGCTATACACCAGGCCACCAAGCTGTATTGAAAAAGGTTGTTGATTCAATATTAAGTGAAACTGAAGCTATGTTGTAGTACATCCAATAATCTATTAATATAATTTTGTGGTTTAGGTAGCTGCTAAACCACTTGCTACATGAGTTGATAAATAGATTTTTTGTGGTTTTGGGTAGCTGCTGCAGCTAAGTGGTTTTGCTACAAGAATCATCAGTGTTGTCACATTTCCACAATTGTGGTAAGTCCACCACTTTTTGGTTTTCAACCACTTTTATCACCCACTATATCCACTATGCATTTTTTCAAAATCTACCACTTTTTTATATTTTTTATATAAAAATTACTGCATAATAATTCAAATTTTAAGAGATTTTTATTATATGTTATGAAAATATAACAATTAATATTTTATTCCCTTTAGTATATTAAGAGTGGATACAGTACTGTTTTAAGAACATTATATGAGAATTATTTGCAATAAAACTAATTAAGCGTGAAAAAACTTACTTTATGGTAGACTTCTTATGATTTTTTTTCTGTAGGTCTTCAGTCAAATTTTTTCTTAATAAGAAAAATAGGAACAAGTCTACTTTAATGTACCCGCTTGAATTTTAGAAAGTTGTTTGGTACAAGGCATGGCAGAATTATAATTGTATCATTCGTGCAAGATAGCATTTCTTTCGTTAGATTATAATGTTATTGAAAAAAAATGCCACCATCACTTCTGGTACCCGCCTGTGACCCAAGCAATCCTTTGAAATTCAGCGGGTTCATTAAAGTAGACTTAAGCCGAAAAATATATTCCAATTTTTTTTTTTTTTTTTTTTTAAATCTACCACTCATTTTAGACTCAATCTACCATTAATACGAACTTGCAAGTGACAGCACTGGTCATCATCCTATTTGTCAACGCCATCTGCTAACAATTGTTAATATAGCTGCAGTTATATTTGGTATTTGATAATCAATGTGTGGAGTTAACAGAGGTGTTTGGATCGGTGAATACGAGATCAATCCTCACGTAGGACAAAGCAGAATTTTTTTTGATGTGAATTCGTTTGTGTTGTTGGTGATACATGATTTTGTTTTGTTTTTGCATAGTGCGAAGGGAAAATTAACAATTGCCCACAAGTGCGTTGAAATAACAATGACTGTAACATCTAATAAAATAAATAAACCAATAATGGAATGTAATTAAATTTACTGGAGGGAATATTAACGCATGTTTTTTAATTTACTTTATGCTATTTTAAGTTTTTGGATTTGAAAGTTTTTTATTATAAAAAAAAAAACCATTAAATTATCAAATCTATTAAACTGAGAAAAAGCTTCTCTCGTGTGTCCAACGACTCACCTGTGTTTTTTTTTTTTTTTTTTGTTATATTGGAATTCAAATTTCTTTGCTTATTATTTTTTGCAATTTTTGTTTTTAATAATACTGAAATATGTTTGTGCCTCAGTAACAAAACATAAGCTCATTTAATCATATTAATCAGAGTTGGGGGTAGTGCACTAAATTCTGAGTGCACAAAGCATTTCACTAGCACTAAATATATTGAAAGACATTTTCTTTTTCACTATTTTTATGCCAGCTTAGTTATAGTGAAACATCTATTCACTATCACTTTAGACTCTTTAGTGGTAGGGTTATTCACTATAATTAAATTTATTGGTAGTGACTAAATCTACACTACACTCAAATAGTGCACAATTTGAGCAGTCACTACATGAAAGCTTGAATTAAAAATATTTCCACTCAACTTTTAAATATTTCAAATTATTTTAGCCAGACTCACATAAAAAAATCTATCATAATAAAATATAATATTCTAAGTGGGGTAGCAATTTTAATTTTGAAAAGCTTGTTTTGCTTAAAGCAAATAATTGTTAGTATCTTTTGTTTTTCTTGTTTTTTAATACTCAATACTAAAAATACACTGTTGACCTTTTCTTTCAATTTGGTGAAAACTTTCTGTGTTCCACTACCATACCATACAATACAGTGCAGGTATTTTTTTATGCACTATTAATTTAAGTGCAAAAAAAAGTTGGTCTAAGCTGTGGAAATTTGTTTTTTTACTATTCTTATATGAATTTTAGTGAAAAATTTCTCACTATCACTATCACTAATGTGCAGTGAGGAAGTGAATAATTTGTTTGCACTATAAGTACATGTGAGCTGAAATTGAAAGCTTAGTGCACTTCCTCCATCTCTGATATTAATTAAAAGTACTCTAGCGTCCGAAAAAGTACTTTCTGAAGAGTACAAAAAGTCCCCTCCAAAATTATCAAATATCATCAGTGTGCACAGCTCTTTTGAAGTGTCTGCGACTCTCTCGCATTCTGCTCTTGCTATGTATTTTGTTGGTTTCTCATTATCCCATTCGGAAAAAAGGGTTTTTACATTTGCTTAGTTTTACCTATTTTAATGACAATATATTCGAATAAAATATATTGTACACATTAGAGTGGCCCCCAAAAGGATTTTTTCCAAATGTTTTAGTTTCAATAAAAAGGGTTGTGCTTTTTGCACTCTTTTTTTAAATTTCATTATTAGCTTTTCGAAAATATCGAGTTTTTCGATAGCGAACAGGCAGCAAATTTTTTTTTTCGCTAGGTAGTACGCTGTTCACTTAGAAAAATTTGTTAAGTGCTGCCAAGTTCACAATCATATGTGGATAGTTAAAATGCCAAAATTACGCTGGCAATTATATGTCCGTACATTTAATTGTCGCGAAAATTTGACATTCACCATTAAAATTATAAGCAGCAAGTTTGTGTTGGTGTTGAATTTGTTAATTAACAATTAATTTAGTTTATCAATATGTAGTCTTGCTTCTTATGGAATATAAAATTGCAGCAATAAAAATATGAACCTGTCAAACAGAACACCTAGAGCTTTTTCTCCACACAAAAATTTTGATTCTACACTAAAATTTCGCGTATAGAATTAAATGCCCAAAAATGTTCGTTCCTACAGCATACTAAGCTTAACAAAGGAAACACAATAAATTTGGGAACAAATATTTTTATTTTTCAACATAGTCTCTTTTCAGCTCGACACACTTTTCCCAACAATGGTCAATAGCGTCGATACCCTGTTTAAAGTGAAAACCGTCGAGCGTTTGGAAAACGGAAAACAATCCGAGGGGGGCTAAATCTGGTGAATAGGGTGCGTGAGGAAGCAATTCGAACATTAATCCATTAATTTTGGCCACCGCGATAGTGGATGTGTCAACTGGTGCATTGTCTTGATGAAACATCACTTCTTTTTCAAATGCGGCCGTTTTTTTTTTATTTCATCACTCAAACGCTGCCATAAGTTTGCATAATAGTCACCGTTGATTGGTTTTTCAAGATAATAATAGAAATTCATCCTACGCGCATCATAAAACACTGACGTCATGACCATGCCTGGAGCTGTCATCGCCTTTTTTGAGCCAATTCTCCCCTTTCACTAAATTGTTCAAATTTTCAGTCAATATGCGATGTACAGCACTTTTTGAAATGTGTGCTACCATGTCTGCTAGCTCGCGCAATTTCAATCGACGTCCATCCAATACCATTTTGTGAATATCACATTACGATGACCAATTTTTTCCATGTTTACAAATTCACTAAAATACTCAACAATGTAGCATCTTAAAACTTGAAACTGAAGCTTTATAAGGTTAGTACTTTCTACTATAGTAATTTTTTAAAGCAACAACTGCTATCTATACGTCAGGTCGGGTACTTCTGGGCATGGGCGTCCACAGGATTTTGCCTAGGGGGCTAAAAAGACTTACGTGGAAAGTTCACTTATTTGGTAATTATTTTGGAATGCTCCTTTAAAAAGATGACCATTCAAATTCTGTTTTCTGAGATGTGTAAGATTTAACCGAACTATTAGAACAAATTTCGAAATTTTTGTAACATAATTCGCTTGTTCATTTTAACAAAAAAATATTTAGAAGTTAGTGTATATCTGAAACACTCTTCTTTATGCAGGGTGTTCATAAAATTGCCTATACTGAGAAATACACTCTTAAATATTTAATCAAAATATTTTTAAATGTTCAACCTAGAAACACAAAACTATATTTTAAAATCGTGAGGTATTCTCATTTTGTAGGCCGTCGTAGAGTTTTTAAAAAATAAAGGTATAATTTAAAATAAAAGTTGCAAACAGTTGCAGCTTAATGTAAGTATGTTTTACCTACGGGACTTAAACTTGGTAAAAAATTGCATCTAATTGCGTACATATGTGGGTAAAGTAAATGGCATTCTAACAAAATGCAACCTAATTTTTTATATATTTTTTGCTTTAATTCCAATAGATAATTTTAATATAAATATTGGTTTATTAAGCTACTTATAATATTGAATATTAATCTATATGCCCTCCCATGATCAACACGTTTAACACAAAAACTGCTGACTTGAGGCTCAGAAATAATTTAAAAATACACAAAAAGCAGTTATTCGATGCTGTATTTTAGAGAAATAGAATTAATGCAATAGAATTTGCAATTTCGTTTTTATTTTGTCCCGCTAGATTGAGACACACTGTGCGTTTCCTCAAAGGAAAAATTCATCCCAGTTTTCTTGTATCAGTTCAGAAATATTTTTTAACAACATTGGAATTTTTTGCTATGTAATGCTTTTTTATAATTGTTGGCAAAAGCAAAGCAAAAACAGACCTATTCTTGAAATATCTACAATTGTGAACCAGTATTTTACATATTTCAGACGAAATTTAAAGCTCAAAAAACAAAATTTGTCAATGAAATTGTCAATATATGAAAAGCAGCTGACAATTTTTATCAAAATTTATTATTTTAAAGATTCAAATTTTGTTTTGAAATCAAAAAATTACAACAAATTCATAGAAATATGAAAAATACTGATTTACAATTGTAAATGTAAAATTGTATAAATGACTATCAAGCACCATCCAATTCTTAAAACTGTTGAAAAAAATGCAACATTTTTCCAATTTTAAGCAATATAATTAATGATTTCAAACATATAATAGGGAATTCAGACCTGTATAAGCACATATTTAATGATGTCGTGAATGACTTCAATGAAGTGATTTTAAACTATTTGTCAGTGGATGCTCGATTTCTTTAAGAAAGCATGCGTGTGATTGGAATATTTAGGAATGCTCAGGTATGGCAAGAATCTACAGATATGAGGCGAATAGGCTTGAGGGTGCAACTCTACAAAGTAAAATATTCGTGACTTGTGATATATAATGACATATAAAATATTAAAAATGTCATGTATATTTAAGAGAATTTAAGCACTTGTTGGTCCTAAGTAAACCAATTTTATTGGGATTTTAGTGGGATTTCTCTTGTGCAATGCATTATATCCACGCAGAGAAAAAACACGTTTATCGCCAATTTGCAGTAAAAGAACTTCGTTTATCGTGCTTGGAAACATTTTTTGCAAACGTTTCAACAGTTACGAGAAACGGAAAAAGTTGCGGAAAACGGGTTATTTAGTTGCAGGAAAAGAATTTCGTTTGTTATAAGCGCGTGTAATTTTTTAATTGCGGCAAATAAAGAATTTGTTTGTTGCATTTCTATTTCTATTCAGTTTCTATTTCAATTCAATTCAATTCAATTCAATTTCTAATAAAACCAAACAAAAAAACGAAAAACAAATTTGTGTCAGCTGGGGACTCGAACCTAGGCTGTTCGCATACAAATCAAGCACCTTAACCACTATGCCACGGCCACCACAAAAATCTGGTGGAAAGTTTTCGTTTTTGTCGGACTTCTGTTGAGCTTCTGTCCACGACAAATGTTTAACTTTTGCCATAAACGGAAAAAAATTGTGTAACTTTACTTCAATACAATTGATCTCCAAGCAGCAGCACTAGGCGAATATTAGCCGACTGAAAATTCAATTGACGGTGGTGCAGCACGTTAAGCAGAGCGCAGAGACATTGACGAGTCCGGGTTCGAATTCCAATGATTGAAGTAAGATAAATATCAATTAATTGAAATCATGTTGGATGTATGTGTTAGAAGATGTGTTAAACATTAGAATATTAAAATTCAATAAAAATGCTATTTTTAGTAAAGCGAATTGCGTTGCTATTTTTTTTTATTTTTCGATATTTTTCGCTATTTTTTCGTTAGTTACAACTGAATATTCGTTTGCAGCTACTACAGTTCGCAAACGAAATATTTTCAGAAAAACGAAAGTTTTTCAGTTGCGCCAAGCGAAAAATTTCTCTGCGTGTATGATTTTAAATTCTCAATACTTGAGTATAGGCAGTTGCTAGGATATTTTATTATTTATAAAAATGGTTGAAAATTTAAAGAAAAGGAAAGTTAAAAATATATGTGTTAAGCTTCATTCAACTTATAAAAATTTTTCTACCAAGCAATTATTACAGTTATTCTTTTTTTATAATCTTTAAGGAAAGTCTTAAAGTTATAGAGTAGTTTTCCTATGAATATCCCTTAAAGTTAAATTTTTATGATTTATGAATTTTTTTATGATTATGCAACATATATAATATAATAATATACATTTTTTTGGGCTGAGCTGTAGTGGGGAGGGAAACTGACCCACTCTGCTTGCCCTGCGGACGCCTATGCTTCTGGAACCACCAGGTGAGCAACCAGAATTTTTTCATGCAGAGATTTTATAATACGTCGGCTATATTGTAGTGGTTAGTGAGTCTGATTTTTGCACCAATAGATCCTGGTAAAAACCTCAGCGAGTGCGAGCACTAAGGCGAAAACTCGTCGAAGAGTACTTAAGATTTGCCAACTATGTTCGATTTGAAAAAAATGATTTAAGCTTGGCAGCATTTTAAGGTCAGAAATAAAGCCACGAAAAAAGCTAGGTCATGGCAGAACTATAAGGTAGGCTCAAGTTGGAGTAAAAAGAATCTGTATGCCAAAATCGACTGGTCGAATTTTGGTTTTCTTATTGTTTTTGTTGCCTTTATCATTTGACGTTTAGCGTTCTCTCTACTTTGTTGTTGTTTGAGCAGTCATTTAAATGTGAGCTTACCTTATGATTGTATCATGAGCTAGGTCTAATTTTTGTTTTGCGTTAGAATAAAATAGAGTCACGCTCTAAATCAACGACCACGGACATGCAGCTAATGATAACTAAAAATAAGTTTGTATAAAAACTATTTTATTTGTGTTTTATAAAACACTATTTTCAAATCCAGCTTACGCTTACTTTCAGCGAGCTTATCTCAAATAAAATTCCCTGATGGCGTCATATCTCTGTACAGATTAAACAATGTGAGACCGTTTAATCTATCTTGCAACATCGTGCTTCATAAATAAGTTTTGAGTCGCCGAAGTACTGAAAATGTTCGTTCATTTTCACACGAAGTAAATCATTTTTAAATCATCAAAATCTCATTCAAACTCATTTTAATAAAATCCAATTAGCGGTTTTGTAGCGTCAGGAAATTGTGTTTAAATGAATAGTGGAAATAGATGTTTCAAAAATCTTACTCTCAGGTTTGAGATAAATCAAACGCTTGTCAAAAAATTTTGACAGAGACAGAGCCAAGTGTTGATTAGTGTCAAATCAATTTTTATTTTGTTGGCTTTATGCTTAGAGTATAATAAATAAATTCTATACAATATTATATTGTGAAGTAACAAATTGAATGTGTGGTACCATCACCTGTTTTTGACAGATCAAGGGATACTTTTTGTGAGAGAGACACGCTACCAAATATAATGAGAAAATACGCTACCATCTTGTTTCTCACACCATGCTCAAATCGAAAAATTGTCAGATTTTGTGGTCAGAAAAGTGGTCAGAATTACAACTAAAAAAATTTAAAACACATGTATTCTGAACGAATTAAACATGGACAGTTTAAAAGATTACGGTTCAACGAAAAGAGATTTAAGATTTATATATTGGGTTTTCATTTTATTGATAAAAACTTGTGATTACTTTTAGTGTGAGCCACTCTTATTGTGTCCTATTTTTTTCTTTTTGATACAATAATTTTGGGGGGGATTTAAGCCCCAAAGTCCCCTTTTGGTTGCGCTACTGAGCTAAAGTTTAAAGTCGTTATATATAGCCGTTCAAAATATTTTCATAACCATAAAATTTGGACCTAGTGTTCCCAAGTTAACTGCAGGGGTAAAGAGTTTTAATCGAAAAACAGTTTTGTGTAAAATGTATGAACTCTTTTTAAGAATTTAAATTTGTGGCCTTATTTGTAAAACGAAAGTAGTTCCTTACCTGGAATTTTATGTCTGGCAATTTATTTCATTAGAAAATTGCAGTGAGAAAGCGAGAGTTTCTTTTATATAAAAATAAAATTGCCAGACAAAAAACCCAAAGTGAGGTGATTGCATTTATTTTGCAAAATAAGAGTATTAATTTGGTCGAAGAATTTTTCTATATTTGATCTGATAGTTCCCATTAAATCTTCCCTTGTCGGAAAATTCCTTCATTATACCAATTATTGTGAAAACAACAACATTTATTATGAAATACATGGGTACCTGATGTTGTACCTGAAGGTACAAATATTATGATATGCGTGCACACATCAGATACTAAACAATTAAGTGGGGAATATAAATCAGCCTACCTATCGTATGCCTGCCGCAGTGGTCATGGTTAAAAATAAAATTATAACAACAAAAACATCCACAACAGAGAGTGCCATAGAAATTTAAATGCATTATTTCGTTTATGAAAATCATAAATTCACAGTTTGAAATGACAGATGGTGCAATTAAAGCAGCAACATTGCAGCAGTATACAAAAGTATCTACGATTGAGGAACTCGAATTTTTGACACATTTAATGTCAAGACCCTTTGCAATGCAATACACAAGAGTAGATGATCCTAAAAGCAGCGTTGAAAACGTTTTGCATCAATGCAGATAAGAAACTCGCTGAAGCAACATCTACCCTTGGCGTGAAATTGAGACAGTAGCATTTGACGCTTGACGCATAACGCTTGACAGCTCAATTGTCAAAATAGTTTTCATGAATAAAACATTAACAAAAGATCGCAAAAGTGGCAGTGAATTGACAGATTTAAAAAAACTGGAATAACAGCAGCAGCAGCAACAACAAGTGCTTTTATTTCATTCCTAAATGAAAACATGGCCACACGATAAGGGCCAGTGGGCGCCATGGGTGGTTGGCTATACACAGTCACCTCCTGTGGATTTCTTTTAGGACCTCCAGTAGTCCATTTGATTGATTATTCAGGGCGTTGGATCAACTGATCACCATCTCGAATGTCCGGCGGTCGCATGTGGGATGCATTGTTTAAACTAAGAGGGTATGTGTGAGCCATTAATAATTATATGAGTATGTGTTCCCTCATAAAATTTTTAAATTTCAAACGATATAAAACGAAATTCCTTCTTTGGTATAAAAAACTACAACAACTACTCGCTGTGCAGTAAAAGTTACAAAAAACACAAAATCAAAAACAAAGTCAACACTTAAGTGCGCAGCAGGACACTTCAAAGGACTTTTTTCGCAGTCACTCGACAGTCATTTGTTTCTCATATGAATTTGGGATAGTTTTTGTGTTTGTTTTTTTTTCTGTTATGCTATGTTTTCGCGCTTTTTCTGTGGTTGTTGCATTTGCGGTTTTGACACTTTTTCTTTCTTGAACAATAAAAATTCGAAAAAGGTGGAACTCAGTCGACGCTTCCTTGTCGTCACTTGCGTACTTTGTACGTATTTCTAATGACACGCCTCGGCCTTATGGTGAAATTTTTGGCACCGTATGTTGTCGAGGCGCACTTTTTACACACTTTTTTATAGGTTAATTCGTTTTTATTACAGGATCATAAAACAGCAACAGCGACGTCAACAACGACCTAAGCACAAGAGAACGACTAAAAGACCACAAAAAAAAAAGAAAAAAAATATTAGCCATTACTATGCACTACCAAAGGAAAAATTTATTAGAGTTCTTAATACACATAGCTATTTTATGTGTATGCATGTGCAAATAATATTGATGTGTATGTTTGTACGCGTGTATGTGAAGTTTAGGTTTTGCAGTTATTGAAGTGCTTGTGCCTTAACATCTAAAACCCAAGAAATATAACTGAAGCTTATGAGAATGAAGATTTTTATATTTTTGGATTCTAAGTAAACGTCTAATTTCTTCAATTTATTAAGCAGAAAAAGAAATTATCTTTTTATAAATAAGAAAAAGGTTATTGAGAAAATATTTAAAAGAAAAAAAACCATTTAAAATTCATTTATTACTGCAAAAAATGACCGACACGATAGTTATAACAGGTCGCAGCGTGGCCGTTTGTGGACTGAAGCTAAAAAATTATCCTTTTTCGGACGCCCTACCTCAAAGATATAACTTTATCAAATTTGTGTTTGTTTGCCACTTTTTCGTTATTATGTGCAACTTTTCGCCTTTTCCAAAAAAAAAAGAAAAGAAATTAAAGTCCAGGCATAACCACCTTGTTCAAACTATAGATTTGCAGCTTACAGAAAATATATCAGATATTTACACGGTTAGAAGTTTTGAAGTAAATTTTAACACAAATGGGCAAATAAAATTTCAGCCCTTGAAAGAACTTTGACCGAGCTTCTTATGATCAATTGTGTTGTACGTGTTGTGAAATGTTTGAACACAAATGGCTTATGTTCTCAAGAAGCTTTTCATGGCAGTTTTTACTCTCTGAGGTTTGCCGTTGTCTGCAGAGGGGTGACGGCTGAACAGAAAAATGAATTGATTTGAAAAAACTTTCTGTGTCTGGTGGGACTCCAACCAGGGTTCTCTGGCTTATGGGCCACATACTCTACCCACTACGCCATGGCCGCCATTAATGGGAAAATACTGGACAAATATTAAAATTCATTTTTAATAAAAATTTGTATTAAAATTAAATGCTCAGTTCGTATAGATATTTAATACGGATTTTGTATTAAAATGTAATGCTAAGTTTGTATTAAATTTAGTACTGATTTTGGATTACGTTTCAATGCTAATCCATTCATGCATTATTTCAATTTCGCATTCAATTTTTCCATACTAGAGTATACAATTTAATAGAGATCAGACTTATCAGATCAGATTAGGTTTCAATGCTTATCCACTCATGTATTATTGCAATTTCGCATTAAATTTTTCCATACTAGAGTATACAATTTAATAGAGATCAGACTATTACTTTTAAATTATCTCCCATTGTAGGTCTTGAACTCATGCCATCAATGATATGAAAGAAGATGCGTTGCTTGTACGTCGTAATCAAATAAAAAGTTGTCCATGAAAACTGTATAATAAAACCTTGTTTACCGAAAAGTAACTCTGAATCATGTCTTTTTAATTTCAAAATGTGATTTTTTTTAAGATGAACTGAGATAATGATGTTAATTTACTTGAAGATGCAAAAGTTTAAACATTTTCAAAGCCAATTTCTAAATTAATGATAAATTGGTCTGGCCAAATGAAAAATTAACTTTGCTTTTAAAGACATAATCATTATATTGGAATTTAGCTCGAAGGAGCTTTTATATTAAAGAACCGTTTTCAATTGTGCTTAAAAATATCCTGATATCTGGAAAAATGTATATTTGAAAAAATAAGTTGACACTTTCTATGCAATATCTAAGCTTATTGGACCCAAACCTTTCTATTTTGTTGTTTTCTTGGTATACAAGACATCTAAAATCTCAAACTTGGCACAAAAATTTAGCCCTGCTCGAAGTCTTTTCCAAATTTCAGGTTTTGAAAAATCACCTAAAATCTAAATATCCTTTTTTTCGAAAAATATTCTCAATAAAAAATTTTCTTAAAACATTTTATACCGTCCAATTCTAATATACCAAAACGATTTTTTAATCATGTTACCAAAGTCCCATAAGAAAAATTAACAATTACTATGTATTTGAACTTTGACATTTGTAAAATTATTTTTTACTAGCTGAATACGCTGCTTATCTCGGGAGTTGATATAAATAATTTTCGATTTCATTCGTCGATTTGAAAAAACTTTTCACAAACTTTAGAAAGAATTTTGTGTGCATCTTTTAAACCGGTAACTTCGGCAAAATGAGCAAAATGTAGCTTCAACATCTGAAAATTATGAGAAAAAGTTAGGGAAATCGTGATTTGTGTGTGTGTGCCAACGATCGCTTGCAAAAATATATTTTCAAGTTTTATATTGTATTCGATAGATTGCACATTTTTGAAAAAAATCAGAGCAAAAACGAATTCTTGGCAATTCGCGAGGAAACTGGACAAAAATGAAATAAGCATTGAAAATAGAAATTGAAATGTCAAAACAACGCCAACGTACGACGCAACTGACTTGCGCATTGTGTGTTGATGCGTACTCAAATGCCACAGAATTCGGCATCAGCTGTCCTGATTTGCGAAAAAAAGTGGTATATAAATACACATAAAGGAGAAAAGAAAATATTTAGCACCCTTCGCGCTTTGCTACGCCCTAATGTATTTTGTAGTACAGCGCCCTCTGGGGTTCAAGATATAGCAAAATACATAGCGCAAAAAGACTCACCGCACCCGAAAACCATTTATAAAAATTCTACTAATCGGATGAGTTTTTTTGAGTTTTTTGGGGTATTTGTACAACAGCGCCCTTTGGTTTTCGAGATAGAATACAAAAATAACGCCAAAGCCTTTTCCATACTCGATATCAAATGCTATATATCCGATAAACAAATTTTTATCTAAATCGGATGAGTGGTTTTTGAGTGTTTCACGATTTCTTAAGTGATTTGTACTACAGCACTATCTGGTGTTTAAGATAGCGCAGAAAAAAAGTCCAAGATACCCACCGTATTCGAAAACTCTTTTGTAAAAATTTCCACGCAAATCGGATGTACAGTTAGGTGTTTTTCGACATTTTTAAAACATTTGTACTGCAGTACCCTCTGGTGTTCAATAAAGAACAAAATAGATTAGTCATAAAAACAACCGTACCCGAAAACCCCTAAATACAAATTTTCATGTAAAACGAATGAATGGCTTCGGAGATAAGCTATAATAACAAAATTCGTGGAACCCGATCACAGCACCACCTACCGAGTCCAATTGCGAATCTAAACCACCCAAAATACACACGTGCATATAACATACACACGAACAAATTGTATAACAGCGCCTTCTAGTTTCGAGAAAGAGCAAAAAAAAATAGCACCAAGACCCTTGCTGTACTCGAAAATCGCTATTTACAAAATTTCATCCAAATCGGATGAGCAGTTTTGGAGTCCTCTGGTGTTCAAGATAGCACAAAAAAGATAAGTTCGAAACACTCACCGTATCAGAAACCCCCTATTTTCCAATTTTCATACAAACCGGATGCACGGCTTAGGAGTTTTTCGAGGTTTTTCAAAATATTTGTGCTACAGCGCCCCTGGTGTTCGAGATAGAACAGAGTAGATAAGTCAAAAAAACTCAGCGTGTTCGAGAACCTCTACATACCCATTTTCATTCAAATCGGATGAAGGGTTTTTTAAAATATTTGTTCTACAGCTCCTTCTGGTGTTCAAGATAAGACCTAGTTTATAAGTCATGAAAACTCACCGTTTCAGAAAACCTCTATATACCACCTTTCAAAGCAAATCGGATTTTTTTGACGTTTTTTCAAATATTTGTATTGCAGCGCCTTCTGGTGCTCAAGATAGAACAAAGTATATAAGCCATAAGAACTCACCGTTTCCGAAAACCTCTATATGCCAACTATCATGCAAATTGGATAAACGACTTAGTTTTTCGACGTTTTTGAAAGTATTTGTACTACAGCGCCCTCTTGTGTTCAAGACAGCACATAAAACATAAGCTCAAAATACTCACCGTATCAGAAAACCCCTACATACCTATTTTCATGAAAAGCGGATAAACGGCTTAGGAGTTTTTCGACGTTTTTCCAAAATATTTGTACTAAAGCGTCCTCTGGTGTTCGAGATAGAACAGAGTGGGTAAGTTAAAAAACTCAGTGTATCCGAGAACCTCTACATACAAATTTTCATGCAAATCGGATGAACGGTTTCGGAGATAAGCTAAAAAAAAGAATGCCTGGAACCCGATCGCAGCGCCCCCTACAGGGTCCAACCTTTTTTACCGAATAAAAAGTAGCCTATGTTATGACCGGGGTTATAAGGAACCTAGATGCCAAGTTTCATTTAAATCCATTTAGTGGTTTTCGCGTGATGCTTTAACAGACAGACAGACATGCAAACAAAAATTTAAAAAATGCGATTTTCGGACTCCTCGTCACTCAAAATGTCCAACGCAAAAGAATTTCGAAACAATATTTCATGTACAGATTTTTTTTACAATTTTATATATATAGATATAGATTTTGCTGTTTTTTGTGGTATAAGCAATATGTCGCTAGATACGCCACTGTATAAAGTCACTCATAAAAGTATCCTTACAATACGTGATCAAGATAAAATCTTAAAGAAAATGTCTGCATATGTACAAAGAAGCATTTAAACCATTCAGAATGTTTTGAAACGAGAATATTTTTTCATCTTCAACAGCAATCTGGGCGTCCCGCAAAACTAAAGTTACGATCTAAATCTCTTATAATTAGAAAATTCAAACAACGGCCAAAAATATCTGCTCCACAAATTTAAAGAAAAGTTGCTAAATATTGCGGAGTTAATCATAATAATGAAATAGTACGAAGAGTGCTACTTAGTGCTGGCTACAGCGAGTACACTCATCGCCTTTAACCAATTTTCAACTTATGTGTTTCTTTTTGCTAGTTATTTTTTGGTAGTTGTTTTTTAACTTTAACATTGTTAATGGCTTTTTAAACTTAATATTCGCTCCAAAAATTTTTTGTTGTTGTTTGATTCACTATGCCCTTTTTATTTTTTAAATTCCTTTTTTACCCCTTTTTAAAATTTGTTAATGGTCACACTGGTCGACTGCTGTTTATTAGCATCATTTTTGTTTTTTCTTGAAGCAGAGTACAAAAAAAAAAAAGTAGCAGCTGGAGGAAAACTTAATTCGTAACATATCGAAAATTAACTACGAAAAGGCCACAATTCAAAATTCACAAACATCTATTTCGTTTTTGCAGCATATCAATATAAAAACTAGAAAAATATATAAGTATAACAATAAAATGTTTTATAGAGTGAAAAAGAGAAATGAAATCTTAACATGAATGAAGTTGGCAGAGCCTTGTACTCAGTATGATTTTATAGGTAAACGTTAATATTTTGAATTTAAATGAAAGAGACTACTATGGAGAAAATTTGTCATATCGTTATAGATTTTTTATTTTTTTTTAAAAATTTGTCTAATGTTTTAGTTGTTCAAATTAAAGTCTGTTGATCTGAATTTATTTTTCAGTAGAAGTACAAATTTTTATTTGTAATATACCTGCTTACTTATCAAAAAGTGTATAAGTAGTTTATTAGTAAAAAAATGTGCGTGTCAGCTCCGATTGAGAAAGGGTTAGCTTTATTGAGATAAAGTTCTTTAAGTTGACACGATTTAAACTAGTTGAAAATAAAATGGAAAAAAAACTTCAGTAAATAAAAATTTTTTTATGGAATATAACGGTTTATAGATTTTCACATATTTTTAACATATTTTACATAGACTGTTATTTTCATAAACTCTATTTTACATATACTATATCCTTAGCTAGAATATACCCTTAAAAGTAATCAAAATCAACTCCAACATTAACATATGAGTTTCCCAAGACTCAAAGTAATAATAAATATTTCAAAACTTTTTTTACCGAAATAATGGAATTTGTTTTCGGATATCCTGCCCTATCATAAAAAGAATCCCTGTTGAGTGTGTGTCTTAAGTCTTTCGTTTTGGTAAAATCATGTTCTGTTTTCTATTCCAAATTTACATATATAACACCATTTTATAATACATATAGTATTTTAAAAATCATTACTTTGGCAACATTTTACACAGGATAACATTGAAATTACAGCAGCTCTTTGTTTACTTTTTTTTTCATAAATTTCAATGAAAGCTTCAAACAAACTGAGGTTTCGAGGCTTTGACTCTTTCACTTTGGCTTGCTTCTACTTTGTTGTTGCTATCAAATGTGTTACCATCCCGTGCACATTCACCTTCAGCTAACATATTTTGCGTCTTGTGGTTGGTTCTAGCTTAAATATGAATTTCAAACAACAACAACCACCACAAAATAAGTTGGACAGAAAAAAAACCAAGAAAAAAAAAGAAAACGAAAATAAGGCAAAGCAACAACAAGAAAGCAATTGGGAGTGGCTAAAATAACTGAATGACAACAATAGCCACAACAACAGCAATAAAAACAGCAACAACAACAGCAACAATATAAAAATCGACGGTAACCATCAAGAGATTTCCCCTTTTTATATTGTATCTAATGGATTCAACAAATAAAAAAAGTAGTTTAAGTGGTCGAACTTGTGAAAATAATGGTTGCAGAAGACGAACTGAAGAGGAAAGAACACTCACACCATATTAATTTTAGTCAGTCTTCTTGCACCTGCATTCCAATCAAGAAAAGCGCCTTCCAAAAGCGAAGCCAACAACGACAGCGATTGGTCCGTAACTGCCTACTTCCAGCAATACGGTTTTTTCAGACGAAGAATACGACCACGTGTTGTTTTATAAACTTGTTGCTCCAGCCATCTAGAGTTATGGGCAGAGCAGGGTATGTGTGTGAAATGGAACGATCTAGGGATGAGCAAAGAGACAAAGATACCTTGGCGTGCTTCCAACCAGCAATGCAGAGTCAGCTACTCGTTGGTTTGAGCTATAATTGAAATGATGATGAGGGCGTGGCTTGAGTAAGTATAGAACAAGTTAAGCAATGCATCTAATTGGAATTATATATGCACCACTCGGCGTCTCTTTTTATCATATTGCCTTCACATGCCGTTGCATCTTTCAACGGACCCTCACATGCTCCATCCTCGATTGCTCCAAGTGCTCCAACTAGTTCGTGCTCGAACGTGAAGTGGTGCACATCGGTAAACGGCGCAGAATCCAAAATATACGCGCTCTATTACTCAGTGATAATTGTTGGTGTTTCGCACGTTCACACGTTTTAACTTGTAACCGTACAATTTCTCCGCGTTCTAGTCGTGAATTTTATTCTCTCCGTCCAGCAAGCGGAAAGTGTTTCAAATTTCTATTGCTTGCAGCTAGACTCTGGTCTGGTGTCCGTCCATGCGTGGAGCATAGAACAAAGTTGCAACCGTTTTGCCTGTAGAGTTTGACTCTGACCTGTCAGTTGTGAACACAAAGAAGCGGATTGCAGGAACTCTTTGTGGCAAAGTACAAACCACAGTACTTCAGATTTTTCGAAAACCTTTTGATGGGTGGTCGAAATCATCAAAACAATAAAAACAAAAAATAGGAAGGACAAAATAAAAAAACAAAAAACAAACAGGATAGTTAAATTAAAAACATAACAATGTTAGTGAATTACAAAATATTGCTACTGTGATGGTAAAAAGATTTAAACCAAAAAAATATTAATAGCTAAAAAATTAATAAGGTCAAATAAAAACACTAAAAAAAACAAAGCCCACTAACAACAACAACAGTAAAAAGAAAGTCAGTGTTATCCCAACTTATGTGATGTTTTCGTTGACAAGGACGAACAACATCTTTTGACACTGACTGCCATATCCAAAAGGCACCCCGATCTTAAGTTACAACAATATTAATAAAAAAAATAACAACAACACCAACAATTTTATATCTCACTCAATAAAACACTGTTCAATTGTGTCGTGCGCAAAACTCGTGTCCCTCACTCAGCTCATCCGCTGCTCATTCCAATCAAGGAAATTGATAAACGAACATTTGACAAGCAATCCGGTGAGCTGTCAACGTTGCAACATGGCCGCTTATGCACAGTTCGGCTATGGTGGATATCCGTCGGCTAATCAGGTAGGATATAATTGTATGAGAATTCCCTCATATGTTTATAACGATTAAGGTCATAGGTTAATAAATATATGGGCTGCTATGCGACCAACCAAAATCATTCAAGAGGAATGCAAAAAAGTCAAATTTAACTGGAAAGTATGAGAGTATTTAATAAAAATTGAATATTATGTAATTTATGTAATTTAGAAAAAAAAGTTTATATTTTATATATAATTTCTTCAATAAATATTCAGCTTTGTGACTTCCGGACACTTCCAGTAATACGGACACACGCCGAAACTATATGTGTCCGGATTAGCGAGACTGTTCTGTAGTTTTATTTTAGATCATATTTGAATCTTGTGTTATATATGACACTTCAATTTATATAAAATTAAAGCGCGATATCAAGCCGACTTCATTCGTATAAAGAGGCACATTTTTGTTATTGCTAGGGTAGCCAGTTCGTTGAACCGATTCTAAAATAAAAAAACAAAACAAAATAGAATTGTACTGACCAATTCCCATATTTTTGGAAAAGATTTAGACTGATATCATACAAGCTGTTTTTTCAAATTGATTTTTTGTTAAAAAGTATTAAACTTGGTCGCTTATGTCAAAACAAGTTGTTTTTTTTTAAGTTGAAATATGTTCGACAAAACAACTCTTATGAAATATTTTTTTTTTTTTAAAGGTATTTGGAATAAAAGGCTTAGCTACAAGGGGATTAGTTATTTTGTCAAAAGAACTTTTTCATTTTTTATAATAAGCTGTTTTTTAAAAATCGTTAAAAAACGGCAATTCTATTAAATGTCCACAGAATTGATACCATTTCCTGCAAGGCCCATTCGACGTGACACTCTTTAATTTGGAGAATGGTGCACTGACTTTGAGTGTATTATTTTCAATGATACCAGTATCATCTCCATAATATCAGCAGCATAACATTATTATAGAATATCCTGCCTCTTCGTCTCAGTTTATCAGCTTGGATAATCGTTTCCATTATTAAATTGAAAAAGTACCACGGTAAATAATCACTTTGTCTGAAACCTTGTTTGGTATCAAATGCTCTTTCCTATTTTAACTGCGCTGCTGGTGTTGCTCAGTGTGATCCTGAGTATGGAAATAATTTTGTTTTGATAAATTTGGGCCCCTGATTTAAAAAAAAAAAAAATGCTTTGCAAGTCAATACAAACAGTCGTCTATATTCTATGTGACAAAATATAAATGAGTACCTTGAGTCACTCTTGGAGCTTTAGTGGTAAAACACACAGTTTGCTGGGCACCAACACTACAGTTTGCTGGGCTTTATTAAATACACTTTAAAATAATTTCAAGTTCATATGAGAATTGAGAAAAACATTTTTTATTTTCGGTTATAATAGTTAAAAAAAACAATTTTTATGATTTGAACAGCATAAATGAAGCTTACATTTGGAACAAATACATTGCGTTTAAGATTTGTTGCATGCAAAATTTTTTGCCACCCTCCCTTTCTTGCCTGATAGGATAATGATTGTTGTTGTCATGTCGGATATCTGCAACAGAATGAATAGTTTTGCTGTCAATTTTTGATGTAGTTGGTTGTGGAGAATATGCTGTAGATATTCGATACAATCCACCACTGGGCCGACCAGCTGACTGTCTTGATTGATAGGCAACTAGGCCTGCAACGATGCGTTTCCGAAATTACGGTAAGCCAATTAACTTTTCTTTATTCTTTTCTAAAAGCGTGCTAGATTCATAAGATTTATATCTTTCAATGCGCCTATACAATAGATATGCATTCGTTGCCGTCATATCAATGAAATGGTTAAATAGCCGAATAGTCGCATTTCTGGTTTTTGCTCTAATATGATAACGGCCCATCAGCCCGTCCATTAAATCGACGCCACCCATATGACAGTTATATTCTCTTATAATTTGCGGGCAATCGACTCCGAGATACTGTTTTGATTTCCTATCGTAAAGGAATAGCAAAGGACGGCTTTGTTGTCTTTCCATACGACATTGCTTATTTGTACACCATATGCGGCTCAAAACATATTCTGTTACAAATCCTCTTGGCTCTTTTTTGATATTATTGTCCAATGGTAGTTTGCAGTTAGGAATGCGGTTTTTGCGCACTGTTCCTAGACTAAAATACCTTTAGCAAGCAAGTACACCAATAATGGAACTGTCGCATAGAAATTGTCGAAATACATAATGTGGTAAACAAAGTTGTTTACCGTTTCAGATAAACGCAGAACAACATTAGCCGAGGGGCCAATATCTGGGTAGCCAGGCAAAATTACATTATCTCCTACACCGCTATAAATTTCGAATCTATTTGTATATACAAAAGAGTTGCATAATACGAATAATTCAATACCCCATTTGTGTGGCTTATTTGGCATATACTGCCGAAGGTGATGCTTCAATTTTGTACCACACATTTGTTCATCGACGCAAAACAGAGCTTGTAACAGCTTGTAACAGGCACTAAATCGAATCTTATGTTCAATTCGTCAGCAAAGTTTCTTATGCGAAACAAAGTCGTAACCTGGTTGAACAGTCGTAACCTGGTTGACCTTTTTTCGCTCGTTCGTTTTCATTACGTATCGATAAGTATTGCTTTATGATTTCGAATTTTGTCCGCGCCATAAAATTCCTGATTGGTGCAAATGCATGTTTACCCCAGTAGCTCCTCAAATCTGAAAATCGATATATAGACATGTCTGCATATCAAAATCTCAATATAGTGGTGTATGTCATCAGTGTTTTCTACAATAGCTGCGCGATCGGTTTCTTCCACAATCATTTCGATCAAGTTCATCGTGAAGAAATAGCGGAATATTTGCATTGGAGTCTAAAGGTCTAATATATCAGCTGACAGTGAAGTATCTCCTTGAAATGCTATTTCATTAACATGCAACAGTATTGATTGTCGGCGTCAAATCATTTTTGCAAACTCTTTGTTATTCTTAGTTATAGATTCAATACTTAAACAACAAATATTTTTTTTTTTTGAGAAGCACTTTCGTTTAATTTATTAAAAAAGTTGTTGCATTTGCCATCAGTGCGACTTTTATGAAGAGTGCCTCAAAGCACTCTTAAGCATTAGAGGGTTAATTTCAAGTATACCAAATTCAGACCTACTGGAGTATAGGTAATTGCTTAAAGGACTGCCGAAGGCGGCTTTGTAATCGGCAAAAAAGGGTGGTAGTCGATCTGTTTTTCAGGGGTCTTCTAGATTTACAGTAGTGTAAATATTCGATGGTGGATTTTCCAGGTCTGAAGCCACATTGATAAGGTTCAATCAGTTGCGATGTGCTTCAATCTTTCACATAATGTGGCCAATACGAGCTTAAATGCGATATTAAAAAGACTTATTCCAAGGTAGTTGGCGAGGGTAGTCTGATCGCCTCTCTTGTGGATTGGCCAGAGAACACTAAGGTTATAATCATTTGGAATGTATTATTCTAACCATGTTTTGCATAGAAGCTCTTGCTTTTTTTTGTATAAAGCTTTGCCTGTGTTCTTGAAGAGCTTAGAAGGCTCCCGCGGCTTTACTGTTTTTAAGCCGAGCTAAAGCTGTCATCCGTTATTGGGGTTTCCGGTATATCATCTCTATTGTCGATAATGTTATCAGCGTCGCCATTGAGTAGCCTAGAGAAGTGTTCCCTTCCTAACGTCAGTGCACTCTGGATATCTATTACTATAGTCCAAGTTTCTTGGACTCTTTCACTATTCCACTATAGTTTTCAAAACATTTCCTGTCGTCATGTATTTCGAACTTCTTGTACTCGCGATTTTCTGCCTCTTTTTTTTCTGCCTTAAAGACGTTTCTCTTCCCTCCTCTCCTCTCTGTATCTTATAACATCCGACAGCAAGGTGGCTTTGTAAAAAGCGTCTTTTTCTGCAGTGGCGTCGCGATACTTCTGGTGGTGCCATTGGCTTTAACGAGGGCTATGCAATAAGCTCTTCGGCAGTCGCACGCATATATTGGGAGATGTATGACCAATATCCGCATATATCGTCGATCAGAGGAGTGCTTTGTTGAAGCAGAAGTTATAGGCGATGGCTTTGGCTGTTCGTTTCGATTCCAGCTTGTCGACGTCTAGCTTTCTCTATGTAGGGTTGCTCGATTGGCTGCGCACAAACTTGAATGGATCTTAGCTACAACAAGATAATGATCCGAGTCTATGTTGTCATCACGGATCGTGCATACATCTTATACACTGGAAGAGTGCCTTCCGTCAATCAAAACATTCTCATTTTGCTTGCGCGTCTTTTGATCAGGGGACAGGCAGGTGGCCTAATGAACATTTCACTTGATTTTATTGAGAGTTATGATTCTGTTTTGTGCTGCGGCGTTGTCAACCAGACTCATTCCACTATCGGAGGAGTTATCGTGAAGGTTGAATTTTTCGGCTGTTGGACCGAAGATGTTTTCCTTCTGCCCCTCAGCGTTGAATTCAATTTCAACTATTAATTGAATTGTTTTCAATTAGCTAATAAAAACCATCTTTAGGCTTTTCGTCTTTGTTTTCAGTTGGAGCATGCGCACATATAAGGCCTATTTTGAAGAATTCAGCCTTGGTCTGGACTATTGCAAGTTGTTCCTTCACAAGTGTGAATCGTAAGACGTGATTGTCGTAATCTCTTGCCAACTACAAATCTGGATAGAACTCGTGTTTTTCCGCATAGCCTCAGGGCTTATGGTATATAACAACATGGTTTCCGTAAGCAACATCGTCCCTTTCATCGTATTTCTTGGATTTGTAGTGGTAACATTATTATATTTTTCCAATATATCAACCAGTTCGATAGGGGCAGTACCCAATTAAGGGTTCCGATATTTAGATGCATATCCGTTAATCATTATCATGTTTTCGATTGCGGTAGTTGTCATCAGGCTTGAGAATCATATTTAGTTTTGGTTTGGTCTGTGTGTTTTTCCGTGGAAGGCTTCAAGCCTGACGCACAATTTCCAACGTTTCCGACCTTTCTAGGCGCTTAGACCAGATTTACTTTTTGTAGATCCGCTGGTACTTTTGAATAAACTGCTCTTGTAGTTAAATAATTCTGCAAAGAATACTTTCTGAATGAATTGACTACCCTGAAAATAATTTGAAAACGTTCAAAACTCATCTTGGCTTTCCGACTCTTTAAGCACGAATTTTCAATTTTCAATTTAAGCTTACAATAAAAAAATAGGGATGTGTATAGTATTTTTGCTCATGGTTATTTCAGCGTTTCCAGATTTTTAATATGTTAATCTGAAAAGCTTCATTAGCTTGACTTTCTTAGAGATATCTAGACAGAGATAATTTGGTTTCGTTGTGTGGCTATAATATATTCATTGGTTTCAGTATATGATGTTGAAAATAACGCAAGCTAGGAGAGTTTTTCTTTTGTATTGTGTTGTAACAATTTAACTATATTTTTAATAAGCTTATTATTGGTTAACCACGATAATGAGCAATATATTGAGATAAGAGAAATGTAAATATATCTATTTAGCACTATTTTCTATAATTAAGTTAGTTCTATAGCTAACGCTTAATTGACACAATATATGCAATTTACTTACAATGGTACACTAGTGCGAATTTGCACTAATGAGTTTTTGCTTATAACCAGCAACAACAAAAGGAAAACTTAACGGTAGGAATTAGAAAATCTTACGAAAAATCTATTGGTATATATATAAATTTTTTTTTTTTTAAGAAAATTGTTTTGTTTTCATTATTCTTATTTTAAAATAAGCATAAAATTGTATTCTCATCACCTGCAATCATTTTTATTATAATTGTTGTGAACATTTAAGATTAATGATATATATTAAATTCATCGTAAGATCGTAAAAATAATGTTGCTCATGTTCGGAAAAGCTTATTTATCGATAATTTGTGTATTGGTTCAAGTTGGTTCAAGCTGTATCGTCGAAATTATTTAAAAGAAATAATATTTTTTTTGATATTTGTAAAATTACCCTATTTCACCCCTTTAAGTATTTTAAGAAAAAATTTCAGTTCCAAACCGCCCTTAAAGTATTTTATAATTTAAAAAAAAGTAAGTTCTGTGAGAAATATTATTTCTAGGTCCACCCCTAGCTAGAATACTTTTAAACGATTTACATGCATGTTAAAATCGCCTTTACTTATTATTTTAATTATAATTTTTATTACACTACTAAAAATGTGAAAGCTCTGGTCAAATGTTAATTTTTTGTACATTTCATTATGATTTTTTATAAAAAATATTTTAAAATGCTTTAGATATAATCATATCAATGTGGCTGTCTGTAACGCTCAACACGTGTTTTTACCCGGCAGATCCACTTTCAACAAATTTAATATTGGTCTTCAAAAATATAATTGATGCCACGGTGGATCGCTGCCAACTGGATGTGATATACACAGATTTTTCAAAGGCATTCGATAAAGTCGATCATTCCATATTATTGCTAAAGTTAAAGAAATACGGGTTTTCAGATTTACTTTTGCAATTCTTAAAACATTTTTTATGTAATCGTAAGCTTTTCGTTAAAATTGATTCAACAGTCTCAGCAGATGTCATCATGGCCTCTTCCGGCATTCCTCAAGGTACACATTGCGGACCTTTACTGTTTTTAGTCTTTATAAATGACTTATTCAGTTTTTTCAAGTCTCCAAGTGCTTATTATTTTCCGAAGGCGTCAAACTATTTCTCAAAGTCTCGGATACTTCCGAGTGTTTACTGTTGCCAAACGATTTAAATATTTTTTGTAATTGGTGTTCATGTAGTAATTTAAATTTGAAGAGAAATAAATGCTGTGTAGTTTCTTTTACTAAGCGCAATAAGCACATTGTTTTCGACTACTCAATTAATAACCATACTCTAATCCGTAAACATGAAAAAAAAGGATTTAGGTGTTATCTTCGAACCTAATTTAAGTTTCAAAATACACTATCAGTATGTTATATCGAAATCATATGCCATGATAGGTTTTATAAAAAGGAATTCGCAAAGTTTAAAGACCCTTTGACAGTTAAAGCTCTTTACGTTTCCTTAGTTCGAAGTAATCTAGATTACTATTCAATTGTCTGGGACCCGTTTTACTCTGAGCATTCAAATCACATTGAAAAAATTCAAAAGCTTTTTACTAAGTATGCGCTTCAAAAGATCAATTGGCCCGACGGCCATCTTATCTAGCTAAATGTAAATTGCTTGGATTGCAGTCTATATCTGATAGACGATCATTTTGCTCCTTGTTGTTTGTTTTTAATGTATTATATGGTTAAATCATTTGTGATGCTATTCGAACTCTATTCGTATCACATCTTCTAATTATATCTTTAAGAAACCATCGTTTGTTTGATGATACAACCAATTTTTCAATTCATACAACCAATTATTCCTTAAATGAATCCATTGCTAGAAGCATTTGTTAATGTAATTAATATTCTAGATTTAATATTATATTAAATAATTAAATAAGATTAAATAATATTCAATTTCTAGATTTTAATGTTAGTTTAAATGAATTTCGTTTAAAATTATTCATAATTTTCAATTAGGTTAAGATTTGTAATATTCTATAAGATTATATAATCCGTAGACCGTAAATAATAAATAAACAATATATTGAACTTTAATAATTGAAAAATTATTGGAGTTATATAAACACATAACTTAAAACTTATGAAAGAAGGTCGTAATTAATTTACAAATAAATTCTATGGCAGAGCCCGGCCGTTGAAAATATGATTATTTGTGTGTGTTTACACACAATAAATTAAAAATCTAAGTTTTCAAAAGAAACAAATCTTCATGTCGTCATAGTTTAATATCAGCTAACTGCTGAAGCTAAGATCGACTGTGAAATAGAAGAGCAACAACAACTAGCACAACAAAATTTTTGAGTATTTAGAAAAGCTTTGATCTATATTCGAATAATAGAACATACTTTCCCTGAAAGTATGCTTCACAAATTAGAAGAACTTTAAGCTGCTTTCATATCATTTGTATTCTCGTACCGCAATTCAGGGTAATTTACTAATTGCATTCGTGAAACAAGTAGAAAATTAAGAGCTTAGTGGATCACAGCAAGAATCACGATAAAAGGCTACTGATGAGTTGGTGTAGCGGCCAACGAAGCAGCTGTCTAGTCTGCTATGTGATTGATACTCTATATATGGTATTGTTGTTGTTGGTTGTTTTTCCTTCAGTTGTTTTCTTCGGAAAGCAACATTTACCTTGAGCTCGATAAAATATAACCTTTAATAAGTGAAAAATTATTGGAGTTATATAAACACATAACTTAAAACTTATGAAAGAAGGTCGTAATTAATTTACAAACAAAATATTGAACTTGATAAGTTCAAGCCGCATCATTTCATAGATCCTTCATAGAGCATAGATCCTTCTTGTTTTCAAATATTTAAGGCCTAACAGTAAGCAGCGAACATTATATTAGGAGAATATATTTTAAAATATTAATGATTAGCATACTCTGAGCATGATTAGCGTTGACTGAGCAAAATAGTTATATAAACACTTTAGGGTTTGAGGATCAGAAAACTGACAGCTGTTCTTGCATAAAAACGCCAGAAGGGAGTATGTAAGCTTTAGAAACAATGAAATTGATGTAATTAATGAGAGTTAGCTTTAAAGGCTTAAAGATTACAACGAGATCATGAAGAGAATCAAGCAGCTTTAAGTCTAAATCTAAAAGACTGTATTTTGAAAAACAACATTATTCGTCTTAGGAATACACAGGTAAAAACCTGCATGTGAAGAACAAAAGTCTACTAACACCATCGAATTTTTGATTTCTGCAAATCCTTAAGTTAAGAATCTTAATGAAAAGTTAAGTATGCAGATTAATTAGAGATGCCTATTGTGTAAAAAAACCTAAAAAATTTTAAGCTTTATCACCACAATAAAAAAATTACTGTAATACGAAAAACTTAACGTGACAAAAGTCTACATACAGGGCATTGTGCTAAACTTTTCAAAGCAAACTCGACAATAAGAAACGATAGATTTAAACTTTTTTTTTTTTGTTTTGAGATTTGTTTTAATCGGTAACACTCACATAAGAGGACCAAAATTCGAGAATCAATGGTTCAAAACTATTGAATCATTGCGACATACTTTCTTACAAGCACGTTTATTCCAGAAATGTGGAATAGAAAAATTTTGAAGTACTAAGGATTTTTTTCAAACACAATTTAAAGTAAAAGTGAATTATAACTAAGGATCACATCCACTTTTACTTTTTTCCGGAACACATGAAACAACGAAAAATAATTTTTGGAGATGTAATCTGTTCTGAAAACATAAAAGAAAATTAATTATTTTCAAAAAATTCGGCAAAAAAATGATTTTTTAAATATGAGTCTGCAAATTTAGAGTCCTAATTTTTTCTCAAATATTAAAGCTTTTTAAAGTGAAATTGTGTTAAAAAATTCTTAATGTTTAAAATTTGTTGGAGATATTTTGAATAAATGTACTTACGAGATAGAATGCCGAAGTGAATCACTGGTTTTGGACCATTATTTCCCGGATTTTGGTCCACTTTTTTCATGAAAGGGCCGAAATATCGTCGAGAAAGTTTTCTGGCCAGCCATAGGACTGTTCGATTCATATGAATTTGGGTCGATCTAATTTTTTTATAATAGTCTATACTCTGGTTCTACTTAACTTTTACTTATTCTTTATGAAATGGTTATATTTTCGCATTTTAGTTTAAGTTTCGTTTCGTTTTGTATGAATATAACAAAAAGCATTCCTTGCAATTGAAAGGCGAAATGATTCCTCTAAAATTGATTTAATTCAAGAATTTCAATTTAAATTAAAAAAAAACATTTAACACAGAGCAATGATTTATTATCTGGTATCTATTTCCTATATAAAAACGTTTGCGCTGCTAAAAAGTTTTCAGTCTGTATGCAGACTGCAAGTAAACAAGTTTACGTCTTATTTTGATACTAAGGGCCTTCGGAAGTTTAAAAAAAAGACATTTTTTAAAATTGTTTTATTTGAAGTGGTATTTTATTTCAGAAAACATTGTTTGTACAATACTTATTCAAGACTTATCCCTTACATTTTGGTCCAAACATATTCGTCGATAAGTTAGAAAAGTGCAATGACGCGAAAAAACCTTAAATTTTGCGGTGAGCAAGATATCTGGAGACTAGTTCATCTTAAAAAATTTTTTTGTTTTGGTTTTGGCAAAGAGCCTTGGGCGTTTAAATTCTCAACAAAAACTTTTGTTTTATTTCATTTATATAAAACCAAATGCACCAAGGGGGCATAACTTTTGGGCATTACTGTACATACTTTCCATAAATATAAGGAATTTCAACTATTGCCTGATGAAAATTTTATCGAAATAGATTAATAAGTGAACTACAAAGTTTAAATTTTAAACCCAAAATTTGAAAAAAATCGGGGTGCAGTCGTTAAGACTCCCAATGGAAACGTTAGCTCTTTAAAAATTGTTAACGTTTTAGCTGAAATTTTCAACCTTTTGGTTGAAATTTTGAACCTTATGATTAAAATTTTCACCCTTTATTGTTGAAAAATTCTATTTTAATTAAAATTACCTTCTTTAAACTGATATAATTGAGTTGTGAAAATTCACGGATATATTGGTGATTTTGAAAAAATAAAAATGTATGATATTTTACACTACAGCAGCTGGTTTTTGCTAAGATTGCTCTCACAGCAATGCTATTGAGAGTATTTATAGGTAACATTCGTCAGCTTGTTTCTTTTAAATAGTTTTATTGAGTAGGGGAGTGTCTCCGGTTGTGGACACAAATGCGTTTTTCGCTCATAACTTTTTTCAAGTCAATATAATGCAGTACACCAGTGGGAAGCTAGAGACATCAGATAACTTTTTTTTTGAACTAACTATATAGATTCAGTCGATCAGGAAAATTTTATCAACAGTTTTGTGGAGGAGTAATTTTTAACCAAACAAATTTTTGTACCCGATTATGGACAACCTTGTAAAATTGCTTAAAATCTTGAAATTATCATTTAAAATGCATACATAAATTAAAAAGAAGAATAGGTAGGTATTTATTTATTTTAGAAAGAATGACATCCGAATCGGAAATGCAGTGCTTACACGTGAAATAGATGGCTGTCATGCCAGTGCACGCCAAATGCTCGGGACGATCACAAAAACTGCAATGGATGGAATTTGCGGCGGTCAATTTTTTTGGCAAGAGTACCAAATCAGAAGTCGATGTCTACGTCATTTTCCGAAGATGGCACCTTCTTTGCTGACCGTCCAAGTTTCTTCTGAGGGTCTTTTTGTGGGGGAACATTGAAGCTCGCTTGGCTTTGCGCCCAGCTGCCTTATCCGAATTCTCACGCAAAACTACAACGCTTTCCGGAGAAGTAACTACACTGATTTGCATCGGTTTGCGACCGCGATTCGAACGCTTCTTCGGTAAAGTTTCTCGAACAGTCCCGATTTCATCCAAAAGTGACAAACGATTTTTTAAAGACGCTTTGGATATAGAATCGTTCAAAAGTGATAAGCGGCTCACAGAAGACGCTCTTGATGTCGATGATTCGGGTGAAGTTAACAGTTCCTCTTCACGTCCAACATCTGGCCCGACGTTCACGATGATTCACGATGGACTACAAGTTTGACATTAATCAGTTTCGCCGCATCTGTCAACTGTCAAAAAAAAATAGGTTGGGGTGTCTACAACAGAGATCTGCAGCAAGTCATTATAAACATAGTTGACTCGAGTATATACGCATTAATTTGGCTTCTACTTCATATTCAGACTTATCAAAAATGTTGAAGCATTCATAACACGCAACTTAAATCCAATGCTTCAAGAGTCATACTCTGACTCACAGTCGAACGTAGTCGGTATGATTCTAACTTCATTTCAATAAGTACAACATGTTGTGAACAACATGCACAAGCACTTCAAAGGAATGATGTGTTTTTCAGGGTTACCAGCTCTGGTATAAATTAAGAATTTTAGTTTGATAAATGCTATTATTGAATTGTTCTAATGCTATTGACTATATGGCTATCACTACACTCTGCTGATTTATCAATTGAGTCAGAACTGCTGATTTATCATATTTAAATAATGTATTTTCTTTTTTTTATGTGAATATACGTGAAGTTACTTATATAATTATTTTGCTGAATTTAAATAAACAAACTTTATTAAATTGAAATTTATTTTTATTATTTCTTTTGGAGAAGTTTCCTTTATTATATACAAGGTGTGTTATTTTACTTTTACATCATTTCGTGAAACGCACAGCGAAATTCTATAAAAAAGTGTTTACTGCATCTTAAAATCCAATTAAATGTATTTCGTTATAAAAAATTCTATGGTAACCCTGCTTCTCTTCTAACAGCGAGCGTAAGTTCAAAAACAGCCACTGCGTTTGACTGGAAAAATTCGCACGCATTCCTAATGAACTATGGGACTTTAGCTTGAGCTATGAGTACTTTGTTTGAGCTATGGGTTTTCGGTATGATTTATAACAAGTTCTTTGATGTTGCAGAGTATTTGGTAGACTTTGACGTTCGATTGACGAATCAAACATTGAACTATGATTTTCTTTCTGTAGCAAGAGTGCTTCGAGTAGTAGTGGTGGTTTTTGTTTGAAGTGCACGCACTACAACTCGGTTTTGCATGAATCACTATAAGTCGCAAAAACGTGACTCGTTGCAGATCTCTGGTCTACAACCCGAGCATGTCTGCAACCGGAGACATTGCCCTATTAATTAATAAACAAAAATAAAAGTATGGTATTACACAAGAATTAAATTATTCCCCACTTTAATAATTTTTGTCAAGGTCTTCTTAGTTGAGTGCTTTAAAGAAAAAACATAAAACTTTAGAAATATTAGATTGATTTCTAGCATTCTTTTTTTTTAATTCACTCAAGTGACGGCCATGGCATACTAATTGAGGTGCATGGCTTGCATGCGATAGAACCCAGGTTCAAATCCCATCTGACACGGAATGTTTTTTTGATTGAACTAAGTTTTCTGTTCGGCCGTCATCTCTCTGCAGACAATGGCATACCTCCGAGAGTAAAAACTGACATAAAAAGCTTATTGAGAACATAAGCCGTTCGGAGTCTGCATAAAGCATGAAGGTCCAGTTATCGATCATTTGTGTTCAAACATTTCACAACACGCGCAACACAATTGATCATAAAGAAGCTCGGTCAAAGTCCTTTCAAGGGCTGAAATGGCCTTTTCGTTTTTTTTTTCAGCTCATTAAAACGCGAGGAAAAACTTGTAAGAGAGAAAGTTTTTACGAATTTCTAGCGTGAAGTATTTTTATGTAGGAAATCTGTTGCCAGCAATCATTGTAGTAAGATCACGTCACTTTTATTTAGAGTGCATTTCATATAATAAGCATTAAATTTGCCGACTAAAATATGCTTCGATAGCTCTGCGGTCTAAGTAGATAGTATAATAAAGTTGATCTTACTGGTTCGGTTTTTTTACTGGTTCGACTTTTGGCGTGGACTCTGATTTATTTTTTTTTTTTTTATTTTTTTTCAATTAAAAAAAAAAGTGTGATGAAACTATAACTATTTGCTGTTGAAGAATGTAATGTTATATTATCGCAAATTGAAAAATAATGCATTATTATTTACCAATCTGAGATTCAAACCGTGTCCTCGAATGCAAGTCTCAGATGCCAGTCAAACACACTTTCTTAAAGATATTGCTCGCCTTAAAAATTCGAAAGCAAAACGCCTTTATAAATTTAAGGTTAAAAATTTAACATTACAAACAACTAATATATTTTTCACAACCAATTGGCTGGATTTCTTTATCGTATTTTTCAAAATAAATACATTTTGGAAATAAAGACGGAAAACTTAATCTAAATCATTTAAAAAGTGAATTTAAAAGGTTTAAAACTTTCTTCGAGTTCCTATGAAAAATTCAACAAAAAATTATTGGAAAACGTCAACTTTAACGGTTGAAAAAATTCATTCGAAGACTAAAAACTTCATCTTAATAGTTGGAAAAGTGAACTTATGAGTCAATAAATTCGTATCTAATGATGAAATAATTTCTTAACTAAATGAAGACGAAAATCTGGTTCTCATTTACAAGAGGACAAGTTCGTTCATTAGGTTCAAATTATTTTTTTGATTACAAGAAGATAAATTTCGATTTAAACAGTTGGAAAAGTAAGCTTTTAAGTTGAAAAATTTGTCCCTTAGGTTTAAATAAGTACATTTAAATTCATTTCAACTTAAGGAAGGTAAACAACAATCACAAAAATTTCAGTAAGGTTGCAATTCTAAACCTGAATTTTTAACCGTATTTGAGTTAAAAAATGCAAAAATATCACGCTGAAGTATTTATGCAGCCAGCCAACTTAGCTATCACGGCTATTTGTTCTATAATGCTTTGAGAAGCGTCATAAAACAGAATTATTTCAGAGTCCAATAAGAAATGCAATACAATGCGGCCAAATTGCAAGCTTAGCTTAGCTCACATTAAAAAAAAAACTCACTTGCTACGCCCAAAATATTCTTGCTCCGAGAAAACTATAAAAAAAATCATTAAAATCCATTTGGGCAGCCATAAATCATCCGTTTCATAACCGTTAACTGACAGCTGTGCTTAGCGCAGGAGTGCGCCTTAGCTTCTTATAACGTGAGCGGAGAGCTCAATGAGCGCCGTTGCAATCGCCTCTATCATGATGATCGCTTGATCTGGCAAACGTTAGCAATACGAATCAATACAACGTGCATGATTCAAAACACGACAAAAACTATAGCGAACACAGAACTTGACTTTAACGCAATTTGAAATGTTTGATTTCGAATATGCTGCGATCTCGTGCTACTGATCGTGGCGCTTGGCTGCTATCATTTTGAACATCTACGAAGGTGATTCGGCACAAAAACATTACGAATTTTATTTTATTCCACAAAAGCTGAGGTTAGAAGAGAAGTAGTAGTTGAGAATCAAGAGTGCTTGCAGAAGATTTGAAAGTCAGATGAGTTAGAACAGATCGCATCGCATCGCATTGAATGCAGTATACTGAAACACACAACTAGAACAAGCCGCCCGATGCAGACCAAGATTCTGATCTCGGGCGGTAGCGCACGCATTGCAAAGAGATGCTATCAGTATTTTACGATCCACATGGCAGCACTTTCGTGTCCACTATAAATGAGCCTCAGTTCCAACATATAACGTGCGTCCGCACATTTAGTCTGCAGCTTATTGGAATCTTCCACGCTCGGCTCCTTATTAATTTAATTGTGTTTTCATGAATTATTAATTACGCCGAATTGTGGACACAAGCAAACGATTTCCGCGCAGGACCTTTGTTTATCTGATCAGCTGTCATAAGACTAACATTCCGAAAGAAAAGTTTGCAAACGCAAAACCAAGTGGTTTTACAGATTTGAAAAGTTTTTACTTATAAAGGGTGGTTAAATTTTAAGGGCCGATGTTAATTTTGAATAAAAAACAAATTATTTAGGAAGTTATTGTCATTTCCTTTTATTATGATAATATTGGTATAGTGCAATTATGTATGGAACAAAATATCGGCCAAATGGCCGCCGCGACCTCGGCTGCACACCTCCATCCGATGGTCCAAATTTTCGATGACGCTGAGGCATAAGTGAGGTTCTATGCCGTTAATGTGCCGAATTATCTCATCCTTTAGCTCTTGAATTGTTGCTGGCTTATCGACGTATACCTTTTCTTTCAAATAACTCCAAAGAAAGAAGTCCAACGGTCTCAAATCACATGATCTTGGCGGCCAATTGACATCGCCACCACGTGAGATAACACGGCCATTGAATTTATTGCGCAAAAGAGCCATTGTTTCGTTAGCTGTGTGGCAAGTGGCACCGTCCTGTTGAAACCACGTATTGTCCACATTCATATCTTCCAATTCGGGCCATAAAAAGTTCGTTATCATCTCACTATAGCGAAAACCATTCACAGTAACTGCCTGACCGGCCTAATTTTGGAAAAAATGCGGCCCGATGATGCCGCCAGCCCAAACCGCACCAAACAGTCACTCTTTGTGGGTGCATTGGTTTTTCGACAATCACTCTTGGAATATCATTCGCCCAAATGCGGCAATTGTGCTTATTGACGAATCCACTGAGGTGAAAAGGTGCCTAATTACTGAAGATGATTTTCTTTGAAAATTGATCATCCACTGTTGCCATTTCTTGCCACCATTCTGACCATTGACGACGCTTGAAATGGTCAAGAGGCTTTAATTCTTGAGTCAATTGCACCTTGTAAGCGTGTAAATGCAAGTCTTTATGCATAATGTTCATCAACGAAGAGCGTGAGAGGTGCAATTGTTGGGCACGACGACGAGTTGAGGTGGACGGCTCTTCAGTCACACTATCGCGAACAGCAGCAATATTTTCTGCAGTACAAGCTGTACGAGTATGCACTGGTGTTTTCACATCTCCTACAGACCCGGTTTGCTCAAATTTTTGCACGATTTTTCCGATTGTACGCACATTTGGACGATTAAATTGACCGAAAAAATCACGAAGTGCACGATATGCATTTTGATTTGAACGTCAATTTTTATAATAAGCCTGAATAACTTTAACGCGTTGCTCGATTGTGTATCTTTACATGGTTCAAATTGAGTTAGTCTGGAATTGAGAAATGTCAAATGATATGCAGAAAAAAACTTGACGTTTAGGTGTGGTTCACATTCAACATCGGCCATTAACATTTAACCACCCTTTACAAAGGTACTTCTACTTTACCGTATATTAAACAAACTGCAAATGGTGAAGCTTATATTGTTTTTTGTACTGAACACTAACGTGTTTTTGAAGCATCGAAAACGGTTTTAGCTAGCCAATCATAAAAGGACTTAAGTCGTCCGTATACTAATTCGCATCAGGTGCACAATGAGTCCCAGCTGTATACAGTGGCTTAAAAAAGTTGGACACACATTCAATTATTTTTGTTGTGAGCCAATAATGGTTTTGAAAAACAAACTTTATTTAATATTATTTTTTGTTTTAATGGTCAATCTTATCGTCAAGAAGAACTTTAATATTTAATAACATGTCAGTTGAAAAACCTCTTTTCAGAAAAGGTGTTCACACTTGAAAAGCAAATTTTCATTTGACAGACAGTAGCCATATGTTTGTTATTATAGCGATTTGTTTCATTGTGCTTGGTTTAGTTCATGTCGCTGCATGTCGCGGGCCATTTCGGAAAATATGTGCGTATTTTTGCGTGCACCGCGATACTCCTCTGACTTCTCCTCCCACAACTCCACAAATATCGCCTCATGAAGGTCACTCCACTTCACGTGCTCCTTGTATTTTTTTTTTCATTTTCAAGATGTTTTCTAATTGGGAAGAAAGTTTGTCTATAAATCACAACAAATGAAAACAGATAGGCGAAATGTCAAATATCAGTGACAACTTGGATTTTTGTAATATATTTTGACTTTACTTCAACGAACAGACTTCCGAACCAGGGTTCTTTTCTAATTTTTCAGAGTTTTTCGCTGAAAAGCAAACAAATATCAGCTTTTCATTTGACAGTTCTTCTATGGTGAAAAACTTTATATCATGTTGCTTTTCAGATGAAAAGCCATTATTGTTCGAAAAGAGGCTTTTCGGCCTTAGTGTGAACATACTATTAAAAGAGAACTTGGCCAAAAGTACTGAGAAGTTTGGTTTACTATTATAAAGATAACGGCGCTAAGCACAAGGAACTTAATGTGCGTTTATGTATAGTTGAGTGGTCTTAAATAGATCCCCTGGTCTGTAGGAAAATTGTAAAGTCAATGTCAAAACGCCTGAAAGTTTTAAAGAATAACAAAAGTTTGCCGACAAAATATTTTTCGTTCATTAAATATATACACGTCCGAGTTCTTTATTGATCTAAAAAATCTATATATATAAATAAGTTGCATTTTATGTTAGTAATTGATATTCTCAGTGACGCTTGAATCCATTTTGTTTCTGGAAACTTTCCATGAAATGTGACGTCAATAACAAGGTTCTTATGTATACACGGTTTTTGTATATGTATTGGTTCATGAGTAATAGCCCAGTTGGAAAGCTCGTAAGGTGCTTACTAATTAGTTCATGTTTTCCTTTAGCTTATGGTAGTAAAAATAGGATCATGCGAAAGTAAGTATATTGTTTGTTATATTTCGAGCGAAGACGTAAGGTGTCTTCGCTTACGATTGCAACAACAAAAGGAATGCACGGCTAAGTCGATCATGTTTTCGTGTGATCATTTCCATATGTACTTTATTTCATAAAGTAAGAGACATGCAGCGGCATGAAGACAACGGTTTTTAAGTAACAAGTAGTTTAACCAACGGAAAACAAGTAAAGAACAAACGTCTATTGACCGGCGTTGTAGTGACATTCATTCTGGCAAATATTTAAATTAAAAAAATTTAACCATCCCGTTTTGAATTCTAATTTCAGGCTTTCAACTTCAAAACTTAACTGGTACATAAAAAACCAATAAAAACATGACAGAAAGTGGAAGGAGAGCGAAAAAATATTTGAAAGTTGAGCGAAAGTTTGATCCGTGGCCTTACGTTCACCTTCTTTTGTAAGTGAAAACGTAAGCAGTGCTTACAATTTCCGTTGTCGAGAAGGTTCAAACCTATTATGTACACGTAGTATATCAATAGAGCACGGTACCTTATGTTTTCATGCATACATCCGACTTATTAAATAAAGTGCATCAGAATGGAAACACGAACGATTCCGATCTTCGGGAGTACATTCCCTGTACTTTGTTTTAGTAAAGGAAAACGTAAGTACCTATGATGCTTATTATGCTTTACAAAAGGAAGCCTACTAGATGCGGCCATGCCTTTGTAAAAGTAATTGGGATTCGGAAGGGACATTTGCATGCCTCGCGGACGAAAAGTAAGTAGGCTATAAGGCATTATAGAAGATGGTTTTTCCCACTGGGAGGTTTTTTAGTGAAATTCTGTAATCTATATTTGTATACAAAAATTAATTGCTGTGCGTTTGTCTTGCTAAAACACGAAAGCGACTGGGTCGATTGTGCTCAAGTTTTTGCAGTAAATATGTTTCTTGTACTATATGGTTTAGAAATAATGAAAAGTAGTATTAGATAATAGGGAGTGGCATCTTCCGTACAAATCAAACGTGATATTTTGGCCGATATCTGGCCGATTTGCATAAAATTTCGAATAGAGGGGTTTAAAGATACGGTTAGTATTTAGGAATTATATATTTGGCTCTCTCTGGAACACCGAATAGCACTGTGATACAAACTGTGTTGAAATCTGCTAAAGACTCTTAAACCGGTCATACGATTAGCATAGAAATTTGTATACAGTGATATTAAGGCAAGGCGATTATTATGGCGCTTTTTATTTTCTTTATCTTGAACATCAGAGGGAGCTGTAGATCAAATCTAAAAAAACACGTTAAAACTACTAAAGCATATGTATCTAAGGATTTTCAGAAAGGCAGAGTCCTTCGGACATGTTAACTTAATTTAAATGCGTTTGGCCACGCGTGCACTCCAAGAGCTGCCAATCGAAGCACGAACTGTTATTGCAATAAGAAAGCACAGGTGCGTCGTTGGACACACGAGAGAAGCAAAGCTTTTTCGCAGTTACATAGATTTGATAGCTTAATAATTTTTACTTTCTAATAAATTAACTTTTAAGCACAAAAATTTAAAATAACATTAAATAAATTACATATATACAGAAAACATATTTACTGCTTATTTTTTTATTGTTGAATGTCAAATATCCACGCCAATCACATATACGGGCATATAATGCCAGCGACTCTCCATTTTAACTCTCCACACATGGTTGTGAACTTGGCTGCACTGACTCATGCATGCGTTTGTTAATTCCATATTTATTGATATCATCTATTTTTTTGACACTTAAAAACGCACTTGTCAACGCACTTGTGGCCATAATTTTCTTCGTACCAACATCACCACAAACGCATTCACAATACAAACAAACCGATGCTGGAGACACCTTGTGGCAAATAAAAGCAAATTTTTGATAGTTGTAGCATAGCAAATATACAATCCTCTATCTATTGATAGATGGTGACGATCTACTGCAACATAGCTTCTGTTATAATTAGTATTGAATTAACAACCGTTTTTAATAAGTCTTTGTGGCCTGGTGGATAGTGTATTGAACTATCATCTAGGAGAACACAGGTTCGATCCCCATGGGAAGACCACAAAATATTATTAGTATTTAATATTAAAGCATTAAATTTTCTTGTTGTAATAAGCGCTAGCCACAAAGAAACCATCAAATTTCCAGATTTCACTCCAAGCAAATCACAGAACGAGGAGTAAAAAGCTTCGCTTCAAAAAAAAAAATTATTCTTAGTTAACCGAAAAAAACAATTTTAGCAACAAACACTAATTAAAAGCGTGATAACATGCAACTTAAACAGAAAATAAATAGTGGCAGATGAAAGAAGTTGATTTTTCACATTAGAGTGGGAAATCTGTCCATTTTGATAGACCCGGTAAATGGCGCTGCGATCGAGTTACAGGAAATTTCTTTCGAAATCGCTCATGCGATTTGCATGAAAATTTCCATATAGGGGTTTTCGGATACAGTGTTGACTTATTTATTCTGTTCTATTTTAAAGACAAGAGGGCGCTGTAGTACAAACATTTTAAGAAACCTCGAAGGCGGAGTCAATTTAATTCTCATCGAACTCCTACGCCAGTTTTCCGATTCAACTAAATTTTGCATATATATTCTTTGTTCGACTTCAAATAAATATTGCACATATATTCTTTGGTATAATGAGCAGTCCGTAGTCCAAAAAAGTAGGTGGCATTATGCAGGGGGCGTGACACTTTCATTTTAATCAAACTTCTCTTACACCGTTTGTCCGACTTCAACCAAATTTTTCTGATATATTTTTGGTGTAATGAGCAGTTCGTAGTCTAGAAAAGTGGACGGTATTTGACAGAGGGACATATCACTTTATTCGAAGACCTTTTACACCGTCTGGCTTCAACCAAATTTTGCGCATTTTTTGATATTTTGGATAGTCTGCAGAATAAAAAGTATGTGGGATTAGACAAGAGGTGTGCCACTTTAATTTTAATCAAACTCCTACACCGCTTGGTATAATGAGCAGAACGCACTTTAGAAAATTTATCATAATTAGACCCCTTGTCCCATGTCAATTTAATTTAAAAACTTTATTTCAGTAAATATCTACTATGTATATCAGGACTGCCATTCTGGCACTAAATATGCTAGATTTGACTCTATTTTGTTTCAAATGGCATCTTATTTTTTTAATTTGGCACAAGGTGACAAAGTGGCACTTTTTCAAAAATTGTTTAATTTTCTTGCACACGTTTTTTAAAATATGTAAAATATGTATGTATTTACATTAAAATAAATTTTTGTGCAATCCTTAGCTCTTACTATTTTTTGAGCTACCGACATTTTTTTTACTTTGACAATTAAAGCAGCTGGCTTATTTGACTTCGTTATTGCAGTTTTTTTTTAGCAGCGTGGTTCTTATGTTTTCGAGCTAAAAATGAGCAAACAATATTTGCATCGGTACCGTGCTGACTGGGAAAGATCAGGTTTATTAAAATTGGCTCTTTTTTTGGCACTATACAAGGAGCATGACAATTTTTTGGAAGTCTATATATTAGTTTTAAGCGTTGCGTAGATTCACATCAAAAAATAACTGCAACAATAAGGAGATGTAAGCAATTAAAAGCTTTTTCAAAATATGCAGTTTGAGCCAAAAAAAAAAAGGTGGCAAAAGTGACAAAAAAAGGAGAAGTGATAATAAAGGTTTATTTCATAATTTTAACAGTATAAAGTGCCGCTTTTTCATAAGGACATAAGGAAATTTTATAAATGAAAGTAATGCAAACGGAAAAAAAATTTATAAAACGGATCGCTGTGGGTTGTATTACGTTCCATACATTACACATACCTTGAATGATGCTACACCACGCCAAAATATTAAAAAAATTTGTCTTCCTCTAACTTTATTTTTCCATTTATATTGTCATTATTCGTGTATCTTATATTTTGATCCACTGTGTGTATACAATATGAGGACAATTTTTACACATTAGCATAAAGTTTCTATGAAAAAACAGTGTGCGAGAGAAAATGTAAGCAATAAGAGCTTTGAGGGCAATGCGTCGCTCACTCCAATATTTTTTGGTTGTTGTGAACTTTTCTGTGCTTACTTTTCGTTAGTACGTATTTAGAATTTTTTTTTTAAGAGTTTTAAACATTATCTTTCTATTTTAGGTGGTCGCTGATTTCGAATCTGATGTCAGTATTTTAAAATTCAAAATGAGCGATAGGGTTACCACATATTTTTTTTATTTTTACGAATTCGGCGAACACTTGGTAAAAAGATCTAACATCTTAAATTTTAAAATACTGACATGAGAATCGAAATTAGCGACCCATAAACATATAAAATGTTAAATTACCATACGAATTTAAAAATAAATTTTATAAGGTGGCAATTCTGTGGCAAAAACTTAGATAGGCACCCTATCCGCTATCTTGAATTTTAAAATTTTGACATTAGATTCGAAATCAGCGACCCCTAAGACTCGTAGGAAATGTTTAAAACTCGTAAAAAGCATATTATTAGGTTGCAGCCCCAGGGTAAAAATTTAGGTGCCAACTCTTTAAACTGTGAAATCATATTCGAAATAAAATTTTATTTACTTATATTATTAATTTTTCCGTTGTTAGAATTTCAAAATTGTAAGGATTCGCAGCAAGAAAAAAAAACGAGATTGCAATCCTGTCCGCCATCTTGAATTTCAAAATTCTGACATCAGATTCGAGACCAGTGATCGAGGGGGCGAACCTTTACATGGCAACGTGTCTGACCGCCTCAACCTGGCGAGGCCAGCATTATCCATGTCGAAATCGTCTCAAGTCGACTCAAACCTCCAAGTGGTGTTCCCTGGGCAACGGCAAACTGGCATCCGTCAGTTTGACGGCTAATTTGAGCGGCGGGTCGCTCCATAGACCTTAAACATGGAATGTGCGCAGGGTTTGGGTCTCGCCACATTATTACTGCCCAATGAACATTAAACCAGCCTCGGATAAGAACCCCAATTACGTTGACGACCACCGCAAACGAAAAGCGGACAAGGATTTACGGATATGCACCTGGAATGTCCGGACCCTTTAAAGGGAAGGTGCCATTATCCAACGGGCGGAAGCCCTCAAAACAATAAAATCTGACATCACCGCCATCCAGGAAATGCGATGGAAAGGGCAAGGCTGCTCTAAACAAGCACACTGCGATATCTACTACAGCTGTCATGTGGAGAAGCGCGAATTCGGATGTGGATTCGTCGTTAGCCGGAAACTACGTCACCTTGTTTCCCGGTTCAAACCTGTGAACGAAAGATTGGCCACGATCCGCATCAAGGCAAAATTTGTCTACATTAGCCTTATTTGCGCGCACGCCCCGACGGAGGAAAAGTACAAAGCCGTCAAGGACGCTTTCTACGCTAGCCTTAAGGACGTATACGACCACCTTCCGGTCCATGACGTGAAAATAGTCCTCGGCGATTTTAATGCGAAAGTCGGAAGGAAAGGCATCTTTGGCCCCACTGTCGGTCAGTTCAGTCTTCATGAGACCTCCACGAACAACGGTCTAGGACTGATCGACTTCGCCGAGGCACGAAACATGGTAGTTAGTAGCACCCGATTTAAGCACCTCGACATCCACAAAGCCACCACCCCGGATCAAAAAACGCGAAACCAAATTGATCATGTTGTAATCGACGGAAGGCATGATGTGCGTACATTTCGGGGGGGTCAACATTGACTCCGATCATTATCTTGTTGCAGCCAAGATCCGCATGCGATTATGCAATGCGAAGAACATACGCACAGGAATGCAACGAAAGCTAGATGTCGCTAAGCTGCAATTATAACGAACTGCCGAGGCCTACTCCGCTCAAATCTCGGTTAAGCTCAACCAACCAACCTCTGGACCCGACGACGCCGGCGGACTTTGGGCGCATATATCCCACTCCATGCGCGCTGCCGCTGAAGAAGTCATTGGTTTCCGGCGCCCGCAACCTCGGAACCAATGGTACGATCAGGAGTGTCGCATCGCGACAGCAGTAAAAAACGTCGCATACAGAAAAACGCTGCAGTCAGCTGCAACGCGAGCCGTGCGAGAGAACTACCGCGAAAAGAGGAAGGAAGAGAGACGCCTTTTCAGGCGCAAGAAAAGAGAGCAGGAAAAGCGTGAGCGTGAGGAACTAGAGGTATACCAGGGCAAGAAGGATGCACGAAAATTCTATCAACAGGTAAGCGTCTAACCCAAGGTTTCAAGCCCGGAGCATCCACTTGCAGAGACGAAAATGGAGATCTGAATACGGATACACAGTGTGTGCTTAGATTGTGGAGACAGCACTTCTCCGATTTACTTACTGGCGACGATTCCACCAATGCCGCCCATCGAGAGCGCAGTGCAGTGCCACCAATCGACGATGACGGAGTGGAAGTATCACCACCTAGCCATGAAGAGGTTCGAGTTGCTATCCAACGACTCAAAAACAATAAAGCAGCGGGTGCTGACGGCCTGTCAGCTGAATTGTTTAAAACCGGCGGCGATGAATTGATAAGGCGCATGCATCAGCTCATTAGCAAAATATGGCTAGCAGAAAGCATGCTCGACGATTGGAACCTCAGCGTACTGTGTCCTATACTTAAGAAAGGAGACCCAACAATCAAGAGGTTTCAGGCAAGGCGATCCACTGTCATGCGATCTCTTCCACATCATCATGGAGGGGATCGTACGAAAGACCGGTGTGCATCGTAAAGGCACCATTTTCTATAAAGGTGTCCAGCTCCTTGCGTACGCTGATGATATTGATATTGTTGGCAGAACCAAGAGAGATGTTACCGCTGCTTTCTCCGCTATCGAAAAGAAATCAGCCAAAGTGGGTTTGACGATAAATGAGGGTAAAACAAAGTATATGCTGTCTACAAACAAGGGAGCGCGGCGTTTAGACACCCACGTTTCATCCGGCAGCTATAACTTTAAAGTAGTCAAGGAGTTTGTATACCTTGGCAACGCCATTAATTCCAACAACGAAATCAGCCTGGAGATAAAGCGAAGAGTAATAATTGCTAATAGGTGCTACTACGGGCTCAGTAAGCAACTAAGTTCCAGAGCCCTCTCCCGATCGACAAAACTAACACTCTACAAGACGCTCGTTCTACCTGTGCTGCTTTATGGCGCTGAGGCATGAGTAGTTTCGCAATCTGACGCAGCCGCTCGGGGGGTGTTCGAGAGAAAAGTTCTTCGCAAAATCTTCGGTCCTGTTCGAGTTGGCAATGACTATCGCATCCGAATGAACCACGAGCTGTATGAGCTCTACGAAGACATTGACGTTGTTCGGCGTATAACTGTGCAGCGACTACTCTGGCTGGGTCATGTCCATCGTATGGACGACGAAGCTTCAGCGAAAAAGGTGCTCGAGGCGAGGGTAGCTGGTTAACGACGACGAGGGAGACCATGCCTCCAATAGATGGACCAGGCTGAGGAAGCCCTAACCGCACTTGGTGTATCCGATTGGAGAAGGCGCGCGCAAAGCAGAGGCGCCTGGCGAGAGCTGATGAGGTCGGTCGAAACCCGGACACGGGTTGTTACGGCCACCTAAGTAAGTAAGTAATGTATACATGCATACATATTTTTTGAAATTTTTCTTTCAATAAAAATCGTCACATCGCCGCCTAAAGAAGTTTCACTTTAAAAACAAAATCTTTTTATTATGAAATTTCTGACATTGTTAGCATCGTCGCTGATCATACTCTCTTTCTCAGCTCCCATAATTGTCAAAATCAATGCAAATAATTTGCAGTCACTTGGCAAAATTAGTCTTCGCTCAGTGTAGTTTGTGTGTAGTTTCGCGTTATTTTCAATGTTATGGTAGTTTTGTGGCCAAAAGCCAATATCTTTGCTTGACATAACGATAGATGGATGAAATTTTGTACATGGAGGAAATATATAATAAACCTTCTAGAGAATGAAAATGGGCGGATTTGGTCAATAACCCCGTCTACCTCTCATATAACACAAAAAATGTAAGCGCTATATTTTTTCGTATTAAAGTTATATCAAAATAATTCACTCTGAAATCTGTAATTTATGTGTAATATACTAGTGGATTAATAAAAAGTGTTTTCCCACGCCCACCTCCCATACTTTTTACACGAAATTCGCATAGCACTAAGAAGGAGTCATCGTATACCAATAAAATGTGGTATATAATTTGAAATCGCTAATATAAGATCACAGACGAAAATATTTGTAAAATCCGCCCACAACCACGTCTACCTCCCACACAAAACAAAAATTGAAAACACTAATTTTTTTCGTATTGAAATTATATTAAAATAACTCACTCAAAATATGAAATGTATGTGTGGATAAAAAAAAAATCTCCACGCCCACCTCCCATACTTTTTATATAAAATTTGCATAGCGATAAGAAAAAGTCGTCTTATACTTTGAAAAGTCGAAAATGCTCCCATTTTTTAACCTATCCCTCATTTCAATTATTTATCTCTTAAATATACGAAAATTAAATTTCTGCTCATTTTGGAACATGGCTTCTACATAAATTGTATGATCATGTTTCGATAAATGTCGGCACCGGTTGTAGTGCTCCAAATGATCACAACGTTAGTTTTCGTGTGTTTTAAAGATAAAAGAATGAAACTAGGGCATAGGTGTTAAAAAATGAGAGCATTTTTCGACTTTTGGGGACTTTTTCGTTAAAATATCTAAATCCAACCTAAAAATCAACGGAATGGAAAAACGGAAAAACTCGAAAATTTTTTCGACTAAAAATAAAACATATTTTCTTACAATTATTGAAGGTGCTTCTAGTGAGAAGTATGTGTTTTAAAATTTTTTATGATCTTTTTATGATCGAAATGCTAGAAATCACTTTAAGTAATTTTTTAAAAAAATTCAAGAAAAATTTTTTTTCGAATTTCGGTTTTTCAAATTCTTGCAAAAATAGCTAATACTATGTCAAAATTATTCACGGTGTTTTTTCCAAATTTTGTTTTTTTTTTAATTTTTGGAAATATTTTTTGTACAAATATTCAAACTCGTAATTTTCAAAAAGGTACACTTTTAGCAAAAAAATTCATAACGACCAGGCTATTCAACATAGTTACACAATTTTTTGCATCTGCATTAGGTATAGCTTAAGAAAAGATTTCCAGATGATTTCATTAAAATTTTTGAATTTGGATATTTTAAAATTTTTTTTTAAGAAGCAGGAAAAAACACAACTCTAGAGGGTTTCGTCCAATTTTCATATTTGATAGCTTATTTTAAAGAAAAATTAAATAAAAAACGAACTGCGAACCAGCTTTTTGAAAATTTATTATTGTACAAAAGTTATTTGGATTTTATCAAAAAATGAACACTTTTTCCCATATAACCAAGTACTGACATGTACCGATGCTTGCCGGCACGGGTTCCCATGGGCCTAGGTATACCAACTTTTTCTTATAGTTCTTTTAACATCATACAAAGAAATAAAGGAGGTATGCTTTAAAAAAACAACTTCAATTTGTAAGGGACACTCTAACATAATATACATATTGTTATATTTTTGCGTAGACACTGAAACTTCATTGCATTGTCTTCGAATTGTCTTTCGAATTCGAGTTTTTTTAAGGGAATTTTTACTAAAATAGTTATTGCAGAGAATATTTTGGCATGTTTACATTCTCGATAGCTTGGGGAACTTCGGGGAACTTTTAAATCAAAATAGTAATTTGTCTAAATAACCAATAATTTTTTTATGCATTAATTTTTTTCATCACAAAAACAAAATATTTTCGAAACTTCAATTGTTTTTTGGGCTTGCATATATCTAAGGATATATTAAAAAAACTAAGAAGGATTGAAAATGTTCCTTCATATTTACAATAAAATTTATTTATATTCAAGGTATGTGCCATTTTTATTAATATTTTCAATAATTTTATTGCTGCCAACCAAGCAGGACTTGATAAATGTAATTCACATTTTCAGAAGAGATAGCTTAAATATTTTCAATCCAAATGCCATAACTAATGTTTCCAATTTCTAAAGTTTTTTATTCTGACTTATGGCCACAGAATGGCGTTGCTGGCCCTCTATGCATCGTTCGTATTTAATGTTGCCTTTGCGACAGATCTAGGACAATTGCATTAAATAAGGTAATGGGTTGACCAAGGTTATTTAATTATCATTAACTACCAACAATAACTTTAGTGCACTATTTTCTTGCATTGAACTAATTTTTGATCAAAGTAATACATAAATATTTAATTATCACTAAAGTGTATGGTAAATAATGCACTAATATTGCAGTATAAGTAAAACGCATTATGAATAATGCACTATTATTACATTATCACTAACAAACCATCCAACCAATTTTGATGAAAAGTATTTTCTCATATATGTCATAGTCGAGCTTTTGTTTTCTTTTGCTGGCATGGTAAATACGCCTCGCAGGCAGAGTTTTTCAGACAAAAACAAGATTACAAGTTTCTTCCTAAATTTGAGAAATGCTATAATTTTGCTTGTTATATTCAATTATTTATGTTAAAGTTCAGTTTTATTTAATTCAATAAAAAATCTTTTGCATAACTTCATAATGCTTTTTAATGATAATGCAATAATACTACATTAATAATAATGCGTTTTGGGGATTCATAATAGCATTATGGATAATGCACAATATTAGTGCATTATCTACCATACACTTTAGTGATAATAAAATATTAAAGCATTACTTTGATAAAAAATTAGTGCAATTAAAACTTAGTGCTCTAAATTTTTTATAGTTAATGGTAATGAAATAATATTTTCACTAAAATAATTTTTTTTTTAATTTGATGGTAATGTAAAAGTAATGAAAATCGCACAGGTCTAATTTGCAACGATATTTAATGCTAAATGATGAAGACAAGTATATAAAGGCAAGAACGATTGAGTAAAGATCACGCAATAGGCTGAGCAAAAATTGCCTCTCTCTGCGTATTACGTCATTTGCTGCTTATTTTGAGAGCACACCAAAGATTTAATATGGAGAAATGTAAACATTTCAACTAAACAAACAATGTAATGTTTTCAATAGTGTATATATCAACAAATAATATAAAATAATATTTATATTTATTTTAAGTTAAATCATTTGAGTTTTCATAAAGATTATACTGCTTCAAAATAAATGTGTGGTACATTCTTGATATACAGACTCAACACCAATGTCCAACACAAAGGTCCTGTAGAAACTATTTTAAAATAAACCATAACTGAAATGTTGAGAACAATTTTTATTTTTTCAGTGTTTAAAGAATTGCGGCCGTGGCGCAGTGGGTAGAGTGTGTGGTCCATACGCCAGAGAACCCTGGTTCGAATCCCACCTGACACAGAAAGTTTTTTAAATTGAATTAATTTTTCTGTACGGCCGTCACCACTTTCCAGACAATGGCAAGCCTCAGAGAGTAAAAACTGCCATGAAAAGCTTCTTGAGAACATAAGCCGTTTGGAGTCGGCATAAAACATGTAGGTCCAGTTCACGATCATTTGTGTTCAAACATTTCATAACACACACTACACAATTGATCAAAAGAAGCTCGGTCAAAGTTTTTACAAGGGCTGAAATGGCCAATACGTTTTTTTTTAAATCTATAAAATACTGTTAAAGTAAAATACTGGCAAAAAACTTATTGAGCGGTTAATATATAAGGGCCGGCAGTACAATTAAAGGCATCCCAGAATCGATTTTTTTTTTGTTTTAAATGACTTAAAAACATTTCAAAACTATGTAACAAAATTTTTAAAAGATAATTTAAATACATATTATGAAAGTTATAAGCTTGACAAGACACCCGTGAGTGAGTTCGATATAATATAAAAATCAAGCTACTACAGCTGTTATTTTATTATATTATTTATTTTATCTGCTCAAACTTTACATTTTTTTTTCATTGTTGCAATTCCACACAGCACACTTCTTTTTTAACAAATAATTGCATGTCTCTATTTATTTAATTTAATGCAAAATGATTACAAACCGAATGAAAACGGACAATTGTGGACAAAAATGGCGTGTAGAAAACAGCTGATCGCTGATAGAAACTAACGGACATTGTTCTTCAAGAATATATATTTTATATTAAAGATTTTAAATGTAATTCTTATAAATATAAATTTTTAAGAATTTTAAAAAATTGATATTAAATAAAAAAGTGCCGTAATAAATAATTTATTTTGATTACTTAAACACACTGTATAATCAACATTTAGAAACACTGTAGAATCATAACGTGTTCATGCAATTATTTGTTTATATTTTTTTAGCCATTAACAGCAAACACGTTTTTAAGATCGAATATTTAAATGTTAATGACCAACAAATTCACACATATGTTTTAACTTTTCCCGAGCATTTATTTTCAATGTGTACAACCAAAATATTTATATTTTTTCTTTGGCTTTGCGGCAAACGTAGGCGAACGCTTGAGGAAGTTTGATATAAATTAGTGCTTTGGGTGAGTTTTAACCGTACAAGTTAGACATTAGTATGTAAATTTGTTTTTTTCTAATGTCACATCGTCCCATACTAAACCTCATACTAATTTATTTTTCCGACTTTATTATGACTTCAGTAGTTTTGAGAGTTTATTGGTTCATGCTTTGATTAGATAGGCTTCTGTTTGTGGTTTGCTGTACGATAAAAGACCACTACAATCAAAAATTATTTAAACTCGTTTAAATTTCAATAAACTTCATTTTCAATGAAGTATCTGCGTCCTGTTGTATTTCTGTGCCCAAATAAAAATTTTAATGAAGCATTATTCCGACTGATGTTTGCATAGGCGACAACGACGGTAGTGTTCACTCAAGTGGTTTTGTGTTCTGCGTGCAATTCGGGAACGGCCCATTTGCTGCACAGAAGCTTCTGTTGCAATAATTCCGCCAGCACTTTGCAGCGTTGATAGCATCGTTGCGTTGATAGCAACTGGAGAATAGAAGTTTGCAAAAACTGCTATAAAAAACTTAAATTGTTGCGAGGAAACTCGGCCGCTGAATGGTGGTCAACTTGTGCGTGTATCAGCTTGTGCGTATGACAGACCAAACTGATGTATACAAAAAAGCGTACATCTCTTCACATGAATACATCATCACCGTCGTAATGTAATTAATATGCACCGAATCCATCACCATATCGAGCATGTCGGCGCAGACATCGACAAATGCAGGCTTCCGAAAAGCGCTCTGGGCCATGCTTTTTGAGGAATTTGAAAACTTTTTTCGATTTTCATCATTTTGTGCAATCTTGTGAAGCATATTAAAATCACATGATAAAGAGACAAAAAAAAAAAAAAATACATTTTCCGAAACTTTTTCGAAACCTATAATTAGCATAATTTTGCGATAAGATTTTTAAAATTTGTTCTCTTGTTGTTTGGTATTCTTATTGAACGTGACGGAAACTGCTTGAAAAGTAGCTCGTTCAGTCAGCATCTTAACTTTTTTCGTGGCCTTAAGCTTGAAACGCCTTCGAATCAACAGCATTTAGTGAATGAACACAAGGAATTGATAATTAGTGGAAACAACACTCGCCATTTCATTTTTCATTGACTAGACTATCTCAGTCTACAGCAGAACGCTTCCGAAGGAATCACCCTTGCATTCAGTGGAAAAATTAAAAAGTTTTACCTAATGTTTGAAGCTAATTTATTTTAATTAACATAATGAGCCAAGTGGTTTGGCCCTTATGTAATGTGTCTGCTTTAATTTTTAATACTCATAATGCGAATTTAACTCGTTTTTTTCATCATGTTCCTCCGGGCCAAATTTGGTTTATTTAACATTAACCGCATGTATTAAATAGAGCAGCAGGTAGAAACAATTTTCAGAACTTCTCGCTTTTCAATACCATCATAAAGATGTAATAGGTAACACATATATATTAATATGCAAACAAAAATATTGTGATCCCTTTTTTCCATCACATATTCACATAAAACTTATATCGATGGAAAGGTATTTTCGAGTAGATGTGCACAATATAATTTTTATTCGAATATATTGTCATTGAGATAGGTAAGACTAAGCAAATGTAAAAACCCTTTATCCTAATGCAACACTGAGAAACCAACAACAAAAAAAAAAAATAGCGGCACAGCTCCATTAACCCTATTTGTCCCCTATTTATATAGAAAGCATAAATATGTAATCGTTTTAAATTTTCCATTCTTAATTTTTTTGGAAAAGCATGGTCCCATATGGGACTGCTCTGCACAACTGAGGTTTTCACTTTTCAAAGAGGAAAACGAAATAAGTTTTGGGTATTTTAGTATTTTTTAATACAATCATGTAGAAAAAAAAATATTTTATAGATCTTTTTTATAAAAAAGAAAAATTAATTAGAAATCAGTGTTTTGAATGATATTAAATAGTATTTATTTTAGTGTGTGGTATTTTACGAAGCAAGGAATGCACAAACCAACATTACATTTTTTGCATTCAGTTCTGCTTCGGGATGTGCAACAATATGCAACACTTCTTCTTCTAATAGCTGATGGTGTCAGCCTATGATTCAGGCCGTTATGACAAAACGTATTTTCTGGATTATCGTTAGGTTTTCGTTTCCGGCTTGAAAAGCTTGGGCTTCCGAAATTTCGAAATCCGATTTCGTTGCGAAATCATAAGGAAAATCGTATGAAGGGTTTGACACGACTTCGTAACGAAGTATCGTAATGGTTTCGGAACGAGTCCGAACGAAAATGTTACGAAAAAGTTACGATTTCGTTCAGACAGTTCGAAAGAAATTAAATTTTACTCTGTTAGCATTTTAATATGTCGTACAAGCTGTCGCATAACAAAATTTTATATAAATTCGTATAAAAAGTGATACTGTTCCGATATTTGCGTAACGAAATTGTAATGATATCTTTAAGATAGCTCAAAATAGTGACAAATTAGTCGGAATTTCGACATAGTCGTCAACTATGGTTTGCTGGGTAGATATGGCATGAAAAATGTCACTTTTCCAAAAAAATTTTTCAATAATTAAGTGAAGTTTTCAAGAAAATTAAAATCATTATCACAGTTTATCTAAAAAAGTAATTACATTTTGAATTAAATAGTCTCATTTCTGTTAGTTCTTTACACTTTCTGGACCCTAAGGGGGGGGGGGTTTGAACACCTAAAACCCCCCTTTTCTACGGGCCTGCTCTGAATCTGTTTTTTATTTTAGACAAAACATGCTCCAGAAAATTACCTACAATAGCTCCTTAATTTTTTAGCTTCCGCAGACAAAATTTACGGGAAAGTGTTAAGAAAGCTTCCATTTAAATCATATTGAAATTGAAAAAATATTGTAAATGCGTTCTTTTTTTATTTGCGTTTTAAGCTTTTGGATATTATAGCATTTTTTCCATACAATTCCATACAATTTCCATATTCTTTTGCTTAAAAATGCAAAAGAATTATATACAATAAAAAAATTTCCTTTTAGTTTTGACTTTAAAAAGCTTTGTAACCTTTGGAAAACTGTGTCAGCTTTAAGCAATCTACTATTACGGTACCATATGGAGTACCCAGTTGCGTCCATATGGATCCATATGGTACTGGCAAAGAAAATCATTGAATTGCTTGCACTAAAAGTAAAAAAGTATCAAAAAAGATTATTTTGAAAAAGTATGGGGTTTTTGTTGATTCTAAATACATATATATCATTGGCAAAAAATTTGCGTAAAAATTAAAAAAAAAAATTATATTTCATTACCATGTTGTTTTTTAAAGGCTTTTATTAAGAGTCTGGTAGAAAAACTATGAAACCTAGAGACTCGAAAGTTACTAGATCTTAAAAAAAAATGTTTTAGGATGTAATAGACGTCTTTTTTAGCATGAAATAACATTCTTCTGATTAAAACCTAAATAAACTTCACGAGTATATTTTGTGGCAATTGCCACGAATTGTGACAATTCGGGTAAAGCATCGTAGCATACACGAGCAAGAGTGGAATGCGAGAGAGTCGCACACACTTCAAGAGCAGTGTTGCCAAATTTTGAATTCTAAAATCCACCAAAAAGCCGAAAAATATGCGCTTTTTCCTCAAAAATGCACCAGATTTTAAGACTTTCAAAAATGTTGCAACGCCAATTCTACACGAAGCAATATATTGAAAATATTGCATACGTTTGTGGAAAGTTACAAACATCAAATTGTACATTAATTTAAAAGGATTCACTTAAAAAACTTAAATGAAACTTATTAAGCGAACCTTAATTCTAAAATGAGATTTCGTATATTTGTAAATTTAATTATATTCTGAATTGGTTATTGTTTAAATTTTTAAAAATTTGTTCTTTCACAACTTTGTGTAAGCCTTATTAAACCTTATAAATAACCAAATATTTATAAGTTTTCATTTATAAAATGAATTTTTTTATCTTTTTTAAATCTGATGCAATCTAAGATAGTTTAAGCGGCAAAAAATATTGAAATTGATGATCAAAATACCAATTTCGATTTATACCGAAAAATTGATGCTTTTTTCTATCTTATTATTATTATTACGCAGGCGCATTTTTTGTGACGACTATCAAATCTGTACTATAGTCGCGATTTTCATAAATAGGGTAGCAATTGAAAGGTCTTGCTTTGCAGATGTGCAATAAGGTATTTTTTTTTCTTAAAAATTGTGTATTTTTGAAAAAATGTTAAAACAATTTTCTATGAAAAAACAACCAAATTTTTTTGTGATGCCTAAAAGTTGCTATGATAAGACCTTATGCTATGCTATTGCTATGCTATGATAAGTAATAACTGTTCTACTTAACAAATCAACAAAATCTTAGAAAATTTCTATGAAATCCTTGGTTCAAATGTGAAAATAGTCCTTAATATAAAAACAAAATTACCTTTCACTGGATATTTTTTATTTTGGCGTTCTAACGCCACACGGATTACTAGTTTATAATTGGTTATTTTGTTCAATATTTCTGTTCAGGCTATGTGTTGGTGCGTTCAGCAAAAAAACAAAAGAAAAACCGATTTTGATATGGCCGAATTTCGGCCACAGGCGATACTAGTAAAAATAATTCCACAAATTAATCATAATAACGCATCTGCTTAACTTTTAAATGACACTGTACACTAATGTTGGATAAATAAATTCGTTGTGACATATATATATATAATATCTATTATGTAATATTTTTTCGTGGCCGCACGGTGGTTTGATCAGTACAAGCTACGTGGTCAAAATTATTTTATGTTGGTTTTGTACTTTTGAGGTGAAAACAAAAATAAAACTGTTCTTACGGATATGTACCGTTCGCCTGCTCAGGGCCGCGTTAAGCAAGGGGATCACGGGTGCAGCTGCCAAGGGGCGAAAAAATGTTAGTAGCGGCATTTTGAAGAATAAAAAAAAAACATGTATTTCATTTTGTTAAAACTTACTTATTACTTATTATACTCATGTAACTTATTACATATAATGAAATTATCGGGCATAGGCAATGTGACCAACTACTTTTGATGAAATTTCGGAATAGATTCCGGAATCTGAATAGAAATTTCGGAATGATATACAAGTATTTGCATTCGTCAATTTGACAACTTTTGTGGTTTTAAGGCAGTATTCTAGTGTAATTTTTTAAAAATCTTTTCTTTATTTTCATATTTTCAAAGTTTAGACCTTTAAGAAAATATCCTCCAAATGAACTTTAGCCCTAGAAAGATAACCCTATTTGAAGAGAGAGAGTACAAAACATGTAAAAATCAGACGTCGTTATGACGTCAGTTATCTTTCTAGTGTTAAAATATCAATTATTTTCAAAGTTAAAGATATAAGTATAGAGCCCATTTATATGACTTTGAGTTTTTTATATGACTTGAGTAGTTTTTTTCGAAACTACCTTTTCCAACACGTTTGACATGATATCGCAAGTTCTAATAGACCGATTAACTTAAAATTTGGTGTGGGACTTTTTTTATAAATCCCTCTATGACTCAGACTAAAATTATGCAAAAATACTTTGTTTTTTAATATTTTTAAAAAATGCACAACTTTTAAAAAAGCCAAACACTTACTCTTTTTATGACACAGTCGTCATTTTGCGAAAAAAATCTTTTACTTTCCCTAGTCCGGCATATAGCAACATTCTTACTAATTAAGAATCCTTTTTTTTCAGGTGACTAGAAGGGTTGAAATCGTGACAAGATAGAGGCACCCTGTTTTAGGCCCCCCCTCCCCCTCTACCAGCCAATTATTTTACAATTTTTAATTTATTTTTTTAAATTTTTTGTGTTTTATTGAAATATTAATAAACATATAATAAAAAAATGGATAGTAAAAATATTTTTCGTTTTTTTTTATGAATTTAAAAAAACGCCCGAAATTATTCACTTTAGACTAAAATGCTGCCTTAATATATTTTTAAAGAACGAAGCAATGTGCGAGTATATATTAAACCTCTGCACGGGTAGTCTTAAAAGCACCGAATTCTTGAAAATAAAAACATTTTAGGTGGCAACACTACTAACCATCTTAAATTTTAAAATTCAGACATCAGATTCGAAGTCTAAGGGGTCGCTGACTCTGTTAAATGATATTTAAAAGTCTTAAAAATACATTTTGGTAGATGGCACACTATTATAAAAAAATTACACAATTTTGGAAATCTGGCAACGAATTCGGATTCAGCGACCCATTTTAACTAGTGTTTGCTCCAGCACCGAATTTGTGAAAATAAAAAAATTTAAGGTGGCAACACCATTAACCATTTTGAATTTCAAAATTGTTACATCAGATTTGAAGTCAGCGACCCCTAAACACTGTTAAACCATGTTAAAAACTCTTAAAAATACATTTTAGTAGATGGCAATACTGTTATAAGAAAAATAACACAATTTTCGAAATCTGGCAATGAATTCGGATTCAACGACCCATTTTTACCTATTGTTTGCTCCAGCACCGAATTCATGAAAATAAAAATATTTTAGGTGGCAACACTATTAACCATCTTGTATTTTAAATTCCTGACAGTCTTAATTGCGACCGTCTAATTCTGCCATCGCATCTACAATTCCAATTTCCAATTTTTAAAATCTAAAATTCAATTTATGCATCGAATGTTATGTTTTTTGTCAGCATTAATCGTTTACAAATCCTTCATTCTGTTATGTTTAGTTTAGATTCGTTTGTCCGACGAATTATACGACGAATGATAGGATTTATTATGTTTGAGTCGTTCGGAACGACTCTTTATGGCTATGGTGTTAATTTCACTCGCTGTTATAGTTATGTAAACTACTGAACTCGACACCGAATGCAAAATTGCTGTAGTAGAAACGAGTTAATCCGTGCAGAGGTTTAGAACGTATCAACCATTTACATCGATAATTCTGACGTTTGACAACCACATTTAAAGAAGTACTAGCAACAGGATTGGTATCGGTCTTATTTTTCGTTTTGAAGCTGTATTTATCTTTCTTAGCAATTTCTCAAATAATTTTTGCCTGATTCCAGCAATTCAAAGAATTCGAAGCATCAAACATGAAAGTTGTACTTGACAAACCTAAATTATTTATATTGTGAAAATAATTATATTTGTCTCTGCGATAACTAAAAAACAATGCAGTTTACAAAATATTTTTGCAGTAGGTCGATTTACAGTAAATATCAGAGATAAAAAGACAGAAAACTTTTATTTTAAGTAGACATCACATAGCCTTCAGACAAATGGCTTATTTTCAGCTCTATTTGTATGCAGTTTGTTGAAACTCACGTATTGTGAACAGTACTGCCACTTTAAAGTTATGGAAGTTTAAAAAAATTGTGCATTTACCACACTTGTTGTAAAGTGACAGCACTGATTGTGGACGTGAATTCACCTCAAAGCTGTGAAGTGCTGTTTTATCACATGTAACCGGGGAAGTTTTACGGTGACTTTTTTAATAATAGTGGCTTGAATTCGACATAAGTGGCAGAGAAAATAAATACATAAATATGTGGTAGAGAAAACAAAAATTACAATTTGCGTTGAAAAATCAATTGACTCACCCAAAAGTATTCGATTGATTAGATGATCCACTCTCGCCAGATTAGGTGATTTATCGCCAGTTGGACAGTATTTTCTATATTTGACTTAATAACTATTTTTTGTCGATATAAGAGAAATTTCGGTATATTTCGATATAGAACAGAACATTTCGGGATTCCGAAGCTTCGCTTTGGCACACCGGAACTTGCCTCTAAATTTCGGAATGATTCCGATTTTTCGGAATGGTTGATCACATTAGACATAAGGGACATGGAGCGAGCATTGCTTAAAAAATTTACTTATCTTAAAATAGATATTAAATATGGTAGAGAACAATCCAATGATAACACGTCCAATATGTCAGGCATTTATAATGGTTTGCAGTCACGAATTAAAGACACCGTGCTTTTTTTATGGAATATAGCTTTTTTTGTGGAATATTTAATGCTCCTTAAAATTAGTTGGGTCAAATGCCGCAAAAACAGCTCAAGAAGGAACTAAATTTATCTTTAATTATCAAATAATTTTAAATTTTTTTTCGTCGTTGACATATTTATGGAATAGTCTAAGAAAAAATTGCTCCCAAATCGATAGTCATCTAGATATGACGTTTCTAAAGCAAATTTTCATGGATACAAAGAAATACTTCGTGCTTTGAAGACAATATCTAACGACATAGAGAGAAACGAACAAACAAGGCATGGACATAACAAGCGCTGAAAGAAAAGGTGTATCGAATTGGGTCCAGGACACGACATGACTGATATTGGCTTAAAGGTGATTCCGTTTGGAGCTTAAAATTTTTCGCAACACGTTAAAAATTTAATGGCATTTAATCTTTGAATTAACCATCTATTGAATTAATCACCATTTGAATTCAATTATCTTTAATCTTTAATCACCACTTGGTATTTTATGGTTTATAACATGGCGACACCTACGATTTAGTTTTTATCAAACAATTTTTTAGTAAAAATAATGAATAAATTAAAATATTCCAAACAAACAAATCAAAAAAAAAAATACTAAAAAAACTAAATAGAAATTAAAAAATTAATAGGAAATGCATATTGTTAACCATTCAGTTTTTTTTTTGTGCTTTCCATGAATCTCCTGGGTGTATTCATTGACACATATGTGCTAATATGTATTCATTTTTGAGCACTAGATTGACTTCGTAAACGCATTTATGCAAAGCGTCAGTGATTTTTTCTTAAATTTGCGCTTAGTTGATTTACTAAAACTGCGCAACTGGATTGTTATTTTTAACCACGCTTAAGTTGCGCAGTTTTGGTGAATCTACTAAGCACCAGTCCAAAGAAAAAAATCACTGATGCTTTGCATAAATGAGTTTACGAAGTCAGCCTTAATTTCAAGTGACAAATTTGCATTGACATTTAAATTTAATTGCTTAGAAGTTGGCTCTTTACATGAAAAACTACTATACCGCCGATAATGTCAATGTAGTGTGCAATTTGCTTTTGCCTTATCTGTTGGGATGTTAAAGCTCGTATGCTTAAAACATCTGTATATTGTTATAGACGCACTTGAGGTAACTTGCAAACTTGTCATGGTTCTATATCAGTGATTCCATATCAAATCGGACGCTTTTGTCCAAAAATTGATTTTGACGATTCCGATTTTTACCAAATTTTGCACGTTTAGGACTTAAAAACTTGCAATGTTTGCATATTTTTTATATTTTTTTATATATTTTATTTTGTTTTTAAGTTACTAATACAGTGGAAAATTAAAAAGAAATCAAAATTTGTTATTCGGGCATGGAGTTAAACAACTATATCTTCAAGGCCGTTAGTCCTACAAAAAAAGGTATTCTTTGTGGTAAAGGTCTTCTTTGTGGTTTAATGAAAAAATTTAATTTTTTTGGCCACTAAAAATTCCACTCAGATTTTGCAAGGTCTGCACCACTATTTTTTTGGTGTTTTGAAAACATTATTGTATCGAGGCATTAATTTTTAAGTGCATTCTTAAAATTACATGTTGAAGAATCAATGTTTCCCTACTATTTTAAACGAGTTTTTTGAAAACTGCCTACAATCTTTTTACATACAAAATACTTTTATTATTAATTAAAAATGGAATTTTAGTATTTTTTGTACTTCTTACAGTATTTTATAATTTTTCAGCTAGTAATATACCTTAGAAAGCTTGTTCTTTTGCTTAAAATTTATATATAAAATTTATAATTTAATTTATTTCGAAACAATATAATCAGGGAGAATATAAGAGTGTTATACTTTAGCCTTACCTGGCATACTTATGGGGTCTGTAAGACAAAACCAATGTTGCCACTTCGTGAGGAATTCCTCAAAACGTGAGGAATTTTCAGTGCCTGTGATTTTATTTTGAGGAATTTGACAATTGTAAATATTTCTTTATTTTACTCGTTAACGCCCAGAATGAGACTTTTTGTTTGAAACATTTAGCAGAAAAATAACGATATGCCGGAAAATATTTAAGAAAATACCTATTCCTAGTATTTTTGAGGGTGCTTAACACGATGCAATAGTTGAAAAACCTGACATTATTTTCAATTTTTAATAGACAGTTAAAAAAACTTCAGTTTTTTCGGCGATTTTGAACATTTTTAAACACTTTTTCTTAGTGTCGGAAACACACTCAAAGGAAATGAGAGTGTTTTGGCAATGAGTATATATATAGCAGAGAATTTATTTCGCTCTGAAGTTTAACATCACTCCAAATGTAGCAAGCAAATGGAGACTTTGCAGTTTTGTTTTCGAGATTAAATGTGCGCAGAAGCAATCTGCGCAGAACAATGTGCGCAGAAGCGATGCCGATATTTGTGCAGGCGCAGCGATGATTGTTCTTTTGGTTTTTTATATTGAAATTTTTTCCTGCACAATGTTTACGTTTTGGGCTAGACACTTGCTGCTTGAATGAATTTATTTCAATATGCCAACATTTATGCTAGTTTTAGGTATTTGTATATTTAAAAATATAAAATGATTTTTTCAATATTTCAATAATTTTTTCAATATTTCTACAATGAGTATATGAATATTTGTGTATATTTTATTTATGTTATTTGCAAATAAATTGGATAAATGAATTTTTTTCATTTTTTAGCTGCTTTTGCTTGCATAGATTTATTTCAATTTCCCAATTAGATATTTGCAAGTTTAAAAGGTTTTCAATCAACTTGCATGTATTGAATTGAGAAGTTGAAGTATAAAAATATGAAATGTTTTGAATTATCTGAATTTGATCGAATTTATTGTATTGAAAATAATAACATTTTGGAAGAAATAACATTTTTATGCCTGGCTTCCTTGTTGCATGCATTTATTTCAATATGCCAATTAGATATTTGACAAGATTAAGGTATTTCTATGTAAATTCATTTTTTTGAGTTCAAATAGTTTCTTTATTTTCAATAAATTGAATAAACAGAATAACTTATAGCAGCGAATTTTTACATCAAAAGAAAAATAATGCGCCGCAGCTGGCCCGCTTCGAACCCGGGCATTTTGATTGCAAGGCGAACGCGTTAACCAGTCGACCACATTTCAACTTAATAAATCTTTTCTTAATTACAAATTAAATGATAGAAAATGCTTAATTCATGCTATTTATGAGACCTTGAAATAAATTGGATTAAATCAAATTTTTCAGCACAATGTTTAGATTATTTAGCCGCTTATTCCTTGCATATATTTATTTCATGCAAGATGAAATAGATCCAATTAGATATTAGGTTTTTAATTAACTTGTTTTTAATCCACTTGCAGGTTTCTATGAAAATATGAAATTTTTTTTTTCAATATTTCTATTTAGGTACATATATAAAATTTGCATTATTTACAACTATTGTGGTTTCTACGATGATGCAAACAAAAAAAGACAAATTCATTGAATAAGTTTGTTATTGTTTTTGTTCGCATGCATGTGTGTGGGTAGCTGAAATGGAGGAAAGAAATTTGCATGCATTTTTTTTTATATTCTGCTTGTTGTTGCTATCCTATAGCAAGCTAGGAATTTATCAACTGCTGTGCTTCTTGTTGGTATAGTACCTAGGATTTTTTTTCTTCTTGCTAGAATTTTAGAAATTTCAAAGTTGTGTTGACAATCGAAATTTTTAATATAGCTATATATTTATATGAAACCTTAGATATTATTATATTATTATTATTAATAGAATAGATATAGATACTTACTTCAATGTTTAAATGTTTGTAAGTTTTTGTAAATGTAAAAAAATTTAAGAATTTCCCAATTAGATATTTGCAAGTTTCAAAGCTTTTCCATCAACTTGCTGGTATTTATTTGACAAATTGAAGTATGGAAAAATTAAATCTTATTTTTTCAATGTTTGTAATTATATTAAATTTTTTTAGGTCAAATAGGAAATGTTGCATTTAATCCAATTTATTATATATTATATATTATACATCACTCAATGCAATTTACATATTATATTTTCAAATAAATTGGAATAAATGTGGAAAATATATTGGAAATATTTTAAAGATGTTTTAAAAAAGTGGTGGAATACAACTTTAACTTGCAAGGTATAACAATTTAATACGAGATTTTTAGAATAATCAAAACGTTTTCGAAACGAGATTTAAAATTAAATTAAATACAATTTTTGGAACAATCGGAACGTTTTCGAACTGGCGAAAATATGAGATATTTACCAAAACGTGACAAAATAAACAAAAAATTAATTTTCGAGGTTTTTAATAACCAATAAATTATTACATTGATGGAAAAACACTACATGTTAAAATTATAATTTTAAACTTACCATGTCACCCATAAGCACCTTACCCATTCGGCGATTGCTGTTGTTAAATATGTTGAAACGAATACGAGCATTTTTCAGGAAGAATTTTTCATATAAGAAACTTGATCGGCTATTCGTTTCGAATGTATACGATGTGCATGAAAAAAAGACTTCTATTTTTTTTCATTAATTTTTCTTTTAATTTCTTTTCATTAATTTTACAGAACGAATCAAAATAAAAACAAGGAGAAAAACATATCTACAAAATTTTATTTATGTGAAATGTTTCATTTAATCAAATGAATTACATATATTGATATATTCAAAATATTTGAAACATTCTTCAAAAACTATCTTCACAAAATATGTTTTTTGCAAATTTTTTTCACATTACTTTCAGTCAAAATACTTGCCGCATATTAAGTTATTATATGATATAATAAGATTTCACTCTAGTGCAATCTAATGCAAAACTAACTGCAATCATTTAAATAAATGTAAAGTTTAACATAAAAAAGTGCACTGAAAAAATAACTTTTCATTGATGAAACGTACGTGGCACTTGTAACTAACTTCTACAGCCAAGTATGGAAGGTATTTGACCATTATATGCTTATTATACAATATAATAACTTAAAAACTAAAGTGGAATCTTATTATATCATATAATAACTTCCAAAGTGAAGTGAAGTGAATGAAATTCTTATTATATAATATAATAACTTACATACTAGAGTGAAATCTTATTATATCATATAATAACTTAATATGCGGCAAGTATTTTGACTGAAAGTAATGTGAAAAAAATTTGCAAAAAACATATTTTGTGAAGATAGTTTTTGAAGAATGTTTCAAATATTTTGAATATATCAATATATGTAATTCATTTGATTAAATGAAACATTTCACATAAATAAAATTTTGTAGATATGTTTTTCTCCTTGTTTTTATTTTGATTCGTTCTGTAAAATTAATGAAAAGAAATTAAAAGAAAAATTAATGAAAAAAAATAGAAGTCTTTTTTTCATGCACATCGTATACATTCGAAACGAATAGCCGATCAAGTTTCTTATATGAAAAATTCTTCCTGAAAAATGCTCGTATTCGTTTCAACATATTTAACAACAGCAATCGCCGAATGGGTAAGGTGCTTATGGGTGACATGGTAAGTTTAAAATTATAATTTTAACATGTAGTGTTTTTCCATCAATGTAATAATTTATTGGTTATTAAAAACCTCGAAAATTAATTTTTTGTTTATTTTGTCACGTTTTGGTAAATATCTCATATTTTCGCCAGTTCGAAAACGTTCCGATTGTTCCAAAAATTGTATTTAATTTAATTTTAAATCTCGTTTCGAAAACGTTTTGATTATTCTAAAAATCTCGTATTAAATTGTTATACCTTGCAAGTTAAAGTTGTATTCCACCACTTTTTTAAAACATCTTTAAAATATTTCCAATATATTTTCCACATTTATTCCAATTTATTTGAAAATATAATATGTAAATTGCATTGAGTGATGTATAATATATAATATATAATAAATTGGATTAAATGCAACATTTCCTATTTGACCTAAAAAAATTTAATATAATTACAAACATTGAAAAAATAAGATTTAATTTTTCCATACTTCAATTTGTCAAATAAATACCAGCAAGTTGATGGAAAAGCTTTGAAACTTGCAAATATCTAATTGGGAAATTCTTAAATTTTTTTACATTTACAAAAACTTACAAACATTTAAACATTGAAGTAAGTATCTATATCTATTCTATTAATAATAATAATATAATAATATCTAAGGTTTCATATAAATATATAGCTATATTAAAAATTTCGATTGTCAACACAACTTTGAAATTTCTAAAATTCTAGCAAGAAGAAAAAAAATCCTAGGTACTATACCAACAAGAAGCACAGCAGTTGATAAATTCCTAGCTTGCTATAGGATAGCAACAACAAGCAGAATATAAAAAAAAATGCATGCAAATTTCTTTCCTCCATTTCAGCTACCCACACACATGCATGCGAACAAAAACAATAACAAACTTATTCAATGAATTTGTCTTTTTTTGTTTGCATCATCGTAGAAACCACAATAGTTGTAAATAATGCAAATTTTATATATGTACCTAAATAGAAATATTGAAAAAAAAAATTTCATATTTTCATAGAAACCTGCAAGTGGATTAAAAACAAGTTAATTAAAAACCTAATATCTAATTGGATCTATTTCATCTTGCATGAAATAAATATATGCAAGGAATAAGCGGCTAAATAATCTAAACATTGTGCTGAAAAATTTGATTTAATCCAATTTATTTCAAGGTCTCATAAATAGCATGAATTAAGCATTTTCTATCATTTAATTTGTAATTAAGAAAAGATTTATTAAGTTGAAATGTGGTCGACTGGTTAACGCGTTCGCCTTGCAATCAAAATGCCCGGGTTAGAAGCGGGCCAGCTGCGGCGCATTATTTTTCTTTTGATGTAAAAATTCGCTGCTATAAGTTATTCTGTTTATTCAATTTATTGAAAATAAAGAAACTATTTGAACTCAAAAAAATGAATTTACATAGAAATACCTTAATCTTGTCAAATATCTAATTGGCATATTGAAATAAATGCATGCAACAAGGAAGCCAGGCATAAAAATGTTATTTCTTCCAAAATGTTATTATTTTCAATACAATAAATTCGATCAAATTCAGATAATTCAAAACATTTCATATTTTTATACTTCAACTTCTCAATTCAATACATGCAAGTTGATTGAAAACCTTTTAAACTTGCAAATATCTAATTGGGAAATTGAAATAAATCTATGCAAGCAAAAGCAGCTAAAAAATGAAAAAAATTCATTTATCCAATTTATTTGCAAATAACATAAATAAAATATACACAAATATTCATATACTCATTGTAGAAATATTGAAAAAATTATTGAAATATTGAAAAAATCATTTTATATTTTTAAATATACAAATACCTAAAACTAGCATAAATGTTGGCATATTGAAATAAATTCATTCAAGCAGCAAGTGTCTAGCCCAAAACGTAAACATTGTGCAGGAAAAAATTTCAATATAAAAAAACCAAAAGAACAATCATCGCTGCGCCTGCACAAATATCGGCATCGCTTCTGCGCACATTGTTCTGCGCAGATTGCTTCTGCGCACATTTAATCTCGAAAACAAAACTGCAAAGTCTCCATTTGCTTGCTACATTTGGAGTGATGTTAAACTTCAGAGCGAAATAAATTCTCTGCTATATATATACTCATTGGTTTTGGTTTTTCAAATCTGGCTAAAATTTTGACTAAGATTTTTTTCTCTCTCAGAATGACTGCCAAAAAGGAAAACTTACAATTTCTAATTTTTTCCATTGCAACCCTGAATGAAATATTAAAGAATTTATTACTAGAAAGCCAAAATATTTAAACTACTATTTTTCTAAGAGGCTCTTCATGTATTAGGTAACTCTTTAAGGCGGGGAGGGGGTCGAGAACTTGTGACGAAGCGTGACACGGAAGGGGAGGGGGGGGGGGGAGTCGGTCGGGCGTTATGTCACAACAGATCACAACGGATCAAAAGCCGAAAAAAACAGCTAAGACTATGTTTGAACAGAGCAAATTTGAAAAAGGCATTTGAAACATCTTTAACAAGTGTAGCAGCTTCAAAAAACAAAGGTCAAGAGTAAGTAAGAGCAGAAAATGGAGCTAAAGTTACTTTTTTGCCGAACTGAAGTGGAAATTCTTAATCTCAAGCAGTTATCGAAAACGGCTATTATAACTTCACGTTTAAGGCAAACATCAAAGTGTTATAAAACTTTCGCAATTGACTAACATCGAAGTTAGAACGTATCGCCACGTATCGCCACTGGTTGGTGTTCTTGTTAACGTCAGAAAAGCTTTCATTTGTGTTTAGCTCTGTTCACATTGTAAAACTTGTCATCAAATTGTTGGTCAAACACAATAGAACAACATTACATTTCAATGTTATTTCCATAATAATAAAACTAATAATAAATATAGCGTGTTTTAAGCTTTTTTCATAACAAACTGCTGAATTATAGAAAAAACCAAAAAATTTTGACAAATGAAAATTTTATGTTTCATCTTGGTCACCACCCAGAGCATTGCACGAACATAATATTTTCATTTGTTTGTGCGAAGAAAAAGGTCTGCGAACAATCGAACGAACAAAATTTTACTTTCGGTTTTCTACGAACGAACGAACGAACAACTTTTTTCTACGAACGAACGAAAGAACAACTATTTTCTACGAACGAACAAACGAACATCAATTTTCTACGAACGAACGAACACGAATTTTTTACGAACGAACATCAATTTTCTACAAACGAACGAACGAACATCTATTTTCTACTAAGGAACGAAAATGAATTTTCTACGAACGAACAAACGAACATCAATTTTCTACGAACGAACGAACATCAATTTTCTACGAACGAACGAATGAACATCAATTTTCTGCGAACCAACTAACGAAAATGAATATTCTACGATCGAACGAACGAACACGAGTTTTTACGAACGAACGAAAGAAAATGAATTTAATACGAACGAACGAACAGGAATTTTTTACGAACGAACAAACGAACATCAATTTTCTACGAAGGAACGAGCGAACATCTATTTTCCACGAACGAACGAACAAACATTAATTTTCTACAAATGAACGAACGAACACGAATTTTTTACGAACGAACGAACATAAATTTTCTACGAAAGAACAAACGAACATCTATTTTCCACGAACGAACGAACGAACATTAATTTTCTACGAAAAAACCAACGAACATCAATTTTCTACGAACGAACATTTATTTTCCACGAACGAACGAACAAACAAAACATCAATTTTCTACGAACGAACATCTATTTTCCAGGAATGAACGAACAAACAAAACATAAAAACTGTCGAAAATAGTTTATATCGGCCGTAGCTGAACTCCTAGAGGGGTCAAATATATGAGCTGGTCCTATGAGCTGGTGGTCGAACATACTTACCCCCTATCTACCACACTTATTTGGGTCCCCATACAAAAAACATGTATTTTCTACAAACGAACGAACGAACATGCATTTTCTACAAACGAACATCTATATTCTACGAACGAACATACACGTTTTTTCTACGAACGAACGAACGAACATCAATTTCTTACGAACGAACGAACGAAAAACTATTTTCTACGAACGAACGAACATCTATTTTCTACAAACGAACGAACTAACATCTAAGTTTTTTCTACGAACGAAAAAAATTTTTTTATTTTTTTCTACGAACGAACATTCGTGCAAGGCTATTCATTTTTGAAATTCTTACAAATATAAATTTTGATTTTGGTGATTCTGCATACCTTTTTTGGGCGATTGTTCATTGTGATTTCAATCATCTGACTGACCTTTAAAAAAAAAACATTAGTAAAAAAAGTAATTGCTAATACATGTTTGCATCTGTTAAACAATTTGTTATTGTCATAGGCGGTAACGCGAACGGCAAAAATCGCAGCAGGTGAAAAAGAAAATACATCATTGGTTTCCTCATTAAAATTCCCAGTCTATACCCTATTCTTTTTGTTGTTGCTCAGTTATAAGCAACTTGTGTGCCATTTAAGGTAACACAAGTTGTTGTGTGTCATTGAAGGGTTAATAAAGAATTACATTTTATTAGGTCAAGTTGAAAAGTATGTCTTCACCTAAAATCGGAAAAGACATTAATAATAAATAAAATAAAGGTTTTAATTGTTTAAACTCATCCGTCCAAAAATAGCTATTTCATTAACGATATTCAAATTCACATGATACAAAATTTTTGTAGGAACGTGTAGTTTGATCACATGTATCATAATTAATCGGTCTGGAATTTTGTTATTATGTATTTTTGAATTTTGAATGAATTCGAAAATTTAACAGACTAATCAGTCCAAATGAAGTGATAAAAAAAAAATTTAAAAAAAAAAAAACAACCGACTACAAAATCACTACAAAGCAAAAAATAATTTTAAAAATACTTTTCCTTTTAATATCTTGGTCATATTTGATAATTTATTTAAACATATTATTATATATGAAATCTTATTATCTTAATTTTTTTCTTTTTAGTCTTATTATCATAAATATATTATTTTCTTGATGAATACAAAAGCTTTTAAGGCCTGCGCTAAATAATAAGACTGTTTATCAGAGCGCCAACTTCAAAGCATTTGTATTCATGAAAAAATTAATATATTTATGATAATAAAACAAATAAGAAAAAAATTCAAATAATAAGATTTCATATATAATAACATGTTTAAATAAGTTGTCAAATATGACCAAAAAATTAAGAGGAAAAGTATTTTTAAAATAATTTTTTACTTTGTAGTGATTTTGTAGTCGGTTGTTTTTTTTTAAACGTTTTTATTTCTTCCTTTTTAGAGAATATGATAAATTTTTGAAAAAAGTGTGTAAACAACATAAATACAATTGTTCTGAAAAAATTTGTTCTATTAAATTCTGAAAGTTTGTTGGTTATTTCAAATATCTGTCTATTAAATTTAAATTAGATGTCACGTGTTTTAATATAATTATACCCATTCTTCTAACGAGTTTTAATACTCTAGTGTCAATATTGTTCGAGATAAAGTCTTTTTTTAATATTGCCACGCCCCTTTGTTAAATAAGCGCACACTTTCTTGATCATTATTTGTAGTAATGGTGCCTATCTCGTACTTCATTTATGTACTCCAGCGACAAAATGAACGGAGATAGAGTTTATTTAGTATTGCCAGGCCCATTTGACGAACATCGCCTACTTTATTACCGGAGTTGACAAACATCGCCTACTTTATTACCGGAGTTTTTAATAATTCTGCCTAACCCTGTACTACAATAAATTTCAGTGCCCTAGTGTCAATATTATTCGAGATACACTGTTTTTCTAATATTGCCACGCCCAGTAGTCGAATACCGCCCACTTTCTTGACCGTAATTTGTACTAATACTACCTACCCCTGTACCAAATTGCAGTACCTAGTATCAATATTATTCGAGATACACTCTGTTTCTAATATTGCCACTCCCATTTATCAAATAACGCCCATTTTCTTGACCGTAATTTGTATTAACTGTGTCTACCCCTACACTAAATTGCAGTACACTAGTGTTAATATTATTCGAGATACAGTGTTTTCTAATATTGCCACGCCCATTTGTCGAATAACGCCCACTTTATCGATCATAATTTTGAATAATAATGCCTACCGCTATACTAAATTGCAGTACTCTTGTCTCAAAATTATTCAAGATACACTGTTTTTCTAATATTGCAACGCCTATTTGTCAAGTAACGCCCATTTTCTTGCCCGTAATTTGTAATAATTGTGCCTACCCTGACACTAAATTGCAGTACCCTAGTGTCAATATTATTCAAGATACAGTAGTATCTAGTATTTCGAGATCTATTATTGCCACGCCCAGTTCTCGAATGCCGCCTACTTTTTTACGGGCACTTCCATGCGTATGATATATATCTGTTCACCAAAAATTATGGTAATCAGGCATATGGTTTAGGAGTTATCGATGTGCATACATTTAAAAAAAAAAAAACAGAAACCGACGAACTTGAGAACCTCATCCTTTTTGAAGTCGGTTAAAAACCATAATATGAACACACTTCGGCCTTTAGTCTGACATATGAAAAATGCTCATGGAAAAGTTTCTTATATTAAAAAAATTATTAAATTTTTCTGTTCAAAACGTGATGTTTTGCAATTTTAAAAATTGTTTTCTTATAGAAAGCAGTGAGTTGCAATCATTAATTATTTTTTTAGAGTACTTTCAACTTGTTTAAAATCCAGATTTTTAACATTCTGTCTCATCAACTTTTTCGTTTACAGCCTGTTAAAAATTTGAATTTTGAGAAATTTGCTGAATGTTGCTGACTTGGGGTCAAGTATCTCTGGTGGGCACGGGTTCAAAAATTTGGAATTTATTCGCAATAAAGTACATAATATTGCAGTTAAAATTTTAAGTTTAATATTTGTTTCGTTTGGAAGATACATCTCTTAATTCTTCGTGAAAATTCACCTAATAGTATGTATTAGAGTTGGTCAATTTTTTCTCGACCAAGCGGTTGTCAACATCGTAATCTGTGACGAACTCTAAGAAGGTTTGCCAAAGAAACCATTTGCCTAAAATCAAAATCGAGCTTCCCGTTTTTAACGAGAAACTTTTTATATTTTGTTAAATATGATAAAATTTTATTGAATCTGCCCTATGACCATTTGCTTGAATACATATAATTTGACGATCCATCTTTTCTGGATCCACAAATTCCTCCACACATTCAAGGAACCGAGTGATTTGTGCAACTAGTGACAAGCATTTCACGTCAAACTATTGAAAATTATAGCGATGGTGTTATGGCAGTCACGGCTGAAAGGCGAAACGCAACACCTAGGATGGACAACAAACAAGATCTTAAAAAGAAGTAATTTTGAAATAAAACGTATATTAATTTTTTTCCCTTTTCGTCCTTAACAGTTAAGTTTTTGTTTTTAATTTAGATATAAAATAATTTTGTTTACTACAATATGATTTGGCGGAAGATGAATGTAATTAAAGTTTGATATTTTAAAAACATCGCAAAATTATTTATTTTAATTTTTATGAGCGGACAGGTAACAGAACTTAACATAAAAAGCATTCCAATTTTTGGATTATTTTGAATATATTTGCTTATACGTTTTTCTTTTTTATCTTAGTTTTAGCATATTTTAAAAAAATATAAAATACGAAAAATTTCTCGGAAAGCTCGATTTTGATTTTGGACTCATGGTTTCTTGGGCAAACCTTGTTAGAATTCGTCGTAGATTACGATTTTCAAAACCGCTTGGTAAATTTCCTTCAATCCATACAAATTGAGCCACTCTATTATGTATACTATTAGGGTAGTCGTTGTATGGCTTTTTTCAAATTTCAGTGATGGATGTTGTTGATTGGATCCAGATACTTTTTTCCAGATCTTTAAATTTTCCCATTTATCCGCTCTCATATAAAATAAAAAAAAATTATGTGGGAGGTGGGCGTGACCAAACATTTTTTCAATTTTGCACATAAATATGTATCTTCGCACTGAGTTATTTTGAAATCGGTCCAATATGAGGGAAAATATGGCGTTTGAAATTTTCTTAAGTAGGCGTGGGTGAATTTGAATTTTTTTTTGCTCTGTGTGCATATATTCTCCAATTTAACTCACATGCAAAATTAAATTCATGTGCGACTATTATTTCTATTTATTTATTGACATATTTTGTATGGAGGCGGACAAATGGTCCATTAGGGAGGCTTATGGCTCAATATAAAAATTTGAAAAAATACAGAGCAGTTTTTCTGACATTTGGAGCCAACTAACAACCATCCATAAGTGAAATTAAAAAAAAAAGTCATTTAACGACCACCCTAATATAAATACATATTATGACGCGAATTTTCACGAAGTTTGAAGAGCTGTATCTTCCAAACGAAGCAAATATAAAACTTAAAATTTTAACTTCAATATAATGCTATTATGTGGCGGTCGTGGCGTAGTAGGTAGAGTTGTTGGCCCATACGCCAGAGACCCAGGTTCCAACCCCACCTGACACAGAAAGTTTTTTCAAATGAATTAATTTTTCTGTTCGGCCGCCACCTCTCTGTATACAATGGCAAGCCTCAGAGAGTAAAAACTGCCATGAAAATATTCTTGAGAACATAAGCCGTTCGGAGTCGGCAGACCTACAAGTTGGTCTCGTTCTCAATCATTTATGTTCAAACATTTCACAACACACACAGCACAATTGATCAAAAGAAGCTTGGTCAAAGTTCTTTCAAGGGCTGAAATGGCCATTTCGTTTTTTTTTATAATGTTATTATGTACTTTACTGTGAATAAAGTTAAAATTTTTGAATCCGTGCCCACCAGAGATACTTGAGCCCAAAGTCAGCAAAATTCAGCAAATTTCTCAAAATTCAAATTTTTAAGAGACTGTAAAAGAAAAAGTTGATGAGTTATAATATTAAAAAATTTATGTTTAAACACCAAGTTGAAATGTAATCTAGCAAAACAATTTTTTTGATTGCAACTCACTGCTTTCTATAAAAAAAAATCTTAAAGTTGCAAAATATTGCGTTTTGAACAAAAAGATTAAATAATATTTCTAATATGAAGAAATGATTTCATACGCATTTTTTTTATGCCAGATTAAAAGCCAAAGTGTGTTCATATTATGACTTTTTATTCATCAGTCTATGCATTAAAGGATCTGAGTAATATAAGTTACCACAAACGCCTATACCGCTATTGGTATCAAAGAAAATATGACCGCCATTTTGAAAGTAGAACAAAGATTCTAAGATTCAATTTCATTGAACATCTTTTAATAAAAATATCAATTTCTTTAAAAATGGTTGAGCAACCAGTGTTGGATCAGTTGATTTGGATTTACTCAGACAAGGGAATAACTTTACAATATCTTTATTTAAGCTCTCGTATATATTCAGATCATGTTAACCTGATCGTGCTCAATTACCTTGAGATTTAACAAAATCTTGAAATGTAGAATTTTATGAAAAGCGTGCCAATAAATCTTTTTAAAGTATACATTAATAGTCAAATATTTTTTGTCGCATTGACCTGTTCTTTTCGTTAAGATAATTAATATAACTCAACTTGATCGTATCTTTTGTGGAAAAGATATTCAGCCAGTAGCCACAATTGTGTGAATTTATTGATCAAAATACAAAAGATTTAATTAAATCCAAGTTTATATCCAAGAACCGCTTAAGATAAGACAAACTTAAAGAGTTTTTATCGCAAAAAGATATCACTATTTTTCAATTAAATTTATGTATCTAGCTTCAAATCTCAGCTTAGGCTATGTTCAACTCTAACATGTTCAGTGTCCGAATTATGATGACGCTTTAATTAAACACGCATTAAATATGTAAACTTGTAACACGATAACAATAAATAAGGTGTTGCCATCTGAGTGCTGATGTGCCTGCTGTCTTATCATTATTTTATTAGAATTTCGTTAAAAAAAAAATATATAAAGACTTCCGTATCGCGATTGAATGCTATTTGGCAAAGTATAGGCACAAGGAAAACACAATAGGGTGACACCTTCATCAAATTAACTGAAAGAAGCTTTTAGAAGTAACATGAAAAAATGTTTTGTTTAAATTGAAAAAAGATGTTGCAGATTGTTAGATAGGAACCTTAACTGCTCCATCGATAACAACTATTTTAACGCAATATGTTTTCTTTACTCTGCTTCCAGCTCCTCGCAGCAAATTCGAATCCAACGACCCATACAGGCGATGCATTGACAGCAAACAAGGCACCACCTCACAGTCCTGACGTAGAGGTTCGCATTAATTCAACTGTTGCTGCAGACGCATCCTCGGGTGCTTTGAGTCCGGATGGATTATCGCAGGCATCAAATGTAGCTTGTGCGAGTGCTGTTGTTGGTGGTGCCGGTACCGGAAATAACACAACTTTGAACGCCGATAGTTCCGCATTGGGACACGTGGGCATCTCAACCGCTACTACATGCTGTGAGAATGGGCGTCCAATTTTGACTGACCCCGTATCCGGTCAAACGGTCTGTTCCTGTCAGTATGACTCCGCACGACTAGCTCTGTCTGGTTACTCTCGTTTGTCTACGGCAGGAGTGGGCGTTTATGGAACTCCATATCCGTCGACTGATCAGAATCCTTATCAGAGCATTGGCGTGGATAGCTCGGCATTTTATTCGCCTTTGGTAGGTATTTTTAAGGCGCATATTTTTATTTTTAGCCGCAAGTAGATATGGCTTTATTGCAACTTTTAAAAAATGACTGGACAAAATGACTAGACTTTAACTGTCCGATGAAAATGAGTTTGAACTTGTATACAACAATTACAAATTCTTTGTTTTTTTGTAATGTTTTTGTGCTGTCACATAATAACAGGTCATTCAATAAGTCCGTAGGATAAGTAAGAAAAAAACAAAATTTCGATAAAACTTGATTATATTATTCAACATAGTTGCCTTCGAGAGCGATAAATCGGGTATAGCGATTTTCCAACTTTTCGATAACATTTTTATAGTACGATTCTCTTTCTCGTCAAAATAGGCCTCAGTTTAAGCGATTACTTCATAATTGAACTTGAATTTCTTTCCACCAAGCATTCTCTTGAGATCTGAAAACAAGAAAAAGTCGCTGGGGGCTAAATCTGGAGAATACGGTGGGTGGGCATATTTTGGCAATTTCAGCCTTCAATCGATCCAAAAGTGCACAATAGTCGCTGTTGATGGTGGTTCCTTTTTGGAGATAGTCGATGAATATTATTCCTTTCGCATCCCAAAATACAGACGCCATCACCTTACAAGCCGACTGTTGAGTCTTTGCTCGCTGTGGATTCGGTTCGTCGACTGTTGTTCAATCAGCTGACTGTCTTTTGGATTCTAGTGTAATAGTGAAGCCAGGTTTCATCCATTGTCACATATCGACGATAGAATTCGATTTCATTGCGGTTTAACAGCGCCAAACACTCCTCTGAAACATCAATTCGGTGTTGTTTTTGGTCGACTGTGAGCTCTCGCGGCACCCACTATGCACAGAGCTTTCGCATACTCAAATATTTGTGTAAAATGGTAAAAACACTACCATCTGATATCTTTACAATATCAGCTATCAATTTGCGATCGTTCATAACCAATTTGTGGATTTTTTTGATGTTTTGTGGAATAACAGTCTTATTTGGGCCTCCACTGCGTTCTGCATCATTTGTGCTGGTACGACCACGTTTAAATTCAGCAATACACTTTTCTACCATTTGTCTCGATGGAGCAGAGTCCGGACAATGTTTATCAATCCATTGTTTGGCTTCCACTGTATTTTTTTCATCAAAAAGCAATGCTTTATCAAAACTCGAAATTCACTTTTTTCCATTTTTTTTTTCAATAACAATGTGCAACTATTGCACACAAAATGCTACAACTCACGAGTCAATTGTCAGATTGTTGTCAAATTTTTATACGTATCGTTTGAAGGTTGGTACTAATTAAAAATCATATGGAAAAATCTAGTAACGCCATCTATGTGCCAATTTATGGACTTTTTGAACGTACTGTTATATTGTTATATTTTAATGGCTGCATTGCGCCACGGCGAGCGCTCAAGAAAATTCGGGGAATGGCTACACTTTTGACAGCGCTGGCAGCTGTCTATGCTCGAGCGATGTGCATTTTACGTCGCGAAAAAAATTACGCTACTTCTACTCAACAGTTGCAAGTTATGTCATTTTACAGCTGTTTGCGCTCCAATTTGCATGAATTTGCAAACACTCAAATGAAACCCTTAAAATAAACGCAAATTTTCGTAGCTTGTGCTATTTTTAATGTTTTAAACTATCCTTTGCTCCTTGCAATGGTTGAATGAGGTCCGAAATATGCTCCTTAATAGCCATATCAAGATCATCATCCATTAGCATCTCTAGAACTACGTTTTGCATTAAGTAAACCTCTTAGCAGAAAGAAATTAGGTTTTAAATTCAACAAAGCAAAACAAGCGAACAAGCTACGTCAAACGTCAGTTGTCAACAGATCTGACGATCGACGTAGCAACGCATTCAGAGAAATCCAGCGTAAAATGATCCATCGCTACAATAGCGCTCGCCTTGGCGGAGTGCAGCCAATAATATGCGATCTCGTTTGAACGCATGTTAAACAATATTAAAACATGTTGAATAAACACTTAAATAAAAACAAAAAACAAGAAACAAATATTCCTGAGTGTGTAGTTTAAAATAAAGGTATCAAGTAAAGAAACTAAGCACAACATGCATATAGAAATAATTCTAAATAAACTTTTTATAAGTTATGGTATAGCCGTAATACTGATTTTCTACTGGGTAATTTCAAAGAAATTACCTTTTAAGGCCTAAGAAGATATTTATGTTAAATGACTAAGTGATAAAAACGGTGTTAATAGGGATTGTGTTCAAATATTTTGTATACGAAAAAAAGTCATTTCTCGTAAAGGATTTTCGCTGGAAGTTTGCTCGCTTTATTTAATACTCTTGTCTTTGAAGTTTTTATTGCTGTTGGTGAATCTACTTTTATTTAGTTTTTTATTTGATTTTTCAACTCGGAATTTGTAGTCGTATTGAAGAAAATGTTTCATCTTTATTTGTCCCAATTACTTTAATTTGAATATCAACCTTTTCTTCATGTCTTTTTTTGTAGATCTTATTTAATTATCTTAAAAGTTATCTCAAAAACGCTCATAATTTAATTACCTTATACTCGTAACTTTCAAAATATCAAACTTCGGAGAAAGTCGACTAAAAAATTTTTCATGTTCAATTCACAGATAAATGGCCTTATTTTGTAAAACACACGCAATCACATCACTTGGGATTTCTTGTCTGACAATAATTTTCATTTTAAAATGAAAATGGCATTGCCAGACAAAAACCCCAAGTGAGGTGATTGTGTGCGTTTTTTCCCCCTCTTCCCCCTCTGATGACACGTTACATTTGTACTTTTTTACATTTTTTGAGTTTTTTTTTTTTTTAATTAGTAGTTTGTTATGAAAAAATGAAATTACTATGGAAATAACATGGAAATTTCACGTTGTTCTATTGTTTGTCCAACAAATTTATAAAAAATTTGGCCATGTGAACAGAGCTTACTTACTTACTTACTTAGGTGGTCGTAACAACCCGTGTCCGGGTTTCAACCGACCTCATCAGCTCTCGCCAGGCACCTCTGCTTTGCGCGCGCCTTCTCCAATCGGATACACCTAGTGCGGTTAGGGCTTCCTCAGCCTGGTCCATCCATTGGAGGCATGGTCTCCCTCGTCGTCGTTGACCAGCGACCCTCGCCTCGAGCACCTTTTTCGCTGGAGCTTCGTCGTTCATACGATGGACATGACCCAGCCAGCGTAGTCGCTGCACAGTTATACGCCGAACTACGTCAATGCCATCGTAGAGCTCATACAGCTCGTGGTTCATTCGGATGCGATAGTCATCGCCGACTCGAACAGGACCGAAGATTTTGCGAAGAACTTTTCTCTCGAACACCCCCAGAGCGGCTGCGTCAGTTTGCGAAACTACCCATGCCTCAGCGCCATAATTCAGCACAGGTGGAACGAGCGTCTTGTAGAGTGTTAGTTTTGTCGATCGAGAGAGGGCTCTGGAACTTAGTTGCTTACTGAGCCCGTAATAGCACCTATTAGCAATTATTGTTCTTCGCTTTATCTCCAGGCTGATTTCGTTGTTAGTGTTAATGGTGGAGCCAAGGTAAACGAACTCCTTGACTACTTCAAAGTTATAGCGGCCAGATGAAACGTGGGAGTCTAAACGCCGCGCTCCCTTGTTTGTACACAGCATATACTTTGTTTTACCCTCATTTATCGTCAAAACCACTTTGGCTGATTCCTTTTCGATAGCGGCGAAAGCAGCGGTAACATCTCTCTTGGTTCTGCCAACAATATCAATATCATCAGCGTACGCAAGGAGCTGGACACCTTTATAGAAAATGGTGCCATTACGATGCACACCGGCCTTTCGTACGATCCCCTCCATGATGATGTTGAAGAGATCGCAAGACAGTGGATCGCCTTGCCTGAAACCTCTTTCGGTATTGAAGGTTTCGGAGAGGTCATTTCCTACCTTGACGGAGCTGCGTGTGTTGTTCAACGTCATTCTGCAAAGTCTAATCAACTTTGCAGGTATACCGAACTTAGACATTGTTGCGTATAGGCAATCCCTTCTCAGGCTATCGAACGCAGCTTTAAAATCGACAAAGAGATGGTGTGTGTCAATTTGATTTTCGTGGGTTTTCTCCAAGATTTGTCGAAGCGTGAAAATCTGGTCTATGGTGGACTTACCAGGTCGAAAGCCACACTGATAAGGTCCAGTCAGTGTTTTTGTAATCGGCTTTAATCTTTCACACAGTACGCTTGAGAGAACCTTATATGCGATGGAAATAAGACTGATACCTCTATAACTTGCGCAGATTGTTGGGTCTCCTTTCTTAAGTATAGGGCACAGTACGCTGAGGTTCCAATCGTCGGGCATTCTTTCTTCTAGCCATATTTTGCTGATGAGCTGATGCATGCGCCTTATCAATTCATCGCCGCCGGTTTTAAACAATTCAGCTGACAGGCCGTCAGCACCCGCTGCTTTGTTGTTTTTGAGTCGTTGGATAGCAACTCGAACCTCTTCATGGCTAGGTGGTGGTACTTCCACTCCGTCATTGTTGATTGGTAGCTCTGAACTGCGCTCTCCATGGGCGGCATTGGTGGAATCGTCGCCAGTAAGTAAATTGGAGAAGTGCCGTCTCCACAATCTCAGCACACATTGCGTATCCGTATTCAGATCTCCATTTTCGTCTCTACAAGTGGATGCTCCGGGCTTGAAACCTTGGGTTATACGCTTAACCTGTTGATAGAATTTTCGTGCATCCTTCTTGCCCTGGTATACCTCTAGTTCCTCACGCTCACGCTTTTCCTGCTCTCTTTTCTTGCGTCTGAAAAGGCGCCTCTCTTCCTTCCTCTTTTCGCGGTAGTTTTCTCGCACGGCTCGCGTTGCAGCTGACTGCAGCGTTTTTCTATGAACAGAGCTTAACACAAATTAAAGCTTCTCTGACGTTAACAAGAACACCAACGTTATACATTATAACCTGGATATACAACAATTGTGAAAATTATTATGTTTGTTTTAGTTTTCTTATTGCTCTTTGATGTTCACTTTGAACGTGAAGTTATAACAGCTTTTTTCGATGACTGCTTTAGAGTAAGACGTCACACTTCAGTTAAGCAAAAAATTGTTTTTTGAAACTGCTACAGTTGCCAAAGGTGTTTCGAATGCCATTCATACCTCTGCTCGATTTAAACATGGTTTTACCTGTGTTTTTCGGTTTGTGATCCGTTAGTTCGATTAGGTGCGTTTTGTTTATTTTTTAAAAATGGAATCAATACTTACATTAAAATTAAATTTTAATTAATTCGAAATTTATTCGACCTCTTTTCATAAGTTTTTGTGTTATGTTTATTACTCTAATAAAATAACTTTAATAAAATTTTAAATTTTGGAAACAAAACTCAAAATTTTTTCTGACCTAATGCACGACCTACCCCCTTCCCCATGTTACTCTGCGTCACAAATGTTGAGCTCCTCCTTCCCCCCTCTACCCCCCTAAAAGTGCTACGCAATTAATGAACAGCCCCTAATGAGAAACTTATTATCTTGGTAGGGTAAGCGATATAATTATTGACACCCTCAATTTTCGGTATAGTTATAACAACTGTCCTTCGCATAATGTTTGCTGTGAATTTGATGAATGCCAGATGAGCAATACTTTTTTTTTTTAAATATTTGTTTATTTTTCCATGGTTTGCTTTCTGCTGTTATTTCTCTTTTAGTGCTGTGCGAAACGTTGTATCACTAGCTGCTTCACCCGTAAATTTTATATTATGCAGGTTTTGACGATGCTTAAACTTTTCAAACCACCCTTTACTTGCTTGAAATTTGATTTCACTTAAATTGTTGACCCAGATTTTTCCATTTGTTAATGATTAAAGATTGATGACGCTTTAGTTCGAATAACGTCAGAACTTAGTGGCATTCTCTTTTGGTTTTGATCTTCTATCCAAATGCTAAGCACTTTTTCTGTTATTTCTTTTAAATAATTCCGAGATTTTTTTACAGTTTTTGAAGCAAGCGATGTCGAACCAAGGTTCATTAATACAGGTTAAGTCACTTGAGAGAAGCTCGGTCGAACTGTCAGAATGGATAAAAGGAAATCAAGAAAAAAAAAAACCTGAATCTGTACAATTTTTAGCTAACAGCTACTTTGACAGTTCGAGCAAAGGCAGAAAAAGAGTGCTTTTCTCTCAAGTGACTTAACCTATATTAATGAACATTGTGTCGAACAAACAACTGAACTGTCAATTTTTTCTGCATTTACTTTAATCCTTATGCTGGATTCATTCATGTTGTGTTTCTTAGCTAAAATAGATATTTTCTCACCATTTTCTATTTCCTTAACTATTTCAAGCTTTGCCTCTAAAGTTAATTTTTTTCTTTTTCCAGCTTTTTCCATTATTTTAATATATAGGCTGTGAAATTATTAAAACACTTTCGAAAGTATTAAATCACAAAAATCATAAAATAATTTAGGCTTACATAAATTTTTACATTGATACATATGTGGTAGGTAAATCCCCTAAATTTACGATTTCATATTGGCGCTTTTACATTGTTCAAGAATTGAAAGCAAGTTTTTTAGTTTGTTGGCTGATCGTACTGAGGTTGCAGCGAAGAAACTGGCAATCTTCTTGTGTTCTTTTTGTTATTTTCTGCCTTGTTGGCAGTGCTCTTTATTTTATTTTTCGCATATCTATATGATTTCCTTCACTCCGATTGTGCTGAAGCAAGCAAATGCTTTATTTTGCTTGCTACCCATATCGTTTTGTTTTAAAGAAGCAAAGAAGCATCGATATGATTTTCTTCACTCCGATTGTGCTGAAGCAAGCAAATGCTTTATTTTGCTTGCTACCCATATCGTTTTGTTTTAAAGAAGCAAAGAAGACATAAAATTGAATTCAATTATTCAATTCTTGACAAATGTTGAAGGTCTCATCAAGAACAAACTTAAAAAAAATTGCTTTCAATTCCTGAACAATGTTTATATTTATGTAAAAGAGGTATGTTTAATCGAAATGTTGGGTGATTCACCAAAATATGTTTTCATATCATAAAAATTACCATAAAGTTACAAAAAAATATTAAAAAAAATTACAAAAATGCTAACAAATCCGCTCAGCAGTGAAATTTTCATTGCGCATTCCAAAAATACGAAATTAAAAACTTGGCCGCTCAGTTGCGAAATCGCGCTATAAAAAACCGCGCAGTTTGGGGGATAACTGTACTTTTTTACTTTCGATCTATACTCACTTTAATCATTGTCTAACCAAGGTGCTTGCCACTTCAGCTTTTTAAGTTTAAATTGGCCGCCGAATACACCGTCTTACCGATAGTGCCAATTCCTTGTTTCTCGTCAAGGCAATGATCATTTTTTTTTGGAATAGGCCAGTTGGTGCTTTAGCTTCAACGATTTGGAATATAAAGAAAATAAGCGACTTGATTTAAAACTGAATATGTCTGAATATCAGAGTACTTGAGGTGGTTCCATTAAGTCGTGCGAGTTAGCTATGCAATCATTATAAAAGGATATAGTCAGAGTAAGGTTTTAAACATTTCTTCTCCTTTACATTTTTCCAAAAAAAGGCAGGGAAGTGGCCATTTAAAAAGCTCGCTCAAAAGGCTTGTAAAAATTATTTTTGTTGCCAAGTTGGCACAACTGTACTCTATTCTAACGTGAAGTTAGAGCGGAATCTGTATTTAAGTTTGTTTGTAGTGCTAGATTTTGTCAGTTCATCTGAAGTGTGTTTTGCTATTTTAACAATAAATAAAAATATTGAACGAAGAACTTGCCTCAAATTTTATATTGCTAATAGAATTTCGTGTTCCGCATCGCTGAAAATGTTACAGAAGGCTTACAAATGACTTTATTTCGACTTTACAGTAGGCTTACATTCGAGAGCTTAATCGACTTTATCAAAAATATTTGCATATGGATGGTACAGTGCATTCAAAACCAGTCAAGATTTAGTGAAAGATTTCCTCGTCTTCAACGCCTTCAACTGCAGTGAATATTAATTAAGTGAAGAGAATGGTGAAGGTGAATCGACCTTTAAGTTTGAAAGACATAGCCGCTAAGCTTACTGTGACTCAAGAATAAATTCATACCATTGTACACGATTGTTTGGGCACGAAATGCGTTGCTGTTCGACTACTTCCGAAAGACCAGAATTTTCTTTAAAAGCTCAAACGCGAAAAGGTTACAGAAAATACGGTTGAACGAATCAATTCCGACCCAACATTTATAAAACGCATTAAAACTGCTGAGGAGACATGGGTTTACGAGTCAGTAAGCTTCGGAATGGCTCATTCCAACTGAGCCGAAACCGAAAAACCATGTCAAAGTCGATCAAAAATCAAGGTAATGTTAAATGTTTTCTTTGATTATCTCGGGGTCATGATACAATAATAAGGTAGGGTAAGGAGATTCACCAAACTGACCCGGAATGTCAAAATTATAAAATAATGTGCTGCCGTATCTTATAAAATATCCACGAAAAATCCGTGATTGTTCTTTTCATTTTTGATGAATGTCTTAGCTGTGGCGGCATATTATAACTTCGTAAGCTTCGATCTTCGGCAATTCGTCAAAAATTGGAATGTGTAACACATTCGACGCAATAATTTTAATAAAAAATAGCTTTGTTCCTTTTTTTCAGACAATTTTTTTATTATAGTTTTTTTTAATGCTCTATATACTTTATTATTGATATTTCGCTTCGACGTTCGCTTCGAAAGTGAAGTTATTAAATGTAGCCACTGGCAATCAGGAATGAACATCATTTAATTATTAGAAAAGTTTTGAAGTTTTTTTGGGTTTTTTCCATTCGCCACTTGCTATAGGCCATTCGCTTTAAAATCGTTCTGATACAGCTGTGCACTTCAGTTCTTGTAATTTGTGAATATATTAAGTAAATAAATAGTTATAGTTACTTTAAAAATTTTTAGTAATGTCAAAAAGAAGTTCTACCATCTTTCATACAACGTCATCTTTTTTATCATCTTTGATACAAGCAGCAGATTAAATAAAAAGATTAAAGAGATGAAATAAAAGCAATGTGTCGATTTTCAAAATCTAATTTTTGATTTATGTTCAACAGTTTCTTCGTCAAACGGCAGTAAAAATTATGTATTGCATTTATAGTGGACATTAGAATAAACATTTTAAATAAGCAATAAAGAATACAAAAAACTAAACTAAAAGTAATATGCAATAATTTACTGAAAACAAAGTTTCAAAATCACAAAACAGCGATTTATTTCATTGTAAATACATTTGTCCGAATTTATCCTATTTATCCTACAAATCATTGCCTTTCTTATAATAAAAAAAAAAAAAAAAACTAAATGGCCATCTCAGCCCTTGAAAGGACTTTGACCGAGCTTCTTATGATCAATTGTGTTGTGTGTGATGTGAAATGTTTGCACACAAATGATCGAGAACTGGACCTACATGTTTTACGCCGACTTCGAACCGATTATGTTCTCAAGAAGCTTTTCATGACAGTTTTTACTCTCTGAGGTTTGCCATTGTCTACAGAGAGGTGACGGCCGAACAGAAAAATTAATTCAATTGAAAAAATTGTCTGTGTCAGATGGAGGATTCGAACCTATGTTCTCTGGCGTAACAGTCAAGCCTGGTTTTCACTATGTCAGTTGTATGACGACATAAAACTTAATCAATTAAAATATCACCTAAATAAAATTATTCTATAATTTTTGTATAGTGCAATTCGATAATCCAGTTGTTTTTACATTTTCTCCATTGTCAAACATAGAAAAAATGCCAACGTGCTTGATTGACAACAATTGACCATTGAAATTGACATAGTGAAAACCAAGCATCTCACACTCTACCCACTACGCCACGGCCGCCACTTTCTTATAATATGTCGCACATTTATCAATAATACAGAAAAGTGGCAATTCTAAAACACATTTTGACATTCGAGGTCGGTGTGGTGAATCTCCTTATCTTACCTTATTATTGTATCATGCTCGGGGTTGTGCACATGAAATTCTTGCGTGAAGGCCAGATGGTAAATGAAGAATATTATCTGGGTGTTATGTTGCGTTTGAAAGGGCAAATTCGTCGAAACATGCCGGGTTTGTGAAAAGAAAACTCATGAATTTTGCACCACGACAACGCACCATCTCACAAGACTATCTTTATGAACGGATTTTTGGCCAAAAACTCAACAAATATCATCGAACAACTACCATACTCTCCTGATATGGCTCCGGCTAATTTTTTTTTTCTTTCAGTCGATAAAAGGTACAGGAGAAAGGAGATAAATACAGGAGAATTCAAGGTGAGAACTGAAGATCAATTCAAGAAAATGCGTTTGAAAAATGTTTTGGAATTTTGATGATACAATAATAAAGTAGGGTAAGGAGATTCACCACACCGACCTGGAATGTCAAAATTATAAAATACGGTGCTGCCGTATCTTAAAAACATATCGATGAAAAATCCATGTATGTTCTTAGTGTTTTTGTTGAATTACTTGACTATGATGGCGTGTTATCACTTCGTAAGCTTCGATGTTCGACAATTTGTCGATAATTGGTATGTTGTAACACATTCGACTGGTGATAATTTTCATAAAATATCGCTTTGTTTCCTTTTCCAAGGTAATTTTTTTGGGTTATTCTTAACATACTACATATATTAACATTGATATTTCACTTCGATACATTACATTATTGTAAAGGGTCCACCAAATAACTTTTGTTTTTTGAAAATGCAAAAAAAAAAATTCTGAATATTTTCTCAAATTTCTTTTTTTATTTGAATGTACAATCCTTCCGGTTAATAATGGAAAATAATTTCTTTCAATGGCTGCCTCGGCTGGCCATGCAGTAGCCTACACGATCGGACCAATTTTTAAGCACATTATCGATTGTGTGCAGCTGTATTTCACCAATGGCTTCACGAATATTGTCCTTTAAAGCGTCAATTGTCTCTGGCTTGTCGGCGTAACACTTATATTTGAGGGCACCCCACAAATAATAGTCCAACGGTGTCAAATCGCAGCTCCGAGGTGGCCAAACGACATCAGCTCTGCGGCTGATAATGCGATCTTCAAAAGCAGGGCGCAAAACATCGAGTGTAGCTTCGGCTGTGTGGCACGTAGCGCCGTCCTGTTGAAACCAAATGTTGCCAATATCCTCCTCTTCAATTTCTGTGAACAAAAATTCGTTCAACATGGCCCGATAACGATGGCCATTGACTGTAACGGCCACTCCTTGCTCATTTTCGAAGAAAAATGGCCCAATTATGCCTCTGGACCAAAATCCGCACTAAACAGTGACTCGTTTTGGGTGCATCGGCTTTTCAATGTATGCGTGCGGGTTTTCTGTGCCCCAAATGCGACAATTTTGCTTGTTTACATACCCGCCAAGATCAAAATGAGCTTCATCTGAAAAGATGATTTTTTTTGGCAAAATCAGCATCTTCTGTAAGTCGATCGCAGACAATATTTCCCAGCGTTGTTCAAGCGTATACACAACCATATTCTTTCAGCGGAAGGATAAAACTAATTATCTGTCAAATCAGACATGTGCTAAGTGTTACCATTCACGAAATAAGCACTAGTTGAAAAAAAAAACGTTAGATGGCGGACCCTTTACATTTTACAGTAAATTATATTATTAAAAAAGTTTTGAATTCTATTTTGAGATTTATTCAATTCGCCATAGGCCATTCAAAATATCTTCGTTCTCTTATACAGGAGTGTGCTTGTTTTTCTTTTTATTTTTCACTTGTGAACATATTAAGTAAACATATATATATTTTCCTACCTTAATATACAAAGGCTCTAGCTCAAAAGTCCTTAACTCAATAGGGGAAGGACAAACATTTTATGAAAAATTAAGTTCTATAAGTTAGATTTTTTCTGTAAACGAATTTTTTTATTAAAATCTATTATTGATGTTATTATGTAACAATTTTTATACTGTAGAAAGGGCAGAAGTTTGTTTTTTATCAAGTTTGTTTCTTCTATAATGTTAAAAAAATTAGCTGGGGCCTTTCTAGACTAAGGTAGCGATATATAGCAAATTTAAAAATGTCTAAATAACGTGGAACAGGGGAAAAAATGTTTTTAAAGTTTCAACAGATTATATAAAAAAAATCTTATAAAGATGAAATAAAAGCACTTTCCAATTTTTAAACACATATTTTTCATTTATGCTCAACAGATTCTTTGCCAGACGACAATAAAAAAATTATTTATTAGATTTGTAACACACATTAGAATAAAATTTTTTAATAAAAAGGTGTGAAAAAATTTGAATTGAATTAATTTTTCCGTTCGACCGTCACCTCTCTGCTGATAATGGCAAACCTCAGAGAGTAAAAACTGCCATGAAAAGCTTCTTGAGAACATAAGCCGTTCGGAGTCGGCCTAAGACTTGTAGTAGGCCCAGTTCTCGATCATTTGTGTTCGAAAATTTCACAACATACACAACACAATTCATCAAAAGAAGCTCGGTCAAAGTCCTTTCAAGGGAACACAAAAAGCTGAGCAATAACAATGTACTGAAAAATCAAATACTCAAATCACTATTTATCCTACAAAAAATTCCCTCTCTTATTATATGTCCCACATTTTTCAGTAATACAGAAATGTGGCAATACTATAATACATTTTGACATTCAAAGTCGGTGTGGTGAATCTCCTTACAATACCTTACAATTGGATCAGGTTTTGAATTGGATCATGTTTTTATGATTGGATAATTCGTTGGCGTAAGTGTTTTATTTTGGAAGGGGCCTACTGTGAAGGTGACACAGAAAATTTTAATTGTTTTATTGACCAAATCCCGATACTTTTTTGACAGAATGTATGTTATAAATGTTGGTTCATTTCCAACGTATCAAATCAAGACACTATTATTACTACTCAGGAAATCTAAAAGGATTACTGGAATTCTAACTTTGGCTTTCGTGGCAGATTTCATAACTGCTGGCAGTGGCGGATGTAGGATACGCCAGAGGGGGGATAAAATAGAAAAAAAAACCAAAGTTATAAAATTACAATTTTACATATATCGGTGGTTCCATGTCAAATCGGACGTTTTCACATATTTGTAAAAATTTGGTACTTTTCACATCGATAGTACTTAAAAAATGTAAAAATTTGGTACTTTACACATCGATAGTCTATATATTTATTCTTGTAAGGGTCCCCTTATTCCAACGAATCTACAAATGATACAGCAACACTTGATATATCATTAGAAAGGTCTTGAAGTGTAGGTAAGCAGAAAATATTAGATTTTTGAAAAGTGATAGCGTTTAGAAGATATGAGCGTTTAAAACTGGAAAAATGGTAAAAAGGCTTAAGACACGAACTCGATGTAATGTGAATGAGAAAGTGTGATTTCCAAAGCGAAGTAGGGTAGTACATCCGATTTTCGGGGCGTTGTCACTAGTACTTAAAAAATTTGCTTATATTTTGTTTAATTTTTTTATTTTGCAATTTTTTAAAAACTGCCAACACAATTTTTACATACAAAATACTTTTGTTTTCTTAAAATTTATGTAAAATATGGTATATTTTGTGGTTTTTAGTATTTTTTGTACTTCTTAGGATATTTTATTATTTTTCGGCTAGTTATATTCCTAGAAATATAAAAACAAAGTTGCTTAGAATCAAACTACTAAGATAGGGCTGCCAGATATCTTTATTTCAAAACCGGGACACTTTGGTGAAACAACTGTCAAAAAAAAAAAATTTTAAATAAATTTACAAAAATTAAATTTTCACATATTTTTTTTTTAATGTACATTTAATTCTCAACATAAGAAACTAGATTTCATTCTTCAATAATTATTCCTAAAGAAATTTCAGTCATATTTTTCATTACATAGAACTTGTTTAAAATTTTCTGGCTTGCCTTTAGTATAATTGTAAGACTCTGTGCAAGTCAAATTTAAATTGACTTTGCATTGAATTATGCTTTCTACCACTCTAATGTTGAGCGTTTCTTTCCTTAGCCCACTGAGATAATGACTTATGATTATGATTTTGACCTTCAGTAAAGTTCCTTAAATATGCAACCTCCTTAAAACATTCATCAGATATTGTTATATTTTTCACGTAAATACATTATAGTTTTTTGAACTTCTGTTCACTTTGGTACATTATTTAAGGTTATCCAATTAAAAACATCATATTTATTTAAATGAAAAGTCGATTGTTCCAAATAACTATTTGCTGTATTAAAAACATGTTTCGCATCCTCTTAAAAAATTAATATTTTTCTTGAATATAAACCGCTTTCCTTTAATTGGTCTAAAATAATATTTGTTTGGTTTCCAAAAAATTTATTTTCAAACCTGTCTTTTAAACCATCTTTAGTGTCATTTATTAGTTTTTACACTCAATCATGAAAGATTGGCAGTGAATAAATGACACATAAACTTCAGCTAAATGAATGTGCTGTTTGTCAGCAAAAGGAATTGCATGTGGCTTCCACATTTGCAAGATTCTTTCTATAGCGGGTACTAATGAGAGCCAAATGCTTCTTCTATAAGAAAGAATTCATCTGTAAGTTGTGTCCGCATTGTCGCAAAATTATTTAAGCCGCTGCGTTCTTACAGTAAATATAGAAAAATATTTATATATTTTAATAACCACAGATTCCACATCGATTGACATCACATCCACAGCAGTCGAAACTCTGTTGTGAAGTATATGAGCAGGGACATTTATAAAAAATGTTATTTATTCCCTGCCTTTTCCTTCCACCAAAGTTAGTATTGGTATTATCAGCACCAAAAGCTTTAAGATTTTTTAAAGGTATTTGAAATTCCATAAAAAGGCACTTTTTAATTAATATTTCTACAAAATTTGCAACTGCATGCTGAGCTAAAACGTTCTTTATTAAAGCTGTTGCTTTCGTTCTTGAGTTTGATTGCTTTGCTGCTATTTCCGAGTTCGGATGCAAGAGTCCACTTAGTTTAGTAGTACAATCTACTGAGCTAAACGATTGATGGTGATCAATAATTTTATATGCAGTTAACTTAGCGGCAGAGATCAGTTGACATTGTGTGGTGTTTTGTTTCACAAAAAACGAAGAAATGTCTTTTAAAGTTGAAGCTTCAAAAACCATCGATTTATCTTTGGCACTTGCGATGTGGTCAACAATGTCTTATCGTCCACCGTGCTTTATGGAAATATAACAACCGCACACCGTGCACAAATAATCGTGATCACTTCTACCTCGTTTTATAAAGGACCACTCTGCTGTGTATGTGGGAAGGAATTTACACTTCCTCTTTGGCATTTTCTAAGGTAGCAAAAAACAATATAAGTATATAAACAACAAAATATTGCTAGTAAGAGATTGGATTCTGCAGGTGGTATATCAATTATCGATTATTGCTAGGGAGGAGCTCAACTTACTGAAAATGAAAAATGATCTGACTACTATTTCACATTTAACAAGTAGTTGCAAATTTTAAAAATATATTTTTGCATATTTGCTCCTAATTAAATCTTAAAATGGGATCCTTTTAAGATAAGTCCGAGACATATTAACGTTGGACTGGGACAAGCAATCAAAAACCGGGACATGTCCCGGAAAAACGGAATGTATGGCAGCCCTATACTAAGAGAATGTATGACTACAAGCTCAAATGCTAACTTGTAAGTCAATAAATTCTAGACTCAAGCGGAACCGCTAAACAAGTACTGTTTTCTTCTTTAGCTGGCGATAGGTAATGAAATTGGGATTGGGAATAATTTTGTTTTAGAGCCCACGTCTTTTCTTTATTTTTTTTTTATCGTGTATTTGGAGCCCCTAAATCTAATGCTGCACAAAGAACCGGTCGCAAATGGCTTAGGAGATATAAATTCTGATATTTTGAAAAGTTATCTTTTTTCGTATACGATCTATATTTTTATGCCTCGTTCTATGATTTGCTGGAGTGAAATCTCAAAAACGACACTTTTTATAGATCAACTATACGTCTATTATAACAGGAAATTTTAATTTCAATATATTAAAAATGTTTCTTCGATCCTTCACGTGAAGTTGAACCCACAACGTTGTGATTAGAAGTACAAAACACTATCCACTGATCCAAAAGCCTCTGTTAAGTAAAGTTGTTGATTCAATATTAAGTATGTATTACTACAGCTATGTTGCAGTAGATCACAATAATCTCAAATAGATAGAGGATTGTGTATTGACTATTCTACATATAAAAACATTCCACATAAAATGTTCTGCTTGCTATTACTTGCTACAAGATGTAACTAGCATTGGTGTTTTAATAAAGTACAACTTAAGCTATGTTGCAGCAGATTGAAAAATCTATAGATTTTTCTATAGCCTCTAATTTTGAAATAGGTGTTTCCTAACACGGCGACATTGAAAAACTTGAAATATGTCCTTCTCTTGTAAAACTTATTGAGATGAAGTTATAAAAAATGCTCTCTTACGTGGAAAGTAAAGAAGATATATTTACCAAGAAAACGTTTAATTTAGTTCATATTCCGTCAAATGTTTCTGCGATTAATTTCAGAAATTCTTAAGTATATTTATTTCTGATCTGATTGAAGAAAATAAGCAATATCGACAGATTGTCAGTAAATCTTGATTTAAGCTTTAGTAAATTTTAGCGTATACAAATGCGTTCTGGTTAAATCCTGTGTATTACTTTTGTTTATTTAATGTTTCGTTTTTATAAAAAATTTTAAGAGTGCAAACTGTAATTTTTTGAGAAAAAATATGAAATATTGCCATTAAAAATTTATTTTGCGAATCTTGGCGTTGTCAGCTCATTGACATTCCTCCTGTTTCCGGAATCTACACTCTAACAAAAATCGATGAAAATTTACAGCAATTATTGCTGGCAACAGATTTCCTTCATTTAATATAGTTTTATTTCAGAGAGCAAAATTCAAAACTTCACGCTAGAAATGCGTAATAACTTGCTCTTACAATTATTGCTCTCGCACTCTCGTTAAATAACTCTCTCCTTAATATGTCTCTTCTCTCTTGTCTTTGCTAATAAAAAAACGCTTCAAATGCGTGAAGTCTCTCACGCACATCTCTTTTCAGCTCTATGTTTCAAAGTATATGCTGCATCATGATTCAATCATTATAAGGTTATCCAGATCATGGCAGAACTATAAGGTAGGGTCGACTCGGAGAGGAATGGAGTAGAAAGCAGAATAAAGCGAGATTGGTGTCAAAATCAGCTGTTCATCGCGAATTTCTTTATGCTCACGTTTCGCAGTTATTTTTAGGTTAAAACTGTTACAGGGTTTTTTTGCAATTTTAAGACTTCTTTCACATTTTATAGTTTTTATTACACTTTTTTTATAATATTTTCATTCAAATTAGCACAAATTTAACATCCGCGACCGCACTGTTTGCAACTTGGAAACATAAAGTATTTTCTTCATTTGCAATTTCTACGAAATTCGTCGTTTTGACATATATGTTCCTTCTCATTATCCACTTTTCGTTGACGCGTGAGAGCACTCAGCGAAGCGGCTCTACCTTATCATTGTATCATGATCCAGATATTTGACATAGCCTTATTTTATATTAACCATGATACAATTATAAGGTTGGCTCACATTTAAATGGCTGCTCAAACAACAAGTTTTGCAACAACAAAACTGTGGGAGCGCTAAACGTCACATGATAAAGGCAACAACAACAATAAGAAAACTTAAATTCGACCAGCCGATTTTGACATACGGCTTCCTGTTTACTCCAACTTGAGCCTACCTTATAATTCTGCCATGATGTTAACAAAAATATTTTTACTCTCTTGAAAAAATTACAGTGTTTTTTTTCAAGTACTTTTCCATGTGGCTGTGGTCAATGTTCATTAATATAGGTTAAGTCACTTGAGAGAAAAGCACTCTTTTTCTGCCTTTGCTCGAACTGTCAAAGTAGCTGTTAGCTAAAAATTGTACAGATTCAGTTTTTTTTTTTCTTGATTTCCTTTTATCCATTCTGACAGTTCGAGCTTCTCTCAAGTGACTTAACCTGTATAAATGAACCTTGGCTGTGGTTAAGTTAAACAAAAACCAAGTGTGCAATATTTTAGTAAAATTTATTGGCATGAAAATAGTTTGTGGAAATTTGTTTCAATTTTTATAGCGTCATTTATTTCTAATTAATTTGTGTCTTAGTATGTGATATATCAATTTCGAACTAGTTTTATATAATTCAAATAAAAAATGCCTTCAACATGTAGGATATTTAAGACGTCGTATGTGTTCCGCAGTGAGCAAGTGCGAAAGTACGCAGTGCTGTGGATTTCCGTATTAAAAATAAAACATCTTTATTCTAACAATGACCAATTTTAGAATAAAAAGGAAATTCATATTCAAATTAAAAATATCATTTTTGATTAAACAGTTTCAAACTTAACCCTACACTCACTGTTGTCACTGTCACTGTTGAATTTTAATTTAACATCTCTGTTCTCTGTTCTCTGCGTTGTGTGAACAAAACTAGCTATCTCTTGTAAAAAAAAGGAAAATAGTATGTTTGATTTTCCCTAATATAAATTTAGAAATAGCTACCCAGCAAACTATTTATTACGGTTACGCAAATTTGGAACAGTTTCACTTTTTATACTAATTTATGTAAAATTTCGTTATGCAACTGTTTGTAAGACATACTGAAATCCAAACAGAGTGAAAAGTCCTTTCTTTCGAACTGTCTGAACGAAATCGGAAAGATTTCGAAATATTCTTGACGAAATCGTAGCAAACATTTCGCAATCTTTCCGATATCGTTACGAATTAGTCGGAATTTCGACAAAATCGTCAACTATGGTATTTTGGGTATTATCATCCTTTTGTTTAAACAAACGATTTCAAAACTCTGTATCACAGATTTAAAAACATATTTTCAATAAATTTTACCTTTTCACTGACTATTGTTTATTACTTATTTTAGCTCAAAGCTCAAAAACATAATAAAAATATTCATACAACTTCTTTGCAAAATGTGTTTTGCATACACAAATCAAACTTTTTCAGTATTGTTTTACACTAAAAATGTAACCATTACACTTTTAAAAGCTAATAATATAAGTTTTGTTCAAAACAAACAGGCAGTCAAATGTATCTTTAGTATTTTGTACTACGAAATAGTATGATATTCTTGCAACTACGCGATTTTTATGTCATTAAAAAATTGCTCTTTTTCTCTCTTCTTCAAATAAGGGTATACATTCTTATTCTTGTGAGAAGACGTCAATTATCTGGATAACCTTATAATAATTGAATCATGATGCTGCATATGCTGCGCTTCCTTTTTATTATGCTTGATTTTTTTTTAATATAATTGGAGAATGAAAATTAAATAAAATTACACAGAAGTCTTAATGAATTGTTGCGATTTGTGCCGTTTAAATAACATTTGCAAGTAGAACATTTTATACATAAAATATAAACACATTTACATTGAAGTTAGAACATTTAAATATATAATTTTATTATTAAGTTAAGTTGAATTATAGTAGGTTATATATAAGAAGAAATATATTAATTTAAAAAAAAAGCACTAACAAAAAAAAAAAATAATTTAATAATCTTAAAACTAATATATATAAATATTGTTTTGTTATTTTAAAAAGATGCTTGAAAGATTATTTATTATTATCTACTTAACTTTGTACGTACATAAGCTACACTTAAACATTAAAGTTATATTTTTAAATATTTTGTTCTAAACACTATTTTAATTAATTTTATATATTTTATAAATATTATATAATTAAAATTAAGCATTCAGTTACTATTTCATGCGGTGCTCAAATCAAACTGATGAATATTATGTATTAGTTAAAAAATACGCTTAAAATCATCGTTGAGAGAACATAACACCCGCTCCAATAGCGTAAAATATCGCTACTGAAGCGTTTTTGGAACTCTCTGAGTGACAACTCGCTGGTATAGCGTGAAAAATAGAGAAAATATACCAATTTTGAAAAAACGCTGAGTTTTTAACAGAATTGAAAAAAACCACTGCATAGCGTTTTATATTTTCAAAATCGCCAATAAATGCCGTGGAATTTCACAACATTTATTGTAGTGACTTTTCAATAAGTTTGTAGAGTGTACTGCTTTAATAATTAGGCGAAAATAAAACACTGTTTTTCTGTCATAAAGCTTAGAATTTGTGTAATTTTAATAAAAATATGGCACATTTTTAGAGAGAAAGCTTTCAAATAAAAAAAACTAATTAGAAATATTTTTGTTTTGACGTTATCATTGTCGTTTTTTGTCTCAATTATCTGACATAAGGTTTTCATTGCTTCTCCCAGCCCTCTGCCAGCAGACACGACAACAACGTGATTCTGGTCAGACAGCTATGTGGCATTGTCAGCTCGTTGACAATTTTTCCTGTTTCTGCTTCTAGTTGTGCTAAGCAGACGCCCATCACTGAACTTTTGAAGAAAACAGCGGCAGCAAAGCTTTGGGAGAAAATTAAGTAACGCGGCGAATTTGGAAGGTTTAATTTTTAAGAGCGATTTTCGCTCGCCACGAATCAAATAGGGGGAGGGGGGGGGGGTTTAGACGATACAGTAAGCTGTCCTTGCCGTACGGCACGTTGCCATAAATTCACCGTGATAAATTTATCCTATTTATCCTACAAATAATTTCTTTTCTTATTATTTGTCCCAGATTTATCCACAGTACACAAAAGTGGTAATTAGATAATTTGCAAAAATACTTATTTCCATTTAAATCGAAAATGCGGTGAATTCTTTAGCCTCAATTTGTTCTAGCGATTTATCTTAGCTGACATAGGCCAACAATATTGAATTCAACTTTTCCGTTAGACTGCAGGATTTTCTTATTAAATGAAGGCTTCTACTTGTTAAAAAGAAAGGTTTTCATTTAAAAATGTACTGAGATTCTTGCAACAACTTAAACTTTTCAGAATATTATTTTGAAGTAATCACCAATCACTAATGGAGATGAACTAACAGCGAAGATATAAGGGCAGATCGCAGTGTCGCTTTAAGACTGTAGGTTCTCTTTATAACTTACTTCTTACTTACTTAAGGTTGGCACCTACAACCGTAAGTCGGTTTCCGCTTGTTGTAAGAAATTGCGCCAGCCATTCTGTTTTGCGCTTACTGGCGCCAGTTGGAAGCTCCAAGTTTCATCAGGTTGTCCTCCACTTGGTCCCTCCAACGGAGATGCGGTCGTCCTCTTCTGCGTTGTCCGCCGCTGGGTACCGATTCGAATATTTTCTTCGCTGGAGCGTCGTCTTCCATCCGCTCAACATGACCTGGCCAGCGAAGCCGCTCGATTTTTATGCGCTTTACTATGTCGATGTCGGCATATAGCTCATACAGCTAATCGTTCCATCGTATTCGGTACTCGCCATTGACGCAGATTGGTCCGTAGATTTTACGAAACATCTTTCTCTCGAACGCTCCCAAAATCTTTTCATCAGAGCTGCTCAACGTCGTACTCAAGGACGGGCATGATTAGTGACTTATAGAGCGTGACTTTTGTTTGTCGAGAGAGGGCTCTGCTTCCCAATTGCCTACTGAGCCTAAAGAAACACCTGTGGGCAAGAGTTATCCTTCGTTTAATCCATGGATCGCAAACAAACTCTAAAATAAAGTATTTTTGTGTTCTTTTTGTTTCTTCTAAAGACCACAACAAGTATTTTTGTTTTTTTTTTGTCTTCGTTCTCCGATCCAAACAGTAACACAAACCGAAGCAAGCAGAGATGGAGAGAAAAACAAAATGCAATGTTTTGTTTTTGAAGTAGAAAACACTTCCTCTTACTCAAGGTTGATTTATAAGGTTGTCGCAGGGCTGATCGCACTCTCTTCTCAGTACCCATAATTGTCAAAACCAGCCAATTTTGCGAATGACTACGAAAGAATAACGGATGATAATAGAGAGCATTTGCAGATTTTCTATGAGCTGTCAACTTCGATTTGACAATTATGGGTACTCGCTCTCTCCCTTGCGACAACCTTATAAATCAACCTTGCTCTTACTGTTATGCTTTTAAATCGCGGACACAAAAACAACGAAAGAAAAATATCTTTAGCGATCTTTTGCATGTTGCTGACGGCAGTGTCGCGGCAGCGGACAAAAGTCGAAAAATATTTTTTGTTGGAATTTAAAAAAACTAAGTATGCTGAATTACAGACAGCGATTATTCTCATCGTTTAAATATATATTTTCGGGTTAACGAAGCAGGCTTTCTCCGTCTAATTTAAAATACATTTGAATAACTTGAAATAATTTCACTTACGTGCCTAAACAATGAATTCTTTAATGTTGCTTTTTTTATGTTCTTTATTATTTACTTTTAATGAAAAAAATTGTTCTTATCAATAAAATTTAACTTAAAAATAACTAAAGAGTTTTAATTGTTTGCATTCGCTTAAAAAAAAGAAACTCTACTCAAAACTTATAATTCTTTTAGAATTTCCGTAGTAAAGAAACGTTTGTTTCTTGTTGTGTTTGCGATCGTGACAACAAAATCAAAAAAACAAAATACATGTTGTGTTCGTATAACACCAACACAATAGTTTTCTTCCTCTTTTTATTTTCTGCTCTCTTTGGTACGCATTTCTGTTTGTAGCAAAAAAGCAAACGTAAGGAGATAGTGAAACTGTTTGCTTACGCAGCTTTAGGGTTAGTTTTTTCGTTCAGTTTGTTTCCAATCTCTGGTTTTATCTCTCTACTGATATCGTTGGTGGAGTTAATGCTGGAACCGAGGAAGACGAAGTCCTTCACAACCTCGAAGGAGGAGTTGTCAACAGTGGCGTGGGTGCCAATACGCTGGGACTGTTTGTTTCTTGACACCAGATATTTGGTCTTATCCGCGTTTACTGCAAGACCCATGGTTCTCTTTCTTACCCACTTTTAAAAATATGGTTACCAGTATTGATACTTTCTATGCACAATTACCTGATCGGATTGATATATGAATTCTAAAGTAAAGCAATAAGCAATAAAATGTGTAAATTTCGCTACAATCCTAAATGTACAATCTCGATTTGATGGGAATGACGCTGTTCAAGAATTTGGTTTTTTTGGTGTTTCTGTTTTTTTTTTAGTTTTTGGTGTATAGGTGTGCCCAGAGCGTTGCACGAACATAGTATTTTCATTTGTTCGTTCGTAGAAAAAATTCTGCGAACGAGCGAACGAACAAAATTTCAATTTCGATTTTCGACGAACGAACGAACGAACAACTATGTTCCACGAACGAACAAACGAACATCTATTTTCTGCGAACGAATATCTTTTTTCTACGAAAACGAACGAACGAACAACTATTTTCTGCGAACGAACGAACGAATATCAATTTTCTACGAACGAACAACTATTTTCTGCGAACGAATCAATTATTTTCCGCGAACGAACATTTATTTTCTGCGAACGAACGAATGAACATGCATTATCTACGAACGAATGAATGAACAAAATATACATTTGGTGCAACGAACTTGCAACGAAACGCTTATATGATTGTACGCCACTATGTACGTGGCCCTATGAGCAAAATAACTGTAATGAGTCTCACGTATTGAGAAGTTATTTGTAGGCCTGTGCGAGTAGTACAAAAAACACAAAAACTGCAACAACCGTCGAAAATAGCTTATATCGACCGTAGCTAAGCTCCTAGAGGGGTCAAATATATGAGTTGGTCCTATTAGTTTTTGCCCCTCAACATTTCTTCCGAACTGCCACCCTATCTGCCACCCTTCTTTGGGTTCCCATACAAAAAACACAAAACTGTCGAAATATTTTATATCGAAATATATATAATATTAACTCCTAGAGGAGTCAAATATATGAATTGGTTCTATTATTTTTTTACTCTTCAATATTTCTTCTGAACACACCTACCCCCTATCTACCACTTTTCTTTTGATCCCCATACAAAAAACACAAAAACTGTCGAAAATAGTTTATATCGGTAGTACCTGGGACTCCTAGAGGGGTCAAATATATTAACTGGTTCTTCTATTTTTTGCCCTTTAACATTTCTTTAGAACACACCTACCCCCTATCTGCTGCCTTTCTTTGGGTCCCAATACAAAAACCACAAAAACTGTCGAAAATAGTTTAAATATGCCGTAGCTGGACTCCTAGAGGGGTCAAATATATGAGCTCTTTTTATTATTTTTTGCCCTTCAACATTTCTTCTCAACACATCTGCCCCCTTTCTTCCACCCATCTTTGGGTTCCCATTCGAATCTGTCGAAAAAAGTTTACATCGGCTGTAGCTGGACTCCTAGAGGGGTCAAATATATGAGCTGGTCCTATTATTTTTTGCCTCTCAAAATTTCTTCCGAACACGGCTACCCCTATCTGCCACCTTTCTTTGGGCCCCCATACCGGCCATAGTCTACGAACGAACTTCTATTTTCTACGTACAAACGAACGAACATCTATTGTCCACGAACGAACGAACAAAATATTTATTTCATTTCTCTACAAACGAACAAAATATTTAATTTATTTCTCTACGAACGAACTATGCGGTATTTTTGCATTAAAAAATGTGGCAACATTTTTACGGCACCCAGTTCATGTTGCTGTCTCTATTTTTGTGAACTTTGTTGACTTTTTCTAATTTTGCTCAAAAAGAGCTTTAAAAAACGCTTTTGTCTCGCAGTGAAAAATAAATAATAAATTATTGTTTCTTGTTAGCTTTGCGCACAACCTGTTAAGCATTAAATGGAGCTTACAGAGAGAGAGCTTTTTTCAAGTGAGGATAAGAATAAAGAAATTGTTTGCTTTTCAAATATTTTATTTAATTATTTGAATGATAATTGGCAAATTTATGTAGCCTATATCATTATTTTAGACCATAGCTATCCAAGAGAAAAAAAATTATTCAAATAGCGCCTGCCGTTTTCCACTTCTGCGCGGCCGCACATACGTGAGTCTCCTTTTATATAATAGTATAGAAGATAAGGAATATCTAAAGATATTTACAAAGATATTTATGAAAATAATAAAAGACATGAGCGCCGCGGCGAAAAGTTTTTATTGAAAATCGCTGCAATTTCTAATAAAATTTTTTATGAATTTTGATATCACAAAGAATGAGCGACTCATGAATATACGAATTTTGTCATAATTTAACTTCAACCTATGAGAGTTTAAGCCGATGTATTTTTAACGATAATTTTAAACTGCTTTCTCCTGTAATTTTGATCATGTCGAAATTTTGTGAAATTAGCTTTCACGAACTTATAAATTTGCGCTGAATTTTTAAACGGTTCACGGTTTCTATCTTCTAAGCCATTCGAGACCAACAAAATGTTATTGCACCAATAGGTTTATAAACACAAATAAATAAAAGTAAAGTTATAAGTTATTATGCCTTCGTCTGAAGGTTTTTCATTTTCATTACTTTTTAAGGTTTTTTTAAAAAACTTCGGATGTCTCAAGCAGCGTTTCTCTTCATATTTTTTTTTTATTTTCATGCTTCAACTTACGTTAGTATTTTGAAACGAAGTTCTTTGCATGTTTGTTCAAGTCACAAAATATAATTCTGTAAAGTTCCCTGCAAATAGAAGGCATTCATGCATCAAAGCATCTGATGTTTCTGTTAAACACACGGTAGATGATGGGATTATTCACTTACAAAAAAGTGGGAATCATGGTCGCATTAAGCATGATCCCTTACGTGTGTTTAACAGAAACGTCAGATGGTTTGATGCATGCAAGCCTTCTGAGTGTTAAAAGCTTTAAGTGTTTTTCGTCCTATTTTAGCTGTAAATGAATTTATCAGTTTTTTTGGCCAAGGGGAGGGGGGGGGGGGGAAAGGTTAAACCGCTTTTAATGCATATTTTATTATTTTCCCGTACAAAAAATTTCCAAGGAGAGGCTAAAGCCCTTTAGCCCGTATGCATATCCGCCACTGACTGCTGGCATTCTAACTTTTGGCTGTATCTCCCTGAAACAGAAAAAACTGTTTTCACTTGATTTGTTTTTCAGTTTCCAGTAAATTGATAGTAAAAAAGTGTACTAAATTTCATCAATAGGTTCAATAGATTTTTGATTAAGCATTAGTTGCAAAAATTATAACGGACCTCTTAAAAGCCAATTTGAGATGTAATATCTACTGTATTACAGAATACCTTATGTAGCATGGATTTGAATTGCATTTTGTTTAATTTTGCAGCCGACATGCTAAAGTTGCTCGCATGTCAAACATGGTGGAAAAAATCGAATTATCATCCTTGCTATACGAGTATGCAGCTCACTCAAAGCTAATTTGGTGTGCTCTTCTTCCGATGTTGCAACCGCCTCTCTTTGTTGCACACGGTTTCCGAACAAAGTTTGAATCGATGTAATTTAATATTTCGTTGAACTTTGCAAAATCATTCATGATGGCCTCCGGCTGAAAACAAACAATAACAACAATAACAAAAAAAAAAACAACAACAACAATGTTTATAATATCAAAAATAACAATAAACACAGAATAACAACCTGACTAGGCTTGACGACATTTTGCAAAACCATAACATATTACAAAACAACTTAATGAAAGAGACACATTCAAATACGAACATGGGTGAGAGCGAGAAACAAAAGTCGGTCGATAGTAAAGCAACAACATATGCTTAACGTCAATGTCAACGTATGAGATCTGAACACGAGGAAAACTAAGTTAAACATGGTTTACACATGTAAACTAAACATAAAGAGTACCAGATAACTATTCATAAACAAAATGAACAGAGCGTATTTATTCATCACTAAGCAAAAAAAAAAAAAACTTAAAAGAGGACACTAATTTTAAAACCACATCCAACTAACTATACAGTCCGATCAATAATATAAAATGGTGGATAAGCAGTGAATGTACTAATTTCAATTATATAAATATACTCTAATCAGTATACATACATGCATATGTACAAACATAAGCTAGTGGATTAACACATCGAAAGTATAGGAAAGGAATAAAAGATATCGAAATTAATATCTAGAAGAACGGTATCAAATATCATATCAGTACAGGTACAGACTTAAAATAAAAAATTAATGGCAGAGGCAACTTAAATATATAGTTACCTATGCTGAGCGAAGTTAATGACTTAGCGGGATGTGTTCGCGAGACATTGAAAACATGGCTTGCTTTGGAATTGATTAGAGCAAAAGATATATTTTTTATCCTAACTGATATCACATTAGATGATATTATATTTCCTCGTGGCTGGGATAATAGAAATATCTTGAATGAAATTTAGCAACAGTGAAGTAGGACGTCCTTTTTATTGATGAGCTGAATGAAATTTTGAACTGACATAAGTACAGTGTATAGCAACTCGAATGCTGTGTTATTTTATTTTTGATTTATATATTTTTATTTTACAAATATTTTTTTTTCACTAACATTTTTTTGAAGAACATTTTTATTTTGGAAAATTGGTTTCTAATTAATTTTTTGAATGACGAATTTTTGGATGACAAATTTTGAATTTCAAAATATTTTTGATTATATTCTAGCTACAGAATATATTCTAGTTAATCAAGCATATAGTGTTTCGTGTTCGGTGTGGTTTGTATGTGGTGATATTTAGTCACCACATTATGCCCCCTCCCTTAAGAATTTACACTGTTTACATTGTTAAAAATCTTGGACTAAATTTTAGTAAGTCCTGTACTGTATATATGACGACACCGAAATTGTATTTAAATTTAAACCACGCCAAATACTAAAACTAAGTTTTATTCCCGCATGGGCTTAAATTGCAATACCCGATGTGGACTTAAAACCTTATTACAAGTTGTATTCGATTATAAACCATAGCGTACTAAAAACAAAACTGGGTTTGTTTACACAATTTATTTCTTTTTTTTTTCTTCTTTTATACTATAATTTTTAAAAAAACTCCTATTGTAGATTTCGAACTCACGTCGTCATTAAAATGAAAGTAGTAAGCGTTGCTTGTGCGCCATAATCAAATAAAAATTGTTTCACAAAAATTGTATTATATTGCTTTGTTAACCGAAAAAGTAACTCTGAATCATAAAACTTTTGAATATTAACAATCTGAAAATTAAGACGGAAAGTATTGAAATATAATACAGCATGGCTTAAAATTTAATACATGTTGTATTAAATATAATATCATGGCTTTCTTAATTTAAAATCTATTACAATTTTACTAGTTTTTGAAACCGATTGTAATACTTTTTAGCTATTTTGTATTAAATTTGAAATCGTAGGTACTAAAGTTCAAATTTTATTCCGACTTCATTAATTTTAAGTACACCTTTGACTTAAAAAATGTCCAGTATTTTGAAAAGTAATAATTCTAATAAAAACTGGTTTAAAAAATACATTATTCCAACCATTGATTTAAAAATGACTCGTAGATTTTTAACCGTGTAGTAAGTTGAAGTTTACTTTTTTTGTTTGGCTTATACGTATATTTGGGTAAATGTGTCTGTGCGGTTTCTGTACCCTGTAGGAAAATCAACTAATTTAAAAGTAGTTGATAAAGTAGTTTTTTGTCAACCACAACTAGTTGAAATTCTGACATTTTTCCAAAGAACGAACTACCTTATTTTGTATGGTGATGTCCGCTAAATAAGTCAATTGACTTTCGTCTGCATATATTTTCAACTACTTGTTAAATTAGTTACATTTAAATTATTTTTTTAATTGCTTTAAAATAACCAATTGAAAACTATTGCTGATGGCCTAAAGTTATTAATATTTGATGAAATAACATGGTTAAATATATATAAACTTGTAATCTAATAAAAGTTTGCAATCAAAACATGTCAACATCAGAGTAAGGCGGCCTTAATATAATTCAAAGTAGTTTATCAATCACTTGTTTTTAAGTAGTATTTCAATTACTTCATAACTTACTTTACTTAGGTGGCCGTAACAACCCGTGTCCGGATTTCGACCGACCTCATCAGCTCTTGCCAGGCGCCTCCGCTTTGCGCGCGCCTTCTTCAATGGGATACACCAAGTGCGGTTAGGGATTCCTCAGCCTGGTCCATCTATTGGAGGCATGGTCTCCCTCGTCGTCGTTAACCAGCTACCCTCGCCTCGAGCACCTTTTTCGCTGAAGCTTCGTCGTCCATACGATGGACATGACCCAGCCAGCGTAGTCGCTGCACAGTTATACGCCGAACAACGTCACAACAATGTCTTCGTAGAGCTCATACAGCTCGTGGTTCATTCGGATGCGATAGTCATTGCCGACTCGAACAGGACCGAAGATTTTGCGAAGAACTTTTCTCTCGAACACCCCCCGAGCGGCTGCGTCAGTTTGCGAAACTACCCATGCCTCAGCGCCATAAAGCAGCACAGGTAGAACGAGCGTCTTGTAGAGTGTTAGTTTTGTCGATCGGGAGAGGGCTCTGGAACTTAGTTGCTTACTGAGCCCGTAGTAGCCCCTATTAGCAATTATTATTCTTCGCTTTATCTCCAGGCTGATTTCGTTGTTGGAATTAATGGCGTTGCCAAGGTATACAAACTCCTTGACTTCTTCAAAGTTATAGCTGCCGGATGAAACGTGGGAGTCTAAACGCCGCGCTCCCTTGTTTGTAGACAGCATATACTTTGTTTTACCCTCATTTATCGTCAAACCCACTTTGGCTGATTTCTTTTCGATAGCGGAGAAAGCAGCGGTAACATCTCTCTTGGTTCTGCCAACAATATCAATATCATCAGCGTACGCAAGAAGCTGGACACCTTTATAGAAAATGATGCCTTTACGATGCACATCGGCCTTTCGTACGATCCCCTCCATGATGATGTTGAAGAGATCGCATGACAGTGGATCGCCTTGCCTGAAACCTCTTGATTGTTGGGTCTCCTTTCTTAAGTATAGGACACAGTACGCTGAGGTTCCAATCGTCGAGCATGCTTTCTGCTAGCCATATTTTGCTGATGAGCTGATGCCTGCGCCTAATCAATTCATCGCCGCCGGTTTTAAACAATTCAGCTCACAGGCCGTCAGCACCCGCTGCTTTATTGTTTTTGAGTCGTTGGATAGCAACTCGAACCTCTTCATGGTTAGGTGGTGTTACTTCCACTCCGTCATCGTCGATTGGTGGCACTGCACTGCGCTCTCGATGGGCAGCATTGGTGGAATCGTCGCCAGTAAGCAAATCGGAGAAGTGCTGTCTCCACAATCTAAGCACACACTGTGTATCCGTATTCAGATCTCCATTTTCGTCTCTGCAAGTGGATGCTCCGGGCTTGAAACTTTGGGTTAGACGCTTAACCTCTTGATAGAATTTTCGTGCATCCTTCTTGCCTTGATATACCTCTAGTTCCTCACGCTCACGCTTTTCCTGCTCTCTTTTCTTGCGTCAGAAAAGGTGCCTCTCTTCCTTCCTCTGAAGCTGACTGCAGCGTTTTTCTGTATGCGGCTTTTTTACTGCTGTCGCGATGCGACACTCCTGATCGTACCATTGGTTCCGAGGTTGCGGGCGCCGGAAACCAATGACTTCTTCAGCGGCAGCGCGCATGGAGTGGGAAATATGCGTCCAAAGTCCGCCGGCGTCGTCGGGTCCAGAGGTTGGTTGGTTGAGCTTAACCGAGAGTTGAGCGGAGTAGGCTTCGGCAGTCCGTTGTAATTGCAGTGGATGTCGAGGTGCTTAAATCTGGTGCTACTAACTACCATGTTTCGTGCCGCTGCGAAGTCGATCAGTCTTAGACCGTTGTTCGTGGAGGTCTCGTGAAGTCTGAACTGACCGACAGTGGGGCCAAAGATGCCTTCCCTTCCGACTTTCGCATTAAAATCGCCAAGGACTATTTTCACATCATGGACCGGAAGGTGGTCATATACGTCCTCAAGACTAGCGTAGAAAGCGTCTTTGACGGCTTCGTCCTTTTCCTCCGTCGGGGCGTGCGCGCAAATAAGGCTAATGTAGAAAAATTTTGCCTTGATGCGGATCGTAGCCAATCTTTCATTCACAGGTGTGAACCGGGAAACAAGGTGGCGTAGTTTCCGGCTAACGACGAATCCACATCCGAATTCGCGCTTCTCCGCATGGCACCTGTAGTAGATATCGCAATGTGTTTGTTTAGAGCAGCCTTGCCCTTTCCATCGCATTTCCTGGATGGCGGTGATGTCAGATTTTATTGTTTTGAGGGCTTCCGCCCGTTGGATAATGGCACCTTCCCTATAAAGGGTCCGGACATTCCAGGTGCATATCCGTAAATCCTTGTCCGTTTTTCGTTTGCGGTGGTCGTCAACGTAATTGGGGTTCTTATCCGAGGCTGGTTTAGTTTTTATTGGGCAGTAGTAATGTGGCTGGACCCAAACCCTGCGCACATTCCATATTTAATGTCTATGGATCGACCCGCCGCTCAAATTAGCCGCCAAACTGACGGATGCCAGTTTGCCGTTGCCCAGGGAACACCACTTGGAGGTTTGAGTCGACTTGAGACGGTTTCGACATGGATAATGCTGGCCTCGCCAGGTTGAGGCGGTCAGACACGTTGCAATGTGAAGGTTCGCCCCCTGTTCCCCTTCATATTACTTGATATATAAACAATAAAAACTATTTAGAATTGAACTGGATGCCGCCTTAATATAATTCAAAGTAGTTCATATACTGGTTTATTTTAAATTAGTTTTTTAATTAGTTGTTTTTAAAAACAAGTTAGTTTGTTCCTATAGGGTATCTAAAGAAGCAGGTTTAATTCTATCTATGCTGACTGTTATGTAAGTGTTAATTTTGTAAATTTTGAAGTATTTGGTGTTCTCTCAACGACTTGGAATGGACCATCGTACGGTTCTTGTAAATATCTACGAATCGTGTCGTTACGCTCAAAAGCCAAATTACGAGTCCTGAGTGCTTGAGGTATATGCTCTTGAAACTTGGTGCTGTGATGCGAAATGTTTGATTGTTTATCTTTAACGACCTTTTTAAGTTTGGACAAGATGTCCGACGAATTAAAGATCTGACTATTGTGTAGAACCAATTGTTGTGGTAACCTAAGTGTTTGATCAAAAACCATTTCAGCAGGTAAAGCCGTAATATCTTCTTTTTCCGTGGACCTGATCTCTAGAAGAACTAGTGGTAACTCTGTATACCAGTTTGTTTGGCTACTCACAATTAGAGAAGTCTTTAGTTGGCGGTGAAAAGGATCACAATTCCGCTATTTTCTGTATGATAACCAGAAGTGGTGATGTGTTTGCTTTCTATAATAAATATTTATTATTTATTTAGATTGTGGATAAACTTTTTACATGTTGGGGATGTGAATTGAGGTCCTCGATCGAAAGTAATTTCCAGAAGAACTCCAAAAAGTGATACATATTCTTTTTGAAGTATATCTACAATAGTACTGGCGTTGGTATCTTTAAGTGGATACGCTTCGGGCCAACCTGTGTTTCGGTCAACTAAGGTAAGTAGATATCTGTAACCATTTGATATCGATAATGGGCCTACTAGATCTACGAAAACATGTTCAAAACTTTCATGTGGAATGTCTATTTTGTGTGGGACTGTTTTCGTATGTCTGTGTATCTTCAATCGATTTCATCTTTCGCATTCTTGCGACCATTTGTTAATTTGTGTGTTAATTTTGGGCCAGAAATATCTCTGTGTTTAGAAATCTGGGTGTGAAATGTTGTGTAATTGTTCAAAGACTTGTTTCCGGAATGTTTGTGGGATGTATGGACGTGTTCCTGTTCTCGTTTGTCCGCACCAAATTTTAATTAATTTTTAATTTTAATTTGGTGCGAAATTGTATGTGTGTTTGCTTAGTATCTCCTGTAATTCTGAATCTGTTGACTATTATTTATGTATAGTTGTGAGATTGATAACTGTGGTTATGAAAGCCTCTATCTCAGCTCGTGACAGTGCGTCTGCTACGATGTTGTCTGTGCCTTTGATGTGTCTGATGTCGTTTGTAAATTGCGCTATGAATTCTTAGTGCCGTGTCTGTGTTGGGCTTCTTTCTGTTTTTGAGTGTAATCTGAAGTGAGTGGCTTATATTGTGTGTGGCTTATATAAAGTGTTTGATTGTACGATAAATAGCTGAAAGTTCGCGATCGAATGTGCTGTACTTTCGTACTGTCGTTTCGGACGGTGATAATTTTTTTAAAAATAAATCTAATGGTTCTATTTTGTGACTATGTTTTTGTTGTAAGACTGCACCGATAGCAGTGTTAGATGCATCTACAATAATAGACATTTTCGTTTTGCTATTAAAAGTATTAAGTAGCACTTCCTTAGTGAAACTTTCTTTTATCGTTGTATATACTTCTGTTGTGTAATCTGTCCATGTTAAGTGTTTGTTTTTTTTTTTGACGCTGTTCCCTTTTCATAAATGTGTGTGAGTGAGTGTGCTAATTTTGGTCTGCAACTGTGTTAGTAATTTATCATCTCAATGAATTTCTGCATTTGTTTAACTGTTTCGGATTTTTGGTAGTTAACTATACATTGATCTCTATCGGCAGATGGTTGTATGCCTTTTTCGAAATGTTGTAACTCAAAAAATTTAGATTGCTGACGCCGAAAATGCATTTGTTTGCTTTTATGTAAAGTCCGTATTCATCTAAACGTTCGAATACTAAATTTAGATGTCTGAAATGTTCTTCTGTTTCGCTGGTCACTAGAATGTCGTCGAGGTAAACAAATATGAAATGAAATTCTTTTAGAACTTCATTGATAAATCGTTAGAATGTTTGAGATACGTTTCTAAAACGAAACGGCATTCTTAGAAACTCAAATATTTCGAAAGGTGTAGTTTTGTGAATGTCTTCAGTGGCCATGGGAATTTGGTGGTATGCTCTTACCAAATCTAATTTCGAAAAAATGGTTTTTGTTATGTAGGTCGATGGATGTGTGGTAGAGGGTAACGGTCTGGGACTGTAATTGCGTTTAGTCTTCTATAGTCGCCACAGGGTCTCCAGTCATTTGCATCTTTTTTTGGAACAAGATGTATTGGGGATGCTGCCATGGAGTTTGATGGACGACAGATACCTGACTTGACTAAAAAATCACACTGTTGTTTTGCGATTTTGTATTTGTTTGAGTCCAAGCGTCGTGGTCTTGAAAATGGTAACTGTCCTTCTGTAGTGTCGTGAAACAAAGGGTTTTGAAAAAAATCTGTAGTTGCTTTGGGAACTTTTTTCTCCCAAAAATAACTCTTTTCATGGAAGCCAAAGTTCAACAAGTCTTTTAATTGCTGGTGTTAGCGATAGCCAACGAGTTCTGCAATGCGAAAGTTAATTAGTGCCAGCCTAAAAATATTTTTAAGCATAAGCTTAGCAGAGGATAAAGCTGCTACTAAATTAAAAAGTTGACGCTTAAATTTAATATCAGTTTTTTAGTAAGGCTGAATAACAATATACATAATAACAATAACAATCATGTAATAAACAATGCATATAATAAACTCAAAACAAAAATAGGAAATTATTATTTGTTTTGTCTTTAGCTGCTTTAGCTTTAGATATAGTGCTATACAGTTGATATTGATACAAATAAAACTATATAAAAACGGAAATAAAAATGCCCGGTAAAAGGATATAATTCAGTTAATTTGTAATAATCATTCCATTGAGAAAACTGTTGAAGAGTTATTCAAAATGTTTTCTATGACAAGAAAAACAGTTTATAACATTATAAATCGTGCTGACCACATCACCATCCATCAATCGGTCGACCACGCATTCTTTCGGAAAGAAGGAAACGGTTCTTGATAAGAGCGGTAAATGACAACCTGAAAATATCGACAAGAGCTGTTGCTGTAAGGAATGTTTAAGGAATGTTTAAGGAAGAGTTGGGTGATGTAATTTCGGATGATTGTGTGAGACAATACCTTAAAAGAAATGCATATATGTACTTCAAGAGTAGCACGTAAGAAACCAATGCTTATTACACTGCATATTGAAAAGAAGCTTTCGTTCACAATGCGGTTCGTGTGGTCCCAAAAGTACACAGCATAACAAAGAAAACACAATAAATTTTGGAACAAATATTTTTATTTTTCAACATAGTCTCCTTTCAGCTCGACACACTTTTCCCAGCGATGTTTGATAGCTTCGATACCCTGTTTAAAGTGAGAACCGTCGAGAGCCTCAAAATAGCCATCAACTTCAGATTTCACCTCTTCATTGTTGACAAATCTTTAACCACCGAGTCTTTTTTTCAAGTTTGGAAAAAGAAAATAATCCGAGGGGGCTAAATCTGGTGAATAGGGTGCGTGAGGAATGAAGCAATTCGAACTTTAATTAATTGATTTTGGCCACCACGATAATGGATGTGTGAATTGGTACATTGTCTTGATAAAACATCACTTTCTTTTTCTCCAAATGCGGCCGTTTTTTCTTGATTTCTTCACTCAAACGCTGCCATAAGTTCACATAATACTCACCGTTGATTGTTTTTCTTTTTTCAAGACAGTAATAGAAAATCATCCTCCCAAAACACTGGCGCCATGACCATGCCTGCAGATGGAGCTGCCTTCGCCTTTTTTGAAGCCGATTCTCCCCTTTCAGTTCATTGTTTCGACTGTTCTTTAGTTTCAGGAGTGAAGTGACTGACCCATGTTTCATCCATAGTTATGAATAGACGCAAAAATGCGGCTTTATTGCTTTTATGTGGAACATCACCAATCAGAGAATCAGAGATCAAAGAATTTTTTATGGGGAGATTTTATAATATGTCGGACTTTCATATATAAAAAAACGTAACCAAGCGGCCAGGGCAAGCAATATCTTACCATTGAACTTCTTTACCTCACAGTAGTAAATTTTAACTTTTGGAAGTAATATTTACACATGAAAGTATGGTCAAGTTAACATACAAACAAAGAATTCTACTACAGTGATAACATACATAATAGCTGCATTCCTGTGGCACTGGATCAGATCAAATCTCAGTGAAACAGTTTAGTTCAACTTTATTACAATTTGGTACCACTCGTGATGAAGTGTCAAAAGACGAGTGCGATCAGTAAGACGAAAACTCGTCGAAGAGTACTTCAGATTTGCAAACTATGTTCGCTTTGAAAAAAATGCTTTAAGCTTGGCAGCATTTTAAGATCAGAAATAGATTCAGAAAAAGGGGTAGGTCATGGCAGAATTATAAAAGTAAAATATATAATTCTATATATATTTATTGTATAAGAGTAAAAAGGAAGCTGTGTATCAAAATAGACTAGTCGAATTTTGGTTTCTTTATTGTTATTTTTACCTTTATCATTTGACATATAGCGTTCTCACTGCTTATAATTGTATCATGGGCTAGGTAAAATTTTTGTTTTGAATTGGAATAAAATAGAGCCACGCTCCAGATCAACGACCACGGGAGTGCAGCTAATGACAACTAAAAATAAGTTTAAAAAAAGTGTTTTGTTCTTTTTTATCAAAAAATAAATAAAAATTTAAAAAATTGTGATCAATTGTTTGTTTTTTACAGAAAAAAAACTTTAGTAAGGGGATTATTGTGATTAAAACTAAAAAAATAGCGAGTTTATCTAAAATAAAATCCACTGATGGCGTCATATTTCTGTACAGATTAAGCAATGTGATACCGTTTAATCTATCTTGCAACATCGTCCTTCTTAAATAAGTTTTGAGTCGGCAAAGTACTGAAAATGTACTTCGTTCATGTTGAACGAAATGTTCACACGAAGTGACTGGAAGAGTTTCAAGGCTGATTGGTAAATTAAATATGTTAGAGAATATTTCTTTATTGTACAGCTCTAAGGCTTCAAACACTGTCTTTTTTTTCATCGTTAGTTTTATTACTAACTTTATACCAAGCATTTAGGTGCACTTTAAAATCATCAAAATATCCTTCCCAATCATCTGAATAAAATAAAATTAATTTTTCAAAAGCGCCATATCCAACGGTTCTGTAGGAAAAAGTGTTGAAATAAATAGTGGAAATAGATTTTTTAAAAATCTAACTCTTAGGTTTGAGATAAATCAAACGCTTGTCAACAAATTTTGACAAAGACAGAGCCAACTGTTGATTAGTGACAAAACAATTTTTATTTTGTTGGCTTTATGCTCAGAGTATCATAAATAAATTTTATAAAATATAGTGAATAGTACAGTCATTTGGTTTTCCGGGAGTTTTGAAAATGGGTACATTTTATAGATTTCGATGTGCTCTTTCCGAATTTCAACTTTGCCACATCGTATTTTTGCCGCTCGCGCTGCTATATTTTCAAAATGGCGACTAAAAACAGTTTTTACTTATATCTCCTTTCCAACTCATTTCACGATAAAAACATATATGTACTTAATGAAACTAGAGAAATTCTCTGCAATTCATGTTTTAACATCTTTTTTCGTAAAGTCGTTAGTTTTAGCGTACCGCCAAAATGGAGCGCCGCAAAAGCTATTTCAAATAAAATAAAAAGTTTTTATATTAAATATATAGTATGTACAGGCGCGCAACCAGAAATTTTTTTTGAGGGAGTTTTAAAATTGGTCGGACTTACATATAAAAAAAACACGTTACTACAGCGTCTATTTTGTACTGTAGCTCGTTCCTGTAACAAAATCGGTAAGTTAACGATTTGTGTGACGTCATGCGCTACCGATCTCTAGTTACCAATTTCGTGATAACTAATGTTTCTGTATGTTTAAATCGGTAAAAATTCGGACCGTGATGAAAAAGAACACAAATCGAGAAGAAACGCTGAGAAATTGAGTCAAATGACAAGCAGCTGTTTAAGGGTATTTATTTTATCTTATGTGCGCTATAGTTTTATAATAAATAGGTAATCAAAAGTGTTTTAGTGAACAGTGAAGTGAGTTAAAAGTATTTGGAAATAAATTATTTAATGGTTTATTGTTTGAGAAACACTCAAATGCATTAAAAAATTGACCCTTTCCGACGTGCCGGTGCTGCTTCATTAAGCCCAACAGCCTAAGTCGCTGCAGTTTCGAAACTCGTCCGGATTTAATTTGCTCTTCAAATATATTTTATTAGTTATATATATACTTATTAGAAACATATACAAATATAAAAAATTCAACTTGAATGAAAGCAACCATTATTAAAGGTATATTTTGAGTATTTATAACTTAATAATACACAACATTAATGACATTAGATAAATTGGTAGAATTCTCACTTGCCGCAAAGCCAGTGATAAAAGTGACACATTTTTATCGATTCGCTTTTTGTACAGAAACACTTTTTTAAAAGGTTCCATTGAAATGAAATCGGAATAGGTAACAGCTTATCGATTTGAAACGACTGAATTGAACAGAAATCGATACAGATTTGTACAGAAACATTGCAGGTGAGACTGACGTCAGAGTGACGTCAAATCGGTAATATGAGTCGGTAACTCTGATCGGTATGAGTTACAGGAACAAACTACTGGTTAGTGAGTCCGATTTTTATACTAATAGTTCCTGGTAAAAACCTCAGCCAGGGCAACTTCTTCACCTCCAGTGGCGGACTGGCCATACTGGAGGATATGGATATTTCGAGAAGGGCCGGTACAGTTTGAGGCCGGAGACCGTAAATCACATAAGAAAATTAACCCTAATAGTTTTAGTTAGCAAAATTTAGTTCCACATTTGCATTTATTACATATCTTTCAAATAGATAATATTTTAAAGCACATTTATTAATACACATTTTAAATGAAAACAGTTTTCCAAACAAACTTATAATATACTTTTATAAAAACTTAAAGACATAGCATTTGCTAGTATTCTTGATAATTTATGGAAGGGTGGAGCATAGAGCTTTTAGAAATAATATAATAAATTTTTTATAGAAATGTCTTTATAGAAATGAAAAAAAAAAAAAAAATAAAGGAGGTTCCGAGAAAATACCGCTAAAATTGCAACGAAACTTTAAAAAATAGCCAAAAAGCATCGAAAGAAGATGAAAGTGATACAATTGCTACTGTATTCATTTTATAATCCAATGAAAAAATAGTAGAAGGTATATGCACCAATCTGAAGAAGAGCATGCAAGAACTTCTTGACATTTAAACTCTTCTGAAGCTTATTTATTTTTTACACCAACATTGAAGACTTGGTGTATTGAAAACTTAAGTTGCTTCAATCAAATATCTGAAGTAAAGTCTTTGGCTCAAGTAAATACAAAGGCGCACAGTGGTTTCAAAGTGGAATTAAATAATTTTTTCATGTTGTAATTTTTGTTCGTTTTTTTCTAATTTAAGTTTAAAAATGTTGCAACAACATATTTAAAAAAAAATCTAAGATAAGTCTTCTTAATTTTTGTGGACGAGCAGTGAATGTCGGCAAAATTTTTCCTCTCTAAAACAGCCATGATTTTAAGCCGGATTCCGGTAGGAACTGCTCCGACAGAATTGATTGTATTCACTTAAATCTTTTTATATACAATATTGTGATTTATCTAAAATACATTTGTTTTAATGATATATATATATTTTTTTATTATTGTGTTTTTTTTTAATAATTTTATAAAGACCATGTTTTTTTCCCAGATTCCAAAGTTTGGTGGCCCAGAACTAAGTTATCCATACTTATCGATGGTTTCTAACTGCAAAAATCTTAAACTGTAGGCTTTTAGTAAGCAATTAAAAAAAATTGGCTGCTAATAGCTCTTAAGCTGGTTATAACAAACAAAAGAGTGAATGCATATTTATACCCATATGCGTACTGCACACATTGTCATAAAGAATAAGTAATATTTTTGTTTTCTTCTTTTTTTTTCTAATTTTAATTATAAGGAAATTCCTAAATATTATATAATAAGAAAAAATATATATTTCTTGATATAATAAAATAAAATAATAATAAAAGATGTATTATTAGATATTCACGATGATGCACTGGATTTATTATTGAATTAAAAGCATTTGTTTTTAAAATAGTTTCTATAATTTTTGATGTGAGGTTTTGAAAAAATGTGGTCATGATTTAGTTTAAGGGCACTTAGCATTTCAAGGAGGAATAATTTCATAGCTTTAGTAAAATAAAGGTTCAATAAAAAATATTTTAACATGTGCTCTAATAGGGATAATTGCAACTTATATACAAAATTTAATCGATCTACGACGAGTCGTTCCTGAGTTTTAGATGATATGCTAATTTTGTATGGGAGGTGGGCGTGGCAATTTGTTTTTAAATACACACACATATTTTATATTCTTTATTGAGTTGTTTGGATATAGCTTCAATTAAAAGAAAAATATCGTTTTCAGTTTCTGTGGTATATGGGAGGTAGGCGTGTTTGTAGGCTGATTTGCAAAATTTTTTTTAAGTGCTCTTTTTAGTTCATTTCAACTTATGTATATACCAAATTTTATAAATCTTAATGCTATGCAAATATCGTAAAAAAAGTATGGGAGGTGGACGTGGCAAATTTTTTTTTTAATCTTCGTATTACATAATATTTCAGATCCTTGAATGAGTTGTTTTGATATACCATCAATACGAAAAAAATATAGCTTTTTAAAATTTTCTGTTGTATGAGAGGTAGGCGTGTTTGTGGGCGGATTTCAACTTATGTACCAAATTTTATTGCTCTACGACAACTCCTTCTATTTTTTTCCAAACTTTGTATGAGATTAAACTACTGTGAGGCGTGATATTCTTAAAAGAATTATTATCATTATATAAATAATATGCAAAATATGAATTAGCTTCAGAGAAAATTAACAGGAGGCAGCTTATACGTTACAAGATGAGTTCATTGATCATGTACATTTTTTAGAATTGGTTCGATCAATAACTAAAAATGATGTTTGTCTCAAATAATATGTTAAAAAGTCAATAGTCAAGTGTTTTTAAGAAATTATAAAAGAAGAGTATCCTTAATTTATAGATTTTTAAATTCATGTTATTTATATATTATTCCCACTTTTTTACCCGTTTTAGGCTGGTAAAATGCCATTTGTCGTTTTTGTACGCATGCGTGAATTTTTGAGTGCAATCATGCGTGAAGATATGAGTGCAATTTTTTATCTTGGATATTTAACGAATATTGACAAAGGCTATCGAGCGAAAGGTATATTCTTCAAGTTTCTTAAAGCATTGTAAAACGTTTTGAATATAAACACAATGAAGAATTATGCCTTAAGGTGAGAGGGCCGGTCAAGTCATTATTTTCCAGGTCAAATTTTAGGCCCCAGTCCGTTCAGCTCACAGTAGTAAATTGCAACTTTTGGGAGAAATATTTGCAAATGAAAGTATGGTAAAGTTAACAAACAAACAAAGAACTACACCACAGTAATAACATACATTAAAGCTGCATTCCCGTGGCACTAGATCAGATCAAATCTCAGTGGAAGAGTTTTAGTTAAACTTTATTACAATTTGGCATCACTCGCGATGAAGTGTCAAAATATGAGTGCGAGCAGTAAGACGAAAACTCGTCGAAGAGTTCTTAAGATTTGCCAACTATGTTCGTTTTGAAAAATTATTTAAGCCTGGCAGCATTTTAAGATCAGAAATAGAGCCAGGAAAAGAGCTAGTTCTAATTTTTGTTTTTGCATTGTGAATAAAATAGAGCCACGCTCTAGATCAACGACCACGGGAATGCTGCTAATGATAACTAAAAATAAGTGTTGATAAAGTGTTTTATTTGTATTGAAAAATAATAAAAAATTTAAAAACTTGCGATTGATTACTTTTAACAGAAATGCTTTTTACAAAAAAAATAAATACGATAGTTACACGACTATTGTGATTAAGATTAACAAAATAAACCGAAACTATATTTTCACATTCAGTTTACGCTTACTTTCAGCGAGCTTATCTAAAATAAAATCCACTGATGGCGTCATGTCTCTGTACAGGTATAGCAATGTGAGACCGTTTGGTCTCAATTTAAAGCATTGGTAAATTAAATATATTAGAAAATATTTCTTTATTGCACAGTTCTAAGGCTTTAACACTGTCTTTTTTCTATCGCTAGTTTTATTACTAACTTTATACCAAATATTCAGTTTCATTTTTAAATCATCAAAATCTCCTTCCAAATCATATAAATAAAATCAAATTAGTTTTTCAAAAACTCCTAAGGCGCCATATCCAGAGGTTTTGTATCGTCAGGAAATAGTTTTGAAATGAATAGTGGAAAGCGATGTTATTAAAATCAAACTCTTAGGTTTGAGATAAATCAAACGCTTGTCAAACAATTTTGACATTAGTGTCAAATCAATTTTTATTTTGTTGGCTTTATGCTTAGAGTACAATAAATAAATTCTATACAATATTATATTGTGAATGTGTGGTAATTTAATAATAAAGTACTAGTACTCCAACCACAGCTCTATCCAGGGAACTAAACGCCCTCTTACCCTAATTGTTCATTCAATGGGTGGCGCCATTGCAGTGTTGTTTTCCACTTTTTTTAAAATTTAATTTATTCACTTTTTGAAAAAAACTTGTGATTACTTTTCGTGTGAGTCACCTTGATTGTGTTCTATTTCTCTTTTTGCTACAATAAATTTTGGGGGGCTTAAACCCCAAAAGTAACCCTTGGTTGCGCTACTGAGTATGTATATATATTGTTTTAGATCCAGGAAATATTTTGGATCCGGGACTTGGGATTGGGATTTATGCAATTTAAAAGGCCATTTTGTGTACACAGTAACTAAAATTTTCGGTTTCAGCAGTCAAACCGTTCGGACGTGTTTTTTTCAGTTGCTCCGCAAGTTAATTCCTTAAATTTATTCACCCAGCACTTTCGCTGCAGTGCTTACTAGTGTTCTGTGAAAAGTGCAAACATTGCATATTAACAATAAAAAACTCATAGTGCAACTAAACTCAATTTCGGTAACTGTGCCAAAAGTTCAATACACCATAATTAATTCCTTACATTTATTCACCCAGCACTTTCGCTACAGTGCTTACTAGTGTTCTGTGAAAAGTGCAAACATTGCATATTAACAATAAAAAACTCATAGTGCATAAACTCAATTTCGGTAACTGTGCCAAAAGTTCAATACACCATAAAAAAAAAAAAAAAAAAAACAATGTCTTGCGCAAATATTAATTGCAAAAACTATCTATACAACTATAACTATTACTATACAAAAATGCACCAAAAATATCGTGCAATGGGCTTTGCAAAAAATCGTTTCACTGTAGTTGCGCTGGGCTGTCAAAAAGAGGCTTCAACTATTTAAATGAATATTCGAATAACTTTCTATTTTTCTGCGACGAATGTAAAGAACTATCTGTTTCACATTTAATGCTCACAATTAAATGTTTAAAGGACTCTTTTGCCACCTCGTTCTCCGAAAGTAAAAAATTCATGTCAAATCATTTTAAAAATTTCGATACCGTAACTCAAGACATTTTTAAAATAATTGAGGATCTTAAATGCAACTTAGAGACCTCAATGTTAGAATCTTTAAAAAGATTCAGTGAATCGAACAATAAAAACATTGAAAAACACTTAAAAAATATTAAAATTGAACTTTTAGATGAAATCAAGAATAATTTCGGTCATTCGATAAGTGCGATGAATGAAAATAACACCAAAACGTCAACAACAGCGAAAGACTTAAAACAAATCAGTGATAGCATTACATATCTACGTAGTGATATAGATAGTTTAATGCAGAGCTCAATGACGAAAACATCACATATACAGCAACGGTCTGATCCACTTCTTCCGGTCCTACTTAACCAAATTACCGAAGTTGGCAATGAGATGGCAGCCACTCGTCTGGAGCTTGCGGATGTAACAGATGTACTCAAACATGCTTCGAGTAACATCGATTACATATCAGACAATATTCAATTAGAGTCGACTCAATCTGCTGTTCATCAACGATCACTTTTTGATGAATTACTGGAAACCTCCTCCATAATACCCCAACATTGTTCTCCACATCCCCATTTGCTTCATACTGCAGGACCCGATTCAACTCCAATTCCTCCTGCAACTACTATGAATTCTGAATTGGCTCTTCCTCCTATTGCTGCGCCCAGAGAATTCATCACTCAATTTGGAACATCGTGGACTGCTTCAGAATGGAAAAGCAGAATAATGAAGCTTGACGAAGGAAATCAACTAAACCACACTGCTTTCTTCATCAAAGGTGCTCCACATCTAGCGGACGCTTCTTGGGTTCGGGAATACTTCAAACGTACGCTTAGCATTACGATTAAGGACTGCACAATGATAAAAACTGGCAGTTTTAAGTTCGAAATGCCTTCAAAGTACGTGTGGCTTTTCCAGACGTCCACAGAAGGAAGTGTTAAGCTAGGCCAGTTGAGGTTGTCACTTTGGCGTGGTAAACAGAAAGGAGCTAGTAATAATCCTAAAAAACATAATTATCCTAAGTTTAATCTAAATTATTCGTCAAAAACCTTAAAAAAAACAAATCATAAATCCACTAGTAATAAGTCTAAATTGCTTCCCAACTCAATAAATCCTCTAAGACACCCTTCCGAATCACGTTCCAGTACACCTCCAAAATACTCCTCCAATTCCAACTGGACATTTAAAACAAACATGTTCCCTACATTCCCCGCTACTAGAAGTAAAATCTAAAATCCGTCTCCCATTAAAAAAAAATCGGGTCCGAAAAATTCCACTTATTTAACGTATCCGAAAAATAAGCGTGTTTCATTTAATCTGGCACCCTCTAGTTCCGTTTCTTACCCTCCATCAGTCTCCCCCTCCAACAGTTATCCTAACTTCATACGTTCACACACTTTAAATCCTCAAAAACCTCAGTCACATACTGTAAATAAAAGTACTCTTAACAAAGAAGCTGCAACTTTTACTCCAAAAAGAGTATCAAACTCCTCCCATAACGAAGCAACCACATCCAATTTTGAAATGCCTACCACAACATCAACTCTCACAAACGCATCCCCTGTATTTCTTGATCCTCTTCTTCCACCCACAGTTAAATTAACCAAAAATCTCGTTGAAACTACCACCGAAGGGCGGTTCGTGCTATCTCGCTTGAGAGACCGTCGACTATATGAAAATGTACGCCTGTACCTAGCATATCTGCACAATAAATCAGATTCAATATGTATTGACGGATCGACAAAAACTAGCGTCATGGTAGCTATTCAACAAGAGGGTCTGCCGACTAACCTAACCGACCTTAAAAATATATTCATTCGCTACCACGAAACCTTTAATATCTCTCCATCTGAGGTTGAGAATGATTTGACAGCTTTTGCCTCACATACAACATCGAAGCGTCTTTGGCACCTACAGAAAACCCGGTCAAATTTCAAAAACTATTATAGCTCCTAACAGTTTTCCCCTACAAGTTTCACCCACAATTGCTTGCTCCACAAGTAATACCCACAAGATTGCCCCAAAAGTTATACCCCGAGATCCACTCCAAACATTCCTCAGCAACTTCTTCATTAAAAATATTTTATCACAATTGCGGTGGTATGCGCGGCAAATTAAATAAACTTTTTGTCGACGCAAAATCCTGCCACTTCAATGTGTTAGTTTTTGCAGAAACGTGGTTAAATGATTCCTTCAAAAACGAGGAAATTCTGGACAGCAACTGGACAGTATATAGAAATGATCGAAATTATTCTCACACAGGTCTTTCCAGTGGGGGTGGTGTCCTTATCGCAACTCACAACTCCCTATCAAGTCAGATTGTCGAAACCACTTCACAAGAGCTCTATGAACACAAAATAATCAGAATTTGTTCGGATAATAATCTTTTTATTTATATTGGTGTTATCTACATTCCACCTGGTTCTATTGAAGCTATATATAACCAAATGTGTGAAACAATTTCGTCAATAACGGCTTCCTTAAATGAAGAAGATAAAGTCATTATCTTTGGCGATTTTAACCGCCCTAATATTTCCTTTGTCATTGATGAAAATGACAGTTATCTACTTCCGGTTAACCTCTCTAATCCGATTGATTTTACCTTACTTAGTACCTTTTATGGCAATGACTTACAACAAGTTAGTAGAACCCCAAATAAGAATGGCAAATGGCTAGATTTAGTATTTACTAATGCCTATGACGACTCCAACTCTGGAGACTGAACACTTTTTTTCCAACAGTGTGCACCATACAGCCTTAACTGCAGAGCTATCCCCCTCCAATATGACATTTACCCACTCGTTCAATAACTCGATTGTATACGATTTTCTGAATGCTGACTACGAGAGTATTAAGGTCAGTCTGAATTACTTTGACTGGACCGATCTGTCAGCATTGGACTTAGATAGTTCAGTTTCACTTTTCTACGAGCGTGTGCTCACAATTATTGATAGACATGTGCCAAAGATAAAGAAAAAAAATTAACTTTCGGAACCTTGGCTAGACCAAAATCTTAGACATCTAAGAAATCAAAGAAATAAACTTTACAAATTTGTCATAAAAGGCATTAATGTGAGCGAAGAAGTAAAAATCAGATACAATGAGCTGGCTACATTATTCTCTACTGAGTCAAAAAAAGCATATCAACTATACATAAACCTAATAGGAAAAAATATTGTTCAAGAACCCAAAAAATTCTTTGACTACGTTAATGTTAAGCGTAAATCCAACGGTTATCCTACGTCGATGTTTAAAGGTAACATTATCTCTTCAAACCTGCAAGAGATTTGCAATCTTTTTGCAGATCATTTCAAAGAAGTTTTTTGTGTTCCAGGAAACCAAACTTCCAATCCTCCTCACTATCCAAATGCATTACACACTATAAATCATATTTGTCTTACACGAGATGAGATAATCAAAGCAATCCACGACCTCGACCCAGGTACGGGACCTGGCCCTGACCTCATACCCCAAAGCTTAATAATTCAATGCAAGGACCCACTGATCATGCCTTTGCTCATAATTTTTAATAAATCTTTGTACCAAGGTATTTATCCCTCTTATTGGAAATCATCTCATCTTACCCCAATTTATAAAAATGGTGACAAAAGATCTGTTGAAAATTATAGAGGTATTGCTATATTATCGGCTATTCCAAAACTTTTTGAAAAGATAATATGTGATAAACTTACAAGCATTATAAATCCTTTACTTAATGAACAGCAGCATGGTTTCCGTAAAGGTAGATCAACCACCACAAATTTAATGATATTGGTATCTGATGTTTTAAGTAAAATGGAAAAAGGACATCAAGTCGATGCAGTCTATACGGACTTTAGCAAAGCCTTTGATCGTATGGATCATGCTATCTTGGCTTCTAAATTAGAAAAGTTTGGTATCACAGGATCTCTTCTCAACTGGCTAAAGTCATATCTCCAAGGCAGATCACAGCTCGTTAAATTTCAAGGGACCTTATCTAAACAAATTTCCGTTACATCCGGAGTACCACAAGGAAGCCACCTTGGTCCACTTCTCTTCAACATTTTCATCTCAGATTTATCTGACGTATTGAATGATATCCATCATCTGATGTATGCGGACGACCTAAAAATGTATCATGTCATTAAATCGGAGCATGATATAAATTTCTTACAGTCGAAGCTCGTATCTCTTGAACATTGGTGCATTCAAAATAATATCTGCCTGAATGTTAGCAAATGCTACATTATTACCTTCTCTCGTAAAAATTTAATAGCAAATAATATATACTCCCTCAACAACAGTGAATTATCTAGAGTAAATCATATCGTAGATCTTGGAGTTATCTTGGATAATAAGTTGCGTTTCAATCTACATTATGATAAAATCTTGTCTAGGGCTAGCAAACAACTTGGGTTCATAAAGCGACGTTCAAAAGAGTTCAAAAATGTATGGGTCACTAAGTCATTATTCTGTGCGTTAGTGCGCCCTCTCCTCGAATATGGATGCATTATTTGGAACCCTGCGTTTGAATCACACAAGGAAAGACTAGAATCCATTCAAAAACAATTCTTGCTTTTTGCATTGAGAGACACCTACAATCCCCGTGATTACAGTAACCTGCCACCCTATGAACAAAGACTTAGCCTCCTTAATTTAATGCCCTTATCATCGAGAAGAACATTACTTAGTTCATGTTTCACTTTCGATGTTATTAGTGGAATTACTGACAGCGAATTTATATCAAGCAAGATAAAATTTACTGATCCAATAAGGCGAACGAGGCATACACGGCTGTTAACTGAATATCAGCATCATACCGTCTACGCAGGTAATGAGCCCATCAATAGATGCTGTAGAGAATTCAATAATATTAGCGAGTGTTATTTGCCACCCATGTCCAAGCACACATTTAAACGAAACCTCTCAAAGTATCTTTTCCCATCCTAATACCTTTTTCCCCGTCTTTCTTTCAAACTCACTTGGGAAATTCAAGCGTTACCATTCTGAATTCCTATTTCTCACCCCTACTACCCCTTAACTCACCACCCCACTCTTTTTTAATTAAATATTTTTAGAATGTTAAGATATAAGTATATTTTTATTTTTACTTTCTCTTTTTTTTCTCCTATTTTGACGTGTAATATTAGATCATGTCAATCAGGTGGGCGGATTACGCCTACCTTGAATGACACGATTTTTCACCAAAAAAAGGGAGAAGGAGAAGGAAATAAAAAACACCTAGAATAAGTAAATGCCTTGTTTGGCGAATAAATAAATAAATAAATAAATAAAATAAAAAGTTTTTGAAAAATCATCAGGATCGAAATGATGGGTATGCATGAAAAAAATTGTATGAAAATAATCGAAAAATCTCAATTTTGCAGTGAGTTTAGTGGCATCGGACTAAATTATGCGGTAATTCCAAGTCCAGAATCAGATTTTTCACCAAATTTAACAATAGATGGTTTGTGTTTTTTTTTCGCTTATCTGAAATGCATAATTTCTTATTTTACAAATATCATATTAAAAAATCCCAAAATAAAACGGATCTTCGAGCAGAACCGGACCGGTTTTGACAATTTTTGAACTTTTAATAGCTCAAATTATTTCATTTGCAACGATCTCTTGCAATTCCGGGGGGCACGCCGGATCCCAAATATTTAAGCATTTTAAATACTAATCTAACGCAGTCTAATACAATGTATATATTTTTAATATAAAAACCTTTTATTTTATTTGAAATACACTTGGCGGCGCTCCACTTTGGCGGTATTGGCCATTAGTAACTAACTAATGATTTTACAAAAAAAAAGGTTATAACATGAATTGAAGGGAGTTTCTCTAGTAGTACATATATGTTTTTATCGTGAAACGAGTTAGAAAGGGGATATTAGCAAAAAACTATTTTTAACCGCCATTTATGCGAGCGGCAAAAATACAAGGTGGCAAAGTTGAATTTCGAAATCTATAAAAAATACTAATTTTCAAAACTGGGTGGCCCCATTGTAGTGTTGTTTTCAATAGTTTATGAATTTTTATATTAAATACTCTTTAAAACTTAACAAAAAACACAAATTCCACTAACTTCGTTTTCCTAATGGGGTTTGTTTAAAATTAACCATCACCTGTTTTTGACAGATCTACGGACATTTTTGGGGAGAGCTACCAGATAGAATAAGAAAATACGCTATCACACCATGCTCAAATCGAGGAATTGTCAACAACACCCCAAGTGGCCAGAATTACAACAAAAAATTTAAACACCTGTATTCTGAGCGAATATAACATGGATAGTTCAAAAGATTACGGCTTAAAGACAATAGATTTGTAACTAATATTTTGAGTTTTCATTCTTTTGATAAAAGCTTGTGATTACTCTTTGTGTGAGTTACTTTAATTGTGTCCTATTTTTTTTTTGCTACGATAATTTTTTGGGAGTGTGAAACTCTAATACCCTCTTTGGTTGCGCTCCTGGAGATCACCCTCGTTCATTAATTAACCTTGTTATAGAATATGTTGTCCTACAACAAAATGTAGTGAAGTGGTTCAAGATTGGCAAATAACTCCGTGTTAAGCCTTCCTTCGGTAGCCGAGTGAGCTAATCGGTCGGTGTATGAATACAGAGGTTACGAGACCGATTCTTGGTGAAGACAAAAAAAAATGTTTTTGTTTTTATTATTTAAAAAAATTACCGATGATACATTTTTGTGTCTTTGATGACTAAGAGCGATGCAATTGCGATATATGTATATGAAGGGTGGTTAAATTTTAAGGGCCGATGTTGATTTTGAATAAAACACAAATTATTTAGGAAGTTATTGTCATTAATTTTTATTATGATAATATTGGTATGGTTCAATTATGCATGGAACAAAATATTGGCCAAATGGCCGCCACGACCTTGGTGGCAGACCTCCATGCGGTGGTCCAAATTTTCGATGACGCTGAGGCATAAGTGAGGTTCTATGGAGTTAATGTGCCGAATTATCTCATCCTTTAGCTCTTGAATTGTTGCTGGCTTATCGACGTACACCTTTTCTCTTAAATAACCACAAAGAAAGAAGTCCAACGGTGTCAAATCACATGATATTGGCGGCCACTTGACATCGCCACCACGTGAGATAACACGGCCATTGAATTTGTCGCGCAAAAGAGCCATGTTTCGTTAGCTGTGTGGCAAGTGGCACCGACCTGTTGAAACCACATATCGTCCACATTCATATCTTCCAATTCGGGCCATAAAAAGTTCGTTATCATCTCACGATAGCGAACACCATTCACAGTAACTGCCTGACCGGCCTCATTTTGGAAAAAATACGGCCCGATGAAGCCGCCAGCCCATAAACGGCACCAAACAGTCACTCTTTGTGGATGCATTGGTTTTTCGACAATTGGATTATCATTCAACTAAATGCGGCAATTCTGCTTATTGACGAATCCACTGAGGTGAAAATGTGCCTCATCACTGAAGATGATTTTCTTCGAAAAGTGATCATCCACTGTGTCCATTTCTTGCCACTATTCTGACCATTGACGACGCTTGAAATGGGCAAGAGGCTTTAGTTCTTGCCCGTTTTCATAATAAGCCTGAATAACTTTAACGCGTTGCTCGATTAAGTATATTTCCATGGTTCAAATTGAGTTAGTCTGAAATTGAAAAATGTCAAATGAATTGCAGAAAAAATCTTGACGTTTAGGTGTGGTTTACCTTCAACATCGGCCCTTAAAATTTACCACCCTTTATATTTCTAAAATAGTTCCTGTATCAAAATGATAAATTAATGAATTATTTGACATTTACCCAAGCTGAGTGTCGAACTCAGTTCTCTACAATGCTAGTTCAGTGCGAATCCTTTAAGCTATCGAACACTTTAAAACTCTTGAAGCGGGACGTGTTTATGAAAGTATTTTCCTCATTTTGATAACATTTTTCGGACAAAAATGTTGACAAATTTTTAACATATATTTAACAATAATGTGCGGTTGTCGCAACCATACAATGTGTGTCATAACCAAGGCAATTTATAGTGCTTGGGGATCATAATTACTTGTTAACGTCAACATTAGGATTATTAAAGTCATAATACTATCGTTACCATTATCATTCTGCTTGTAGTGGTCGCCCCATGTAAATTGAATTTGCTACCCAGCGGTAGATAGCAAAAGCTTAACAGAACACAATAAGAGGTAAACATGCGACGAAAGCAGAAGAAAAGAAGCAAGAAAAGACGCCAACAAAATTCAAATTGATTTTATTCGGAAAATTAACGGCGGCGAAAAGACACGAAGAAATATTAATATTGAAACATTTGACTTTGCATATTTTTCAAGTAATTTGTCAGTTTTTGATACTTTCAACTTAAATATAATAAATAAAATTAAAAGAAATTTCGGTTTAATTATATCTACCTGAGTTTGTGTTTGCCGTTTTACCTAACATTCGTTTTCAATATTATCGTGTGCTTTTCGCTGTGTTTCGTGGAAATTGGTGCTTCAAAATGCCGTACGGTCTGAGGAGTGGTGGTCAAGATGATAAGGAGCCAGAATCAAATGGGGCAGATAGTGCAGATGAGCTTGATGATACAATTAGGGACAACGCCGCTTCCATGCCGCAGACAAATATCGCTGCCGAACAAATGTCTGCAATAATTGCTAGCATCAATGCTCTTAAGACTTCTGTGGAAGGGCTAAGGCACAGTACGGTTGAAAGCCAAAGAGATTTAGAAAGACTACGTGCACAGATTCACCCAAGTAATGAAGTACTCCCTGTGCAGCCACGCGAGACAAGAACACCAACAACAACAATAACTAATGAAAGCCAAATCATGACGCTAGCTGAAGGTGTTTCAAATTTTAGGCTTTATGATTTGCCAACATTTTCGGGGCATGCAGATGAGTGGCCGCTGTTCAGAGCCAGCTTTAATGACACAACAATCGCATTTGGATATAGTGACAGGCAGAATCTTATGCGCCTGCATAAGTGTTTAAGGGGAGCCGCCAGAGAAGCAGTGGCTTCTATGCTGATTTTCCCCAATGATGTAAAGAACGCTATGGAAGAACTTGAGTTTCGTTTTGGAAGACCGGATTTGATGGTACGCTTTCAATTGCAGAAAATTAAACAAATTCCTTTTATTCCAGAAAATAAGTTGGAACAAATAATTTCATTGTCAACAACGGTGCGCAATGTAGTTGCGTTTTTAATATCAGCCGGGTGTCAGCAACATTTAGCTAATCCTTCGTTGTTGGACCAATTGGTTTCAAAGCTGCCAGTCAACAAGCAATTTGAATGGGCCAAACACGCTGCCACCATCAAGCCATTTCCAACTGTGCAAAATTTTTCTTTGTGGCTATGTGACTTAGCCAAAGTCGTGTGTTTAATGCCATCATCAGTCTCTACGCCTTTAAGAAGCAGCGCATCGCATCAACAGCAGCCGCGTCGAGTAATGCACGTTAATGAAGATAACTCTAAGCGTGAACTAAAGTGTTACCAATGTGCAGAAGGACATATGTTAGCTGATTGCAAAGTTTTTCAGAGATCTCTTAACGTAATGGAGCGTTGGCAGAAGGTTAAGTGTTTGCAATTGTGCTTTGCTTGCTTGCGTAAGGGCCACAATTCGTTAAATTGTCGCAATAAAAAGGTTTGCGGTATAAATGGCTGCCGTCGCCATCATCATCAGCTCCTGCATGAGGAACAGAATCAAAACTCTTGTATGCCAAAGTCTTCATCATTTGCCACCACCCAGCAGTCAATGCACGCCAACGACAACACGCGACATAATGATAATTTTTATATGCCAGAATCAACGAACAGAGCCGCTACAAGTGCGTCAATGCACGCTGCCGCACAGCCGCTGTTAAATTGTCGATTGCCTAGTACGTCGTGTAGCCAGTTATTTAAAATTTTTCCAGTAACACTTTTTGGACCAAACGGAAGAGTTGATGTGTATGCCATGTTTGATGATGGATCAGCCATAACCATATTAGAAGAAAATACTGCTCATATGCTTGGGCTCAAGGGGCGGCTACAGCCACTTACTCTTCAGTGGTATGGGCAGGGAGCTGTTACTGAAACATCGATGAGGGTCAGTTTGGAAATGTGTGGTATCGATGAGGTTAACAAATACAATTTGAAAAATGTGCGCACAATTCGTAATCTTTGCTTGCCTACCCAAACGTTCAATAAAACGGACTACAGACATTTTGAATGCTTGCCTTTGAATAATTACGCTAATGTGAAACCAGTTCTACTACTTGGACTAGACAACGTGCACCTCAGTGTTGCAACAGCGGTTATGCAAGATGGTGAAAATAGTCCTATAGCCACAAAAACCAAAGTTGGATGGGTCGCGTTTGGACCAACAAAAGGAGCATCGTCAGTGCAACCAATTGTTTTGCACATTAAAGAAGAACACTCACTTGAAGATTTGACAAAATTAGTTACGGAGTATTTTGAAGGCGACAGTTTCGGTATTGACAGCTCAACGCCAGTTTTAGAATCTATAGACAACATAAAAGCCCGGAAAATTCTGGAAAATACCACTCGGCGAGTTGGAAAGTATTTTGAAACTGGTCTCATTTGGAAAAAGTTTCCGCCTTATTTTCCAAAAAGTTACGAGATGGCAGAAAAACGTTTAATTGGCATCGAAAAGAAAATGAGCCGCGACGTAAACTTTGCTGAAAAATACAAAATAGAGATGAATAAATATTTTGAGAAAGGGTATGCCAGAAAGCTCGACGTGGATGAAATTCAGGATGAAAAATATCCGATTTGGTATTTGCCTCACTTTGCGGTACACAACCCACACAAGCCAGACAAAATGCGCATCGTATT